>BOPP01000068.1:258765-287691 GCA_017312745.1 Gryllus bimaculatus | reverse complement strand
AGCTTGTTTTGTCTAATAAATTACTGGAATATTCCGAATGGTTGAGACGCAGTAAGGCCTCAAAAGTTGGTTTGAAAAAAATGCTTTGTAGGCAAAAATTTGCATCGCAGAAACTTGCATAGAAACCTATTACAACTGACAGCTGACAGGTAGAGGTTCGCAGTTGTAGTATTTAGGTTCCAGGAGTCACGTACACATCTACGTGATTTTAGATACTACCCTACTGAATATCATGAATTATAAAATGAATTGATTCAACTAAATATTTTTCGATAAAAATATTTTTAAAAAATATGAGTGAAATATTACAAACTAAAATTTAAGAGTATGTTAATGAGTATAAGAGGTGTACATTGCAAAAGGCAAATATAACAGTTGTGAATAGTACACGTTTCCACGGCTTCTTACTTTATGAAAACTCATGAAATGAAGAAAACTGTCAAAGAAGACATTTAATATAATATGCATTTGCTATCATTACATTTCCTCTATAAATGTTTTCAACAAATGATCGAAATTCCTCTACCGAATCAACATATAATTATAAGAAAGTAATATGCAATTGATGATCGAAGTCGAACTAATTCTTTATAGTTGTATTGAGCGAATTAATCAATTTCGTTTCACGCTTAGAATATAAAGTAGCACTAATTGTTTATAAGTATATCAGACACAAGAAGTCCCAAATTAATTGTCCCAAGTTATTTTTATAGAATTTAGCCACGGTAATTCATCGGTGTGAGCAAGGATTAGCCTATAAGTATCATTATTTCACGATTTCAGGACCCGAAGTACCAAAAACCTTCCTTGCTTCCAGGTGTTGCCCCGCATTAGCGCGTCAAACTGCAATGTATTAGCGCGTCCCGGGGCACACCATCTTACCTAACTGTTTAAGCGCATTAGGCGTGCATTAAGGAAGCTCTCGGGCGCGCCTGGCGGACGCCGCAAGCAACACACGCGGGGAAGCCCCGAGGGGCCGGGCCGCTTCCTCGTCTCCCGCGCCCCGGGGGCCGACCACGCCCACCCGTCGCCGCCGCTTAGAATGGCGGGCGGAACTTCGGATTTGCACCTCAGTTAAGTGCAAGGGTTCGGTCTGCATTTGCTGTTGATGGCGTTCCCTTGAATTGGTAGCAAGATGTTCTTTTTTCATCATCTTCGTCGTCTGCTTCTCCTTCTTCGGCATCTTCTAAATCTTTTTCTTAGGAAATATTTTCTACTTTTTCTTCTGAGGCGTTTTCGTCTTCATCATTCCTATCCCGTTATTTTTTTCCTTATCTTCAAAGATTAGGTTCGACTCAGCCTGTTCCGGTGCCCTTTTTGCTGTCGGTCGTCGTTCATCTTTCATTCCTGGTGATCTTTATTGGTAATGTTGATGTTGGTAATGGTTCGTGTTAGCCATTTTTAATGTATAAGATCTTTTATTTTACTCTAGTTGTTCAATCTCTGTCTTTTCGATGTTTTCTTTCTTCTTTTCGCGGGATGGTTCACATGCAGTGCGTGTCATAAATTTCATTTCCTCTGCACAAATTTGTCTCGTTCGGTGAAAGCTCTGGTTTCATCTCTCTCACATAAAAATTGGTGTGGAATAAAGCTACAAAATATTTTCCCGTTTATTTCCTTGTTTAATCCTTTCTGCTTTCCTTCATTGCGCCTTTCACGTGTGCACCATTATTTAATAATTTATCGAAGACAATATATTTCCCATAGATTCAATACCCATTTTTTAAATGCAGAGAGCAAGCGCTTTCTACACACGCCGTCTGGATTTTGGTCACACACGCAAGGGGATTTTAAACTAAATTACAGAACGCCGAGCCACGCGTTGAGGATTCGCTCAATGAAACGGTAACAATTCTAGTGTTTGATCTGCATCGGAGAACAAAAGAAGTCTGCTCTCTGGAACATAGTTCTCATTTGCTGCCTTGTTTTTTCGGTTGGCTGGTTCGGTTGGTTGTGTTCGCTCGGTTTGATTAAGCCTTACTTTCGTTGGCGTTTTCAAGCCCTAGTTTTTATCAATGTAATTTTTCTCCTTGTTCTTTTGCATCTTTATTTTGAAATATCGCAATAGGTATTTTATAGCGTGGAGTGAGTAATTCAGGAGAAATAACTAAAAATCAATGCAAACCCCGCAAAATATTGCGAAACAAATAATAAACCGATAGTTGTACTTTCCTTCTGGAGATATATTTAAGGCAAAGAAAATAATTCGTTACATAAGTCTTTGATATTGATATCATGTTCATGATTAAGTTTTCGAAATCAATTCCAGAAATTTAGTGTTGTTCCAAACTTATTATTGAATGGCGTTTCAGCAAATTTACATTGAACGGGGACATATAATTTCTGTGATCTATTCAGTGTATTTCTCTTGTGTGTGTGCGTGAATAGCTTGCGATATCATTCCAGAACTTGGGATCGTAAAATGAATTGTAGAGATAAAAGTTCCAATTAGTCTAATAAAATGAATGTTTGCAAACATCCACCCGTTTCATGAAATCAGCGTTCTCTGAATAAATGTTTTGTACACATCCAATTCGATTCACGATTTTCAATAGAGAATAGAAAATGACATTTAAAAAACGAGATGAATTATGTGTAAACAATTATTCTTATCTTTAAGACACGTGTAATAAGAAACGGGAGCAGGGGTAGAAACTATCGCAAAAAACAAAACTCTGAACACATTCATGAGAGATTTTACTTTCGAAAATATATACTGAGCGTTAGATTAAAGGAAGAATTGTGTGAAAGTCTGTACCTTTGCTCGCAAAATGATTCACTCAATTAGGGATTTTTCTGCAGGCAGTCTTAAAAAAGATTGAAATGAATTGTAAAGAATAGCCATATTTCCAACAAGAATGTTTCATATACTTCTGATGTTGGGGGACAAATCCAAATTTTAGCTTAAAATATAATTGCATTTTTGATTTACTATCAACATAAGTGAATTTGTATCTTGCGGAGCTGTAAAAGCGTTAAAATCAAACACATGACTGACGCATTTTTATTCAATTATTTTACTAGGTTCTTTTTTCGTGTTCTTAAGAGATGTAGAACATGATTGTATTCATACTGTCAATGAAGAGATATACTTGGTACTTGGTGACTTAGATATCATGCAACACTATCCCCTCGTTGTCCTTCTCATTTGCAATCCATCCTGTAGAAACAACATTTGAAATGGCGATAGAGAGATCCACAGTATGGGGAGGTACTACTTTTGTGCTTCGGACTGAGAGATCCTGACGTTCGAATCCAGACGCTGGTAGGATTTTTGACACTAGCTAAATTCCTAGGTCGATTTCATCCGTTGTCTGGAGGAAAATTCCAGCGGCTGGCTGCGCTGGTAGGTAGTTTTGTGCGGTTTCTCGGATAAACATTAGGCTAATACCGTAGTAGTACTCTAACAAATGGGCCACGGACCGCGCGCGATCCTTCCTTCCTCTTCCGTGTCCAATTCTCACCTCTTACGTATACACACACATTTACAGTTACACGCACTACGTTGCCACACATCTTGGGTGACGTTTCGGGTGGTTAAAGTTTGTCGCGGCTGGGGCGGTGCTCCGCTGGAGGGAGATACTTGGATGGGAAGTCCTCGCAGAGGTGTACGTCGGCGCCTGATCTCACCATTCGGTTGGGAAGAACACCACATGTCTGATAGAGGCATGCACTATACGTACAGGACTAAAAATATCTTTGACGCACCTAGCAACACGAATAATCGGTAACTGTGGGTACCAATTGTAAAATTATTACTTACGTGCAACTGACACCGCATGAATATTGCTGTAAGTTTGAACAGCTTGTACACGTATGAAAACAACACAAAAGGGACTCGCTTTGATGATAATAAATACTACTGATGCTGCTATAGATGATCCGTGACGATCTCTCACGGTTATTGTTCCTGCGAGACAATTGTAGAGAGGAACCTCTGTTATGATGCGAAATACTTTAAAGAACCGGAGTACGTGAATTCAACCACTTTGAAAAGGAAATGTAGTACCCCTTTGCCACGGATTGAGGTTTTGATCTCGGCTTTGATGGGCCGATGCTAATGAATTGGGGTAGTTCAATGAAGGATGCCTGAAGGGTGAAGGTGAATCCACTACTTTTGACGGACGGGCTTCTTAAAATATAGTAAAGAAACGTCGTGGGAGAAAGAAGTGGAGCTTCGCCCTTGATGCGTCCTTGGGCATTCATCTGTCCAACATCACGCCACCTCTTATTGATCGCCGAAATATGAGGAGAGGCTACAATGAAAAATATATAAGTAAAATATTCCCGAGTTTCTAAAGAAGAGCTCATGTAGGATGTGAAGAGGAGGACTTATGTTATAAGTATAATCCTCCAAGATCGTGTTTATGTAAAATTTAAACTACTTGGTTACAAGGGATATCATCTTTGCCTAATGCTTCTTTTCGAGAAAAAATATATTACACTCTGAGGCTTTGAAAATGACATCAAAGCGTCTTTTCAGGGACATGTTTAACATATTTTTTATCAGAAATTACTTCTGCAACGTCAAAAAGAAAAGAGTGAGCATATTTGTACGGAAAGACACATTTGAGGCTCCGGCAGACAGCTCCGGCTGCCTTGCGCCGCATAACGAAATCTCTAAAACTGAAATGAATATTTTTGGAACCTTTGCGGAGACTATATGAAAATGGAAATATACGAACGTGATATAAGAATGTTGATAATAATAATAATAGTAGACAAAGTTGTAATAGTATACAAAAATAATGGCCAGTTTCCCACCAGCAGACTGACGCGTCGGATGACATTTCGCTTGTTTTAAATGGAGGTCAGGAAGAAGTATTACTGTGAATGACGGACATCAGACCGAGTTTACCCAACTGCTATGTAATTATCTCTACATTCATGGGACTTATAATATTAAGCACTTTTAATAATTCATAGCGAATTACATACTTTCTGTGAAGGTACTCTACTTTAACTCAAAAGAAAAATAAGAGGCCGTTGTTTTTAATGAATGCAACACCATTTTACATCCACCTGCCGTGTGTTAGAACATTCCCCCTTTAATTTCTTACCCTATGTAACGAAATAGTAGTAAGAAAAAAAATTTAATACATATCGGAAAGAAAAAAATAGAAAATTTATAATAAGTATTTTAAACTATTATTCCAAAACTTTAATTCACAGTAATCTATCCAGATATTTGTTTTTTAATTTGACAGTATTCTAGTTTACCTCGTATTTGACACCCTTTTAATTTTGTTATTTAAGGTCGCATTAACATATAGGTCATTTGAGACCTCTATTGCATTTAACGGTATGATTACTGTGAAGATGACATGATATGGTGATGATAGGGGGGGTGAAAGGACGAACACAAATACAACCATGCCCGAGGCGTGACTTCAACCCGCGATCCTTCATTCGAGATTGTTACGACACTACTGTCTTAACGACCTCGGCCATCCGAACGACTATTTCATCTTGTTAAAAAGGTGCTGATATTTTGAAATATCTACTGGTGAGATCCCTTCAATTTCTGTAAGAAGCAAAGACTGACAACAAACTATTTTTGTAAACGTTTGCCCCGATCGTCAACCACTATTAAATTATGAAAATATTTGTAATTGTCCTCCCTATTAGCTTGTAAGTCGTACCATCAATCCTGATGTAGAGAAAATGTATTTGCAATGCCGCATCAAGTGCAAAGTAGATACTAATAAACAGAAATTATCCCCTTTCCACGCGTCGGTTTACGAAGAGAGAAGAGACACATTCCCAGCGTCAAGGGAGGAGGAAGCAGCAGCAGGCATTGCTTTAACGGAGGCAGCACCTATGAGGCTCCATCCGCATCCATCTGGCTCGCGTCGCGTCACGCCACCTCTAATTGATCGCCGGAGTATGTGTGCTACGCACGAGTACGCGCGCTTAATTGCAGACGTCGTCGTCGGGGATTCCCCTGGCGACGCACATTCCCCACGTGACTTGCGGCTGGCGGACAACCGTTAGATCCGCGCACCGCGGCAGCGGCCAGACGACTTCGGTTTTTTCGGCGAGTTTTCTCTTTCCTTTTCGACGACTACAGGGAAGAGACGCGGGGGAGACAGGAGAGTGGGAGAAAGGAATAGGGAGAGGGAGGGAGGAAGTGAAGGGTTATGGGGGAGAGGGAGCGAGGGGAGAGGGAGAGAAAGAGGAGGGGAAAGAGAGAGAAGCTCTATGAATAATTAGACGTAGGATGATCTGCAGAAATATCCCGGCATATTTCCTCGTTCCGCTGATGCTTGTGTGGAATTCTCAAGACGCAAACGCACCTGCAGACTTCATCGCAATTAGTTTCAGTACTGTTCAACCTCCGTCTTCTTCCTCTGGTTTACCTCTTTTTTTTTGCTTCTTCTGCGTCTTCGTCTTCTACTTATGCTGCAACAATTCAGCTCGAAACTGTCTGACATTCATTTTGTGCCCTCGCAATTCTGTTTCTGGATCATAGAAATTGGTTGATATTTGGTTGATGATTACTTCTCGTCCAGTATTAACGGAGAGACCGGAGGGAAGAATCGTTTGCGGTCCATGGACATTTATTTACGGTACTGCTCTGGTATCTGTCAGGGATTGTGAAGATATAAAAAATGTCTAATACTAACCTTTGTTTGAAGTAATAATTGCTGCTGTGTGTCAATGTTCAATCATTAAAAATTAATCAAGTATTCACAATCATAACAACTTATTGTTGCATTGCTTGCTCTCCTGTTGTCTTTCTACAACCAACCATTAGAAGACTCACTTTACAAGACACCATGGCAACCCATATTCAATAGATATACTAGGTGCAACAGATTGTTCGGACGTCACCTCTGAAACGACCTGTAGTTTTCAACGTCTTGCTAGTAACACGTCAGAAGATTTCGAGAATCACGACCGTCAGGCGCATTTAGTGCGTCCTGGTCAACGAAGCTCCAGTTTGACATATTCGTGTCGTCTCTTTACGAGTTAGTTTCCATACAATGGTGTTAAATTAAATAAAAATCTTTGTGAGGTTATCTCACCGTCTAATTGTTTTGCCTAAAGTTTATATTATAATTGGTTCATATTAAGGGAAAAGTGAAAAAGTCTGAAAGAAATTCATGCATTGAAGGGCTTTGTTTTCTAAATTTGATTGTAAAGTAATGCTTAAACCCATTCCTTTGTTCCGTTTAGAAATGTTGAAATCTATATTTTATACACTAACATTTTAATTCTCCCCATCGTCAACATTTTTTCTTTGAAATTTAATGTCCGATTCCCTTATCCAGAGGGGTTGAAGACACTTATATTGTAGAACAATTTAGTAATTAATTTCTTAGCAATGTAACGCGACATGTTCCGCTACATCCTGAGCTCTCAATAATTCCCTCAACTTGTGACTTCTCTACTAAATGTCTCTCAAGAGAGATGCCAGAAAAACAACGGTGGAATGTCGGGCAAGAGTTCATTATCTGTAGGTTCAGCGTTTCCTTTCTTTAGAGGGGAACAGTCCGTGGTGGAGCGGGTGGGATGTGGGTACTACAGTTGTCGACAACTCGACGGTGACACTTGGCACAGGCTTGTCGTTGCGGGGCCACGGGGGCGGGGATGGTGGCCGGGCGGGGACGAGGGGTGGTGTCGACTGGGCGTTTCCGGTTTCCCCAACGCGCAGTTTCTGACAGCGCCCAGCTGCTTCCGCCCTTGCTCGCAGGGCCAGCGCAACGGTAAGGGGCGGGGCCTGCGGTTCCGGTCGGCAGGGCGCGGGACAGGACGTCGGAGGCCTCCGAAGGTCTGCTTCTCGTAGATAACGGAGGGGGAGCTACATTGAAATGTTTCGGTGAAGAAGTCACGAGCACCAACAGCAATAATGTTTATTTTTCCAAATGATTACAATATGCCAAATAATTACAATATAAATATTACAAATCTGTACCAAACACTTTGCCAATATACCGTATATCAGGGAAAGAAAGACGGGTCCCAAAACGAGTGGCTAGTATACTTGTAGATGTTCAAATTACACAGCATTTATCACAGTTTCTTTTGAGGAATGTCCAGGCCCATATCCAGTTCACAATTAATCACTCTTAACTCAGTACTATTGCACATTGGCTTTCGCTCTCCAATTTACACGGCTTGTCACTCTGGTGCCTCTTATGTATCCCTTGTGTCGTCATACCCCGAGGCTCGCCGTTCCGGTGGCTTCTTCCAGGGGCTGGTCTTCAACAAAAGCGCGCGCTACCATGTCCGGCGTACGTGAGGACCATTTAAGTCTCCCACATATACATTACTCACATACGCAGAACTAAACAATCTGTGGTTCTTTGTTAGCGTTATGTCGGGATAATCCCTATAACAATTCACTTGCTCCATGAACTTCTTCACTTCTACGCCTATCAATGCTCCTCACGATTTTCTTGTGCTCTCTTCATGTGCTTCATGTGCATGTGTTCTTGTGCTTCTTGGAATTATATCAGAAATGTCACAATCAACCTCAATTGTAATGTCATTTTAACTACAATATTTTCATTAATATTTCAATATCTTTCGATACACCCCTAGAATGCTGACTAGAATTGATTGTTGGATGATGTTGATAGAATGATGAATAATGGAGCATTGGTTGAACAAGGAGAGAAAAGAGAGAATACCGAGAAAACCTGCTCTAAACCCTCCTTGTCCGCATCGCCCGGAGTTGGAATCGCGGTAATCTCAGGTGGAAAGTGAGTAGTCTGATCATTATATCTCGAGTAGTTCGAATTTGGACGCGCTAATGAAATGTGTGTGGTGAGAGGATGTGAGAATTTGGAGGACTACCCCAAACAAATGTGCGTGTGGGAGGTTTTGATGGTCAGCAGACAGGGGGTCTATGGACGTTCTTACAATTCACTTCATTTATCTTCATTTATCTTTACACAAAACGTATTTTAAATACCGGAAAATTTCACAGAAAATCTCTACACCAGAATTGCTTGTCATATTACTTTTTTCTTTTATATTAATCGTTGTATCTTAATGCAAATGAGAATCTGAATATTGTTTTAATGGCTTAGTATTCGTGTACTACATAAAAATTAAACATTTACCAACATATTCATACTTTTATTTGTACTTTCGTTTTCCATTAGCACTTCCTGTCTCTTATTTATTTGCGTAATCTTTTATGATTCATTTTGGTATACTTTCGTTATTAAATAGTAACTATCTTGTGTTATTATGAACACAAACATTAAAATAACTTATCATCAAGTAACATATAAGCGGTTCATTTTCTTATTATCATCCTTTTATACAGTTGGACGTGTAAAAGTATTGACTTCGCTCTTCTGTTCCAATTACTCTTCCAATATCACTTTTATTCAAGTTCTTTTTGTACTGTGTTATTTCCTGTCTTGATATCGTTGCTAATGTGGTGGCCTCTCATGATTGTTCATGAGGTCAAGAAACGGCTTAAGATGTGATAAACAAAGTTAATTATGTTGTTTACATAGAAATGCAGTTTTATCTGGCTTGGGAATGTCAAATCGGAATCCAGAGTCCTTGGAGAGATCTGATTGTTTTGACTGAATTGAATATGCAGATCACCAACTGCAATACTGGAGAAGAAATCCACGTGTGTTTGAAAATAGATCAATATGAAGAATGCAAAATTGTTTTCAAATGACACAAGATGAATAAAGATCATTCATTAAAATACCCTGCATATCCACGACTTATTTTGGGAGTTACATTTACGGAAATTACATTTATATTTACAGAAATTATTGGACTTAAACATGAATTGACTTCCACACTTAGAGTTTTGCGTTAGAACAGACACCAGGGACAAACTTGTCGTCCAACAGAAGCTTCGATTTTTGCCTTTCACTTTCATTCTTTGCAAGTATTGCACGAGTCCTTGGAGTTTTGTAGAATTACGTACGAGTAGCTGAACGACAAAATTTGCGCAATGTTAATGTAATTCTATTTCTCTTTGCAGGTCAAAAGGACGGTGGCACGCAGATCAAGCTCGTCATCGACTACCCCCACAACGTCCAAGCTATTTCACAGCCATAGAGGTGAGTACTACAGCACAGTTAACTTGTGTGGTAGATTAATGAAATGCAGCTTGTTTTGAGCATTGAAGGTCCTGGATCGTTCATTCACAATATTACTTCAGACGCAGAAGTTTATTCTTATTTCAAACTAAAATTTACTAAAGCGAGTATATTATGTAATTATACTAAATACTGTATTATGGTACATTTAAATTCTGAATGCGGCATATCTTGAACATAGTTGATTGTTCATCGGTTGAAATAGCAATTAATATCAAACTCCTATACTTTTCTACCTGTATTACTTGATCTATTTCATTTTGTTCTCAGTTTTTGAGACAACCGGAAATGAGAGTGAGAATGCAGATCGCTTTTTACGAGCATTTCCCGAAGGGAATATAAAGGTAGTAGGGCGTGGCTCTAACTATGCCGTCTGTAGTAAGCCGCAGCCTCCCAGGCCTGGGCTTAATAGTTGCGGGGGAGGTCGTTGAGGTGGACCGCAACTCGCCTGCGGGGGGGGGGGAGTTGAAGTAGAGAGGGAAACCGAGGTGTTCTCAAAGAGGTTGCGGTTGTAAGCGACTCTAAGGGGTTAGATATATTGTTAATCTGTGGCTGGATGGAGAAATAGAAAATACTATAAAGAGTAAAGTGCGTAGAATAATAATTGCCAATAAATAAGAAAGAAGTCTTTTTGTTTTATTAGCATAACATTATATTTATGGGAACGCCGTAAGATTAGTTGCAAGTATAATTGAGTATCTTGAAAAAATTGGCGCTTGTCAAAGATGAAAGTACGGGATATGCGTGTGAAAGATGTTAATGTTGTGAAAAAATGATGGCTCTCTTACTGGTAGGTACTGTGTTGAACATTAAAAGAGCAGTATGATACTGCCTTTTTCATGAACCGAATTACTCAGAAGTCAACAAATAAATGCTACCGTGCCTAAGATGTCATCGGCATTTTAGAAAGAAAACTGTGATAGATACTTTCTCAGCACATTGAGCTAAGAGATAAGCAAGACAAGAAAAAAGCGCATTGGCTCAAATTGACTCCATTGCTGATAGAATGAACAACAAACACAAGTATGAATCGCAATAAAATGTGGAGGAGACTGTCAATGATGCGACAAGAATTTGCACCGAGAAACAATATGATAGATCAAAAAAAATATGAAAGAACCTAGCAATGTCGAATATGAATAAAAATATGGAAGAACCTAGCAATGCCAAATATGAATAAAAATGTGAAAGAATCTAGCAATGCCGAATATGGATACAAATATGGAAGAACCTAGCAATGCCGAATATGAATAAAAATATGAAAGAACCTAGCAATGCCTGCTGGTCTGGCGGTCTGGGAGAAACGTGATGCGAGAAACGACGCAAGGACCAATAAAGATGAAAGCGTCAGTGGGAGCGAAGAGAGACGAGGCGCCTGCAAAGACATCACTGGCAACCCCAGGGAGGAGCGAGGCCAACGTGCGAGGTAATTGTTTTGGTGGTGACAGCGATAGCACGAGAAGAAGAGAGATGACGAAGATCGAAAGATTAGTGATGGGGAATGGCAGTTTGTGGTGACGTAGGCAGAAGGAGCGAGAATAAAACCGCCGGCATAGGAATTTGCACTGATGTTGCGATTGACGCAAAGTACAGTCGCGGAGCAATGGACGATGGAAGATGGTGAAAACTGAAGAGATGATGCGCAAAGCAGTTAGTGGTGACGAAGGTGGCGGGAGCGAGGGAAGAAACGGCGGTGAAGGAATTTGCAGAGTTGGTGGATTTGGAGACTGAAGAGACAGCAGCGATGGCGCCCGAATCAAAAATGACGGCGGCGTCCGGTGCAGTGTGCGGGCGTCGACCGCAGCAACGACACCAACTGTGGAGTCGGACGGCACCCAGAACGAGAGCAATGAAATGGTGGCGAGAATAGTGTGGACAACAGTAAAGCTGACGACAGAGTATCAGAGGTCACTGCCTTGGTGGTGGGAAGCAAGGAGGACATGCTAGGGAATTAGACAAATAAGGTGACGGAGGGGAGAGAAGCTCTAGCAGGGGCGGGAAATGTAGCAGCAAAGCCCCTGCTGCCGATGGAATCGGGAGTACGGATGTGAGTGACGTCGGGGCCGACACAGCGGGGGGTTTTGGGGGGTGCCGCGTTGGTGGAATCTGGAGACGGTTCTTCAATTGAACGTTGCCACGACATCCATTAAACGTCATCGCTATCTGTAGACGGTGGACGGGCGCAATGGCAGAGGTGGCGATATAAGGCAGTGGCGATAGAAAATATAAGAAAAGAGACCACACAGAGCTGAAGACAGTTATGAGAGCACCGGGACGATAGAGACGGGCAGGGGAGACACCTGATGTCAGGGGACAGCGAAGGTGGAAAATTCGTGGGCGGATGGCCGTAGCAGGGGAGCGGGGATAAAGGAGCTAGAAGAGTTGGAGGCGGTAAGCGGGGGAAGAGTCGAAGAGGATGGCGAAGCAGAGGAGATGGAGTTGTCAAAAGAAGGTGGCGGACGCAGAGAAGATGGAACACTGGGAGGGTGGAGGGGACATAGGAGCTGGAAGAGTCAGAGGAGGTTGGAGGGGACAGAGGAGATGGAAGTATGAGACGCAGAGGGTGGAAGAAAGGGACGGGTCGGAAGCTGCGATGTGAGAGTTGGCAGCGCGGCGTCGCCTGCGAAGAAGCGTCTAATTGGGCGCCGTAACCCGATAAGGCCCCAGCGCGCTTGCCTCCGCTGTCACTGCCTCTGCCAAACAACTTGTCTTATCAGCTAGTCTTCGAGGCGCAGTGGGCCACGAGTCATCTCTTTCGAGGTAGAATGCGTACGGTCATTCGATGTTACAGTAGCTGATCAAGATTTGGAAATGTGTGTGACAAATTTACGACAAACAAGCTGCCGTACACGTGAATATTTCTGCTTCTATGTTTTTAACAAACTGTCTCTCGCGAAGTGCAACTATCGATGTAACATCCGTTATAACAATCAGAGCAAAAATATATCAGTTATAAAAATCGGAGCAACCTCAAGATATTTGCATTTAAGACGTTCCCTGTTGCTCATTTCGCATCTACACTTAATGTCGATTACTTGCAATGTCAGTATTTATGTTTCTTTCTTATTATTTGCAGTAAAATGTTGGTTTTAGTGTATAATTCAAACGTAGGCGTTCATTATTATATTTCTTGTTAAGTTTTATTAAGTTTTTTTCGGCTTTTAATTATTTCAGAAACTACTTCAGCTTATGTGAAGAAATATATTTTGATAACTATTCTACTATATATTCCCTACGAAATGCTGTTTAAAAAGCAAAAACATGGTACATAATTATAATAAACATTATTTGTACATTTTTGTTATGTCACAAAGTCAGCTGCAGACTAACTACTATTGGTTTCCTCCTGCTTGTGTTACTTTTGCTGTTACTATTGTCGATAAAACGGGTCCATTTTTGTCGCAAACTTTCTTCTCGTGAGATTCAGAATATTCAACACTTCCAATGCACTCGGACAGAGCATGGTGATCGTAGAGTTTGTATACAGCAAAATTGGTTCGAAGAGAGAGATCGTTTGATCAAATGAAATTATTTTCAATAGATGAAAATCGCAGTCCAATTATTGCTTCCGGTGTTGCTAGTTATCTCTAAAGAACAAGAAATGTGTACTTCGTGCTTATTTGATGAAAAATAGCCGCAATGAGGCTCACCATGCTGTGAGACTCTAACGCCGCATTATGGACACGTTCTCAATTGAACGTCGCCGGGCAATAGATGAATCTGCAACCGAACGTCTTTATATCCTGAAAGTTCCGTCAATTGACTTCACCATAGCCTGGACGCGTCCTCAATTAAATATTGCCACGTCCTCATTTGTCCGTCACCGCATTCTTAACGCGTTCTCAATCGAACGTTGTTATCATGGACGCTTCCTCAAACAACTCGGTTCTTCAATTGAACGTTGCCACGACATCCATTAAACGTCATCGCTATCTGGATGCGTTTTCATTTGGATGACGACGTCCCCTGGACACGCCCTGAACTGAATGTCATCTCCCCATCGACGCACTCTCAACCGAACATATTCAGATCATGATTGCGCCAGAAATTGAACTTCGCTGCACTCTAAACACTTTGCCAATTGAACGTTGCCGTGCCTTCAATTGAACATCGCCGCATTCTGAACGCGTTTTTATTTGGCCAACGCCACGTCCTGGACACGTCCTGAACTGAATGCCACCGCATGGACTCAAGAACAACAGGACGTATTCGTACCATAAACATGCTGGCAATTGAATTTCACTAGACCCTAAACGGTTGTCCAATTGAATTTTGCCGAGTCCTCAATTGCACGTCGTCGCATTCTGGGTGCTTTCTCAATTGAACGTCAACGACCCGTCGCCGCGACCTCGTGTTCCCGGAAAGATTTGTCGCTCTGCCAGAGACGAAAAGCCTCTGGACGCTAGGTGCTATGCGAAGGACGTAGTGAGTGAGGACTGAGGGCAGGGTCGTCGAGGACTGAGGGAGCTCGGAGAGGCGTCCGGAGAGTCGAGTGCACTTTGCAGATAAGTTTTCAAATGAGCCTACGAGGACGGCGGCGTGGGCGACTTTCGACTTCGCAACTCAGAAGAATTAATCTCCCAAGAGGCGGAGGCCCGCGCATTTTCCTCTCTCTCTTTCTTCCCCAAAGTCTCTTCACAGCTTCCCTTTCTCGACTGAGAATTAAAGAATCTTCTCATGGGCACACGACATTTATCGTTACAGCACGATTAGAATTACTATTTAGAAAAAATATTACACCGTTATTTTCACTACAAATATTCACTACATAACACCGTTATTTTATTCATAGAACATAGATAAAAGGATTACTTATATCAATAATATTAGTTTGTTTCGTAGTGAAATTTACCGCGTGAAGCTACTTCTCTTTGTGAGTAAGAACATTAACAAATACAAGCATACCAATGAAAACTACAACAAAGAAAGAGTTCGAAAAACCTGATACTTAAAACGAATTTTGACATCCTGAGATATTAATGCCAGTGTAATACATGATTTAAATATAATAGTATGAACAGGTTAAATATTAAGTTCTCCTATATGAATTTGACATTATTTAAACGTAATTTTATATCCAAAGTTAAGAAAAGATAATTTTAACAACCAGAAAGTTACGAGTAAAAACATCAAGTAAATCATCAGCTTGGAAAACAACAATAAAAAACACAAGAAAGAGAATCATCTTGCATGTAATACATTATTTAAATATAAAACATTTAACATATTAAAGTATTAAGTTCTCAAATTTGAATTTGGCATTATTTAACCGTAAGTATATACCCAAAGAAACGTCAAGATAATTTTAAACAACAAAAAATTTATAAATTAAACATCAGCAAGTAAAACGTCAATTGGAAAACAAAACAAAACAAGAGAAACCACAAGAAGGAGGTGCATCTTTGTCTCTTTGACACTGAGGACGAGTCATCTCGACCGCATGCATCGTTCCCCTCCTTCGTGCTCTGACTAGGGGAAGGGAGAGGGGAGGGGAGGGGAGTTGCTTGGGAGAGTGGAGGGGGAAGGGATTCCAGTCCGTTCTTATTAAGTGGCGGTGCGCTTGAACCCAATAATTACTAGCAATTAGCGCTCTTGCGGACTCTCGAGCTTGCTGCTCGTATTTTTCGGGCGAACCCAACGTTCTGCGGCAGGCATTGTTCTCTCTGGGAAACCCCAAGCCAGTTAGAGAAGCAGAACATATGCGCGCACCGCGCGATATATGTTAGGATTCGAATATCCCGTTAAAACGTTGTACTTTGCTTGTTTGCTTGGTTGTTTGCTTTTTATTAGGAATTCCTGGAATGTTTGTTCCGACACAGTATATCACATTTTCAATTTTTAATATTGAACATGAAAGGAATGTTACGTATTGATTACAAACAACTGTAATGAAGATTTCAAGGAAAATAGTTATCAACGTTTGAAATTGAGTCTTTTGCTGCAGTACTTGGAATTTTGGAAGTAGGGATTCTACAGGAATGCTCCTTGTGCTTTATAGGATATATGAGGGTATCAACTAGATGACGATGCCTGGTAACCATGTTTCATTTTGTCGTTTGCAAGTGATTAATATTTAACTACATTCTTTGTTAAGATGGCAGGTTAATTTCGTATTATACTTCGATTAAAGAAAATATGATAGCGAAGTGACTTAAAATCATATTTACGATCCAATGTGTACTGAATTTTAATCTTTATTTTCCTCATAACTGCAATATCTAAATTTTAAAATGTATGTAATGAAGTTAGCTTGATCAAACCAAAAATTCTCTCTAGTCTAATACTTATTCATCTCACTCTCTAAGTCTTGTGAAAAAGCATGGTTTAAAATGCGTGCAGAACAAAAACTATGAAAAGTAACCTACACCTAAGATACACTTCCTACTTCTATTGATGCTGCTGTCTCTTAGTTTGTTTCTCCATCTCTCTTTCTTCTCGATCTCTTAATCGTCCCACACTCCTGCTGAAAATACATAAATTTATTCTCTGCTTACAAATAAATTTAATTTGGACAAACAAATTTATCATTTTAGTAGATCTACATATAATTGTCTTTTAGTTCTCTCCTTCGTCAATGGCATTGTTGTTGAGTTTGGTTTTTCTGTAACGCCAATTTCACCACGTTAAAGCCTTGTATGAATAAAATTGTAATTCCTTTCCTTCTGCGCGCATTTGTATGTATTTTGAGCCGGCATTTCTCAAATGGCTTCTCAACATTTGTTGTGCGATCGCTCAGAGCAGGCAGCGCTGGCATAGCTAATGAAGCGAGCGGCGGAAAACGTTGTTGTGAACTGCGCAACACGCGCAGATGATTTAGGACCTCGGTCCGCGTTATCTCCTCTGCCCGACACCCGCGCGCCTTGCGACGCTGCCACACCGACGCGCCCATTCATCCGCCACCTTTTCATCCCGCACTTCTTCATCCCCGCCACTCATCATTCCACCTCCTTCTGCACAATCTTTATCTCAAACACTTCTTCCTCCCAGACCCTTTTCATCCACGCCAACATTCATCCACGACGCCTTCATCCACGCTGCTCTCATCCAGCGCCCCTTCAACACCCGCGCCCCTTATCCACGCCGCCCCTTCATCCACGCAGCCCTTCATCCAGCAGCCTTCATCACGCAGCCCTTCATCCACGCAGCCCCTTCATCCACGCAGCCCTTCATCTCCACGCAGCCCTTTATCCACGCCGTTCTTCATCCACGCTGCCCTTCATCCACGCTGCCCTTCTATCCACGCCCTTCATCCGCGCAGCCTTCATCCAGAGCCCCTTCATCTCACGTGCCCTTCATCACGCCGCCCTTCACCCCGCGCCCTTATCACGCCGCCGTTCATCCACGCAGCCCTTCATCACGCAGCCCTTTATCCACGCGTCCTTCATCCAGCGCGCTCTACATCCACGCACCCTTCTTCCCCACGCTTCTTAATCCTGCTACCGCTTCATCTCTGATATCCCTTCATCCCGCCGTCCTCTTTGAAATCCCCCGGACTCTCTTCATCCTAACAGGTCTTCATCGGCTTTTCATATCACTCAGTACTCCTAACGCCTTCTGGCTACTCCTCCTCCCCGCTGCTTCGTTAACTTTCCCCCTTGTCACCACACCCGCCTCCTTCCAATCGGGTACCACCTCACTGACCCCGCCCCGCCCGCCACTCCTCGCCCTGCTTTTCATCCGTATCTGCCGTATCGGTGTTCCTTACGCTCAACGTCCCATAGGTCAACCATACCCGCCGCGTCCGCTTCACTCGCTACCAATAACGTCTTGTCGTTCCTTTTGATCCCTCCGCCCTCATCGCCTCGCAGACAACTTGACACCACTGCCCTTTTCCCTCCCCCATCGTTACTCCCTTGCCGGCTACGCCATCATCCCACACTCGCCCAAGCCACCCTCTCTTCCTCCACCGCCTCTCTATCCTTGCCGCTTTCTCCCCTCTCCGCCACCTACATACTGGCCCCGGCGTCGACTCCGCCGTCTGCCCACCTCCCTGGCTGCTTCCGCCGCAGGTTTTTCGCGGGGGTAAAGTTCATTATTTATGGGCGCAGTGTACACGGCGGCGAGCGCCGCGCGGTCGCAGGATAATCGCGGAAAAACATTCGTACGGATTAGGGCCGCGAAGCTCGCGCCGCCACAGCCGCGACCATCGCGCCACTCTCGCCCATAGCGCGGCCGCCCGCACCGCGCCACCGCACCGTCGCCTGCCAACGCCCGATCGCCCCGCCACTGCCCGCAGCTCACCGCCCACCGCCCACGCCACCGCCCACCGCTCACCGCCACCGCGACGCAAAAGTGCGAAGTGCATCTACTGGCGGCATACGCCGAATACGGGAGAATTGTTTTAGGCGAGCGTGTGAAGCCGAGTTGTTGGTGGTATCCAGAACGCCTCAGGGGCGCCGTTAATGTGCCGGGCAGGTGTGCCTTCAGGGTAAGAGCTTGGAGGCGAAAACTGTGCGCGTGGAACGTACTTTGTATCAACGTGTACGGGCGTGGAATGTATTTAGCGAGAGACGTTAGCAAAGAGAGTCTACATTTTTTTTAATATGTCACTGTTTTGGTTATTGTTATATTCAAATGAAACCATCTTTACCTTTACTGTCGACAGGAGTTGGCCCCATGTTTATTGAAGTTATAAATGAAATAACAATTACAATCTCTATGATGGGTGAGATGCAGCAAGTTTCCGCAGTAATCACCGTAAATTTATTGATATATCCGTTGAAATATTAGTGGTTTTGAATATATTATGTCTTTTGAGTTCTGAGGTGTGGACTAGTTTTTGACTGGCATCTGTGATACTACCTAGCAGAGAGAGCGCGTCGTATTTTAAAGTGGTAGAATAATACTGCGTTATATTGTTGTACGTTGTTTTCTTTGTACTACCATTACTCACTTCACTCGATATATGAAAAGTATGACTCGTCGGCAAATAAAACAGATTTTACATGTGGCACTGACAACGTATAAATGTAAAAAATACTGAAGGATTCAGTGATGAAGATACCTGAATGTTCTTTATACACTCTACCGACTTTTTTCCTTAGTTTTAAGAAGTCTGACTCTGATTGGTACTACAAATTATCAGTTCTTCGTACGTTACATTCATGAACAGTTATTCCAATTCTATAATATTATTTCGCATAAAAATTGCTTCAAATTATTTTAATGTGCGCGAGCAGAGAACAACTCCGCATCCATTTTGGTGCTCGTTTGCGATGTTTCAAATAAATTCAGCTAAAAATGAAAACGAAACCTCCGAAGGGTTTCTTTTAATAATATCTCCCATTATTTGACCGCATCTCATATTTATTTTCATTTGCGAGCGCTTCCGTTTCTCTCATTAATTTGTGCGCTGCATAACTAATCCACTCGTCTACCCGTGACCTCTGAAATAAACGCAGCAGACTTTAATCCGATTAAATTGTAATTCATGAATTGCGTTACAGAGTATATTTGTATCATTTACGGCGGCGGAATAGTTCCAGTGAATTATCCTGCAAAATGAATATGATTTGTTATTTATGTGTCCCCAAAGTCAAAAACGTATCTTGTTACTTATCAATAATTTGTTATAAAATTTGTGTGTATTAGTTGTGTAGTCTGTTCCCAAGATCAAAACTCGTAGAAATTAGTTTTCTTTTTAATTATATTTTTCTGAAGAGAAAATGTCAGGCGATTTTAAATTAAATAAAAATCTGAAATTATAAAATGCTATAATTACTCTAATTATAGCATTAATGCGTTAATGCGTTAATGTTAGTACATTCGTTTTTATCACGCTAAAGAAATCTTTCACAAATGTGGAGGAACAAAGAATTATTCTCATGTTTGTTGGATCATTGGTTACTGTGAAGTTTAGTATACATGTATGCAACAGTCTAACAAGACTCCCACTCATGTTTTATGACATTTTAGAATCCTCTAAAACGTGACACTGGTGTTTCTCATGTTCGCTTGTGGCGAGGGACTTCGCTTAAATCTGCGGCCACAATGTCGTGTCTCCTCTGCCGCTACCGCTAACGTCTCCACAAAAACCGCCACCCGCTGCCACCACCGTGGTCTGGCCCCTCGCCATAGGTAGTGCCACCACCGTCCCTGCTACCAGTACCATCACTCCACCATTATCACCATCACCATCACCACCACCACCACCACCACCACCACCACCAACACCACCACCACCAACTACATCAACAAAAACAACATTACACCACTAGGACAAGTGCGACCTTTACATTACAGTACCATCAACACCATCAGTCCCCAACCATCAACAATATTGCACCAACAAAAACACTACACCACCACTTTAATTACACCTCCGCCACCACCACGACTACCATTATACCACCACCTCCATTATACTAACATCTTCTCTATCACTACTAACTCCCATACCACTACTAACTATATTACACCACGACCACTACTACAACCACGACCACTACTACTACCACCACCACCACCACCATTACACCATCATCACCACTACTACCAACATTACACCACCACCACCACCGCCACTTCTACTACCAATATAACCCTACCACCACCACCACCACCACCACTACTACTACTACTACTACTACTACTACTACTACTACTACCACCAGTAGTAGTACTACTAACAACATGACACCACCACCACCACTATCCACCAACCACCATTACACCACCACTACTACCAACATGACACCACCACCACCACCACCACCAGCACTCTTACCTTCTCCTCGACCGCTCCGTGCACGGCGGCGGTATCTCCCTAATGAAGACAAATCCTCATCGGCTGGCGCGTTGATTCCTTCGCGTGGCCCGCCGCCGCCTCCGCCACCCGCTCCCGCCCCCGCCGCCCTAATGGAAACTTAAGTTCTTAAATCAAGCGCCGCTTAGGGAACAAGTGTCGCCCTCGCTCGCCCGCCGCCGCGCCGCGCGGGAGGCCAATTACCCCGAGAGGCCCCGGCGCTGTCGCGGCTTGTTGGGGAGGCCGCTCGCAGCGCGCCCCTCGCGGGTTGCAGCCGGTCCTGGACCGAAGGCGCAGATAAGTGAGTGGCGGTGCATCTCGTTGTGGGTGGGCGTTTTTAAGCCTTGAAAACAGGTCAGAATATCGCGTTTAATCCGAAGGGATGTGAGGTAATGTGGATGAAAAGAAAGTGGTGGAGATGAAAGGATGGAGCGGGTTGAAATGGAGTATGATGTGATGGGGGGTGATCAAGTGAGGGAGGTGAGGGAATGGGGATGAGGGGATGGGATGAAGGGAAGGGGTATGAAGGAATGGGACGGGAAGGGATGGAGGCGAGAAGTGATGAGGGAGACGGGAGGAGATGAGAGGAATGAGGCAATAAGGGTTGGGGCTAGATTATCTGTGGCGAGGAAAGATGGGCGAAAATGGATGGGAGAGTGATGGGTTGGGGAAAAGAAAGGAGGGGGTGAGAAGGGTCGGACGGGGGTGAGAATTAACGGGGCCAAAAAGGGACGGAGTGGGGCGGGAAGGGAGGGGTCAATTAGGGACGGGGGCGAGAAGGGACGGACGAGGGCCAGAAGTGACGAGGGCGATAAGATATGAGGGCGTTAAGGCATGAGGGCGGTAAGGGAGGGAGCGAGAAGGGACGGACGGGAGCGCAAAGGGATGGGGAAAGAAAGGACGCGGCAAGAAGAGATGATGTACAGTTTCTCCGGCCAGTACTTGAGGATCCAAAGTACAATTACCATATCAGGAAAATTCTTTCACAATGTTTCACAATCTATACACTGCATACATTTACCAATCCATTTACAATCGTATTTCCAATATTATTGTTTTTGGTATCTCACAATTTGTCTCAATTTATCATCGACTCACAACGAATTTTCTATTTCGTTTTACAGTTCAACAAAAAAAAGTTTCTCTAGCGATATACATACAATCACTATTGTTAAATTATTTCTGAAACATTACAATGGAGGCGAATAGGGAAGGGGTGGAGGCGAGGAGGGGTGGGAGTGAGCGATGGAATTAAAAAGGGACGGAGCGAGAAGCGATGGGGAACGCAAAGTGTTGGCGGGTAGGTAATGGTGCGTATTGAGTTGGAGGATTTGTGTACTTGTTTGGGAGTCAAATGGTGATGTGGAGTCCTTATGTGAGGGAAAGCAATGTCAAATTTGGTAAATAAAAATCTGGGCCGGCCTAGTTAGCCGAGGTCACGAGTGTTGAAGAACCGTAGTTGCATTGCACCTGATGGTTCACGGTTTCGAATCCCGCCGGGGCATGGATGCATGTGTGTGTGACAGGTATACAGTTACAGGTTATGTGTGACACGTATACAGTTACCGTTTCCCCTACATTCAATGTTATTTACAGTGGTCGCATTTTGACCTTAGTAGTTTAAAAGCGAACTTAAATTAGTAAAAAAATCTAGAGAGAAAATATCTATTAGAGTAGAGACCCCTCGCTTTCCTCCCAAGACACGTAGCCTAGAGTACATGTTCTGCAGAAGTCGTGATGTCATTAGAACTTGAATTTTAATGAATATTCCTTACGAATAGAGAATGATTTTTTAAAACCAAATCATTCGGGTTTGCTATGGTGTTTGTAACTCTTAGTCAATGGTCATTGCATAAACATTCGGTACTGAAGCATGTAAAATGCCTTTCTTACTCTTCGATCGCGTGTTCTCCGATAATGATACCTGCAGTTGAACAAAGGAACCGTTTTTATCACAGCGCATTTCACAAAAGAACGTTCGCATAACTATTACGAATTTGGGGTCGGCACAACATATTACTTTTCCGGCCTCAAGTCACGTTTCAATTGTTGATGTAATCCATGTCATGAAAGAATACTATTCGGCCAGCATTTATGAATGTTATGGAGAATTTTGAATTCGTTTCCAGTTAGAAGACTGAATAGAAAAGTACTTTAATGATCGACCTTCAATTCTTCGTTTAAAAAGTAAACATGCTGTATAGTTAATGCTTACAATTGTTCGCAAATTACGTTGTCGGTTCTTCGTATATCAATTAAATATTAATGTTGAATTTCTAATGCTTTTAATACTGCATTTTTAATTTTCTTACTTTTTATTTATGAAAATGAAGATTTGAATTTTTTGTTATTTTTGAAGTAATTTTTACTTTTCTACTTTTTATATAAATGTCAATTTACTGTCTACTTTTTATATAAATTACATTTAAAAATTACCTTCACCTCTTTATTTCCTAGTTTCTATTGCAAATATTTATTTCCGAATTTATTGTGAAAGTTTTCGGTTTTAAAGACTTGTCCCATATTTTCCTTATTTTTTCACTCCATTTCTCTTTAATAAATTTATTCTTATTTTTGGCCTGACAAATGTCTCAATGGAAAACATACTCTCTGGCATACATTATTAGTTTAGGGAAATCACTTGTCTTTTCTGATTTCGAAGGATTATGAGTTCATTCGATCATTCATGTCAATGATTCTCATCTACAACTTCATTCCAGACGGAATGTTGACCAGTAGCAGATATAACTGATATTATTAAGATCCTGGATAATTACGCTGTTACTAACGACGATTTAGCCGATTACATGAGATTCACTGTGGTTTCCCTTTTTTACGAAGACATCAAGGTGAAAACTCCTATGTGTTGCACGGGGCACGTACCCCAAACTATCTCACTGAAGTTCCCGCTCATTCTTCAGTAAGTTACTTATGTTACAACCTTCCCAGGCTTTTTGGCGTTGTACGTGGAGTAATACTCTTTGAACATTGTCAGTCATACGTCAATTCAAGTCGTAAGTCAATGTGCCTTGTATCCCTATCAGCCAGAGACTAAGCCCGCGCTGTTGGTATTAGGTTTTTCGCAAACTGCCACCAATCCAGCGGCCAGTGGAGATTGGAGCGGCTTAACTTCCGTGATTCCACGAAGCTTGTTTAATACGTTCGACCCCCGGCTCAGGCATTCGCATGAACTAGGTCGGTGTCCTTCGTATGACGTCAAGGAATCCGTTACTTTCTGCGGAGGTATGTAGCTCATTCTTATCGCGCCCGGGGCGTTTGGGCGAGCGGAAGCGTCTTGAGAGAGCGTCCGAAGCCAGCGAGCTCTGCGGCGAAAGATACGCTTCTGCCGGCGGGCTATTTGGGTCTCCGAGATAATCGCTTATTTACCGCCCCGCCCTCCCCCTCAATCCACTCTTAGCCCCTGCCTCCCCTCCCCCGTGCTTCCTCGGCGGCCAGGCGCAAGTCCGCTTTCGTTTATTAAAACCCGAGTCCTCGCGGACGGTCGCGCTCCCAGCCCCGGGCTCTTTCAGGGGATTGCTAGCTCTCTCAATTCTGGTATCCGATATTCTGAAATCTCTTTGTCTTAAAAGATGAGATTGAAACCGAAAGTTTCAAGCCTGTTTTAATTTTTTTGCACAAATAAAAGCAAGAAATTATTTCAACAATTTTTATTTTTAAGAAATAATAACAATAATAATAATAAGTAATAATAATATAATAATAATAATAATAATAATAATAATAATAATAATAATAATAAATAATAATAATAATAATAATAATAATAATAATAATAATAATAATAAAACTTTTTCATCGAATTCGTAGCAATCTCGCTTCCAGATTTCCCTTAGATCTTCGGGAGGTTTGTTAAGCCACTCTCGAATTCCGGTGAGTGGCTCGATATTCGTATCTGGGTGACCTCTGTTTTCAAAGAAGATTTTGCATTAAATACTTTTGGGAATGTTTTAAATGGGTAACAAAATAGAGGACAAATATTTGTTCATTTAATGCAATAAAGAGTTAGTATACACTGATGTGACAAAGCCATCGCATATCTGCTAATGTCGTTTTGCCAAGCGAAATAAAGCAACTCGACGTTCCATGGACTCAAGTTGGAAGTCCCCCGCAGAAATATTGAGCCACGCTGCCTCTATAGCCGTTCATTATTGCGAAAGAGTTGCCGCCGGTACAAGATTTTGTGAACGAACTGACCCCTCGAAATGTCCCGTAAGTATTCGATGGGATTCATATCGGGCGATTTGGGTGGCCAAATCACTCGCTCGAATTATCCAGAATGTTCTTCAAATCAATTGTGAATCATTGTGACCCCGATGACATAGCGTATTGTCATCCATAAAAAATCCATCGTTTTTGGGGAACGCGAAGTACATTAATGTATGCCAATGGTTTCTACATAACCATTTCCCGTCAATAACCGGTTCAGTTGGACCAGAGGACTCAGGCATTCCATGCAAAAGCAGTCCACGTCATTACAGAGCCACCACCGGTTTGCATAGTGGCTTGTTGACAACTTGAACCCATGGCTTCGTGGGGTCCGCGCCACGTCTCGAACGGTACCATCAGCTCTTCCGAATTGAAATCGGGATTCACCTGAGCAAGCAACGGTTTTCCTGTCGTCTAGGCTATAATCGATATGTTCAAGAGCCCAGGAGAGGCGGTGCAGGAGATGCCGTGCTGCTAGGTCTTCTATCGCCATAGCCCATTAAATCCTAATTTCACCGCAGTCCTAACGTACGAGTTCGTCGAACGTCCCACAATGATTTCTGCGGTTATTTAACGCAGTTTTGATTGAGTATTACCACTGACAAGTGGTCAACTCTCTAAATCTTTAAACGAACACAGTCGGCCACTGTGTCTGTAATGAGAGTTTGCGCCTAAAATTAGGTATTCTCGGCACATTATTTACACCGTGGATTTCGGAATATTAAATTCCTAACGATTTCTGAACTGAAATGTCCCATGCGTATAGCTCCAAATACTATTCCGCATTCAATTAATTCCCGTCGGGCTTCCATAATCACGTCAGAAACCTTTTGACATGAATAACTTGAATACAAAGGAAACCTCTGCCAATGCACTGTCATTTACCTTCCTATTCTCATATCTGTATATCTGCATATTGCTATACCGTAACTTTCGTCACCTCAGTGTATAATCCTCTTTATTAAAAGCATCGTAAAGATAAATAAAAAAAGGAAAAAGAACATTTCAAAACTGTTGAGTCAAATGCGAAAGTGATCATAACATTATGGACATGAGTGGCCATAATAAAGCTGATATTTTTCTGTTAACATTTAAATCGATGTTTGTAGGTATAACATGTGTATGACGCCTGAAAACCCTTTCAGCGAGCGCTATAAATTTGCAATGCTCTAATTTTTCCTCAGATTAACTTTTCTTTCTAGTATATCTGTTTTCTATTCAAACTTTATAATACTGGAGAATTTATACTCATATTTATTCATTTTTTGATGATCGACACCTGGTGCGTTCCTCCTTAACATTAACGAAAAAGTTAGGAATGCAATAGAATAAAGTTAGCAAGAAATGTACATAACATATACATAACTTTAACTAGTACCCCACTAGTAATTGCAACTACAAAGGCCTATGTCCTCGAGCACATTGTAATTAAAATATGAATCCACTTACTGAGGGTATTTAAACGGTTTTCGAAGCCATTTGTTCCGCAGACCAATTTCCTCCCAACGTTTGGCCTTTGCTTTTCCATGCCTCACTGGAAGGGAGCTAACTGATATCGATTGTTCCTGTTGTAACGTCCAACCGTATAAACTACATTTTTCCGTTCCCTTGATCACAGAGAATATATAAACAATTACGATATGCAATATTAATCCTAAAACAAAAAAGCTTGGCGAGTATTTCGTTGATCAAGTAATGCGTTAAAAAAAGGGTTGTTTTTATTATCGAGAGAATTATTTGGTTCGCGGTGGATAGTCAAAAGGCAGAGATGGAAAAACGAAATTATTGAAATTAATATCATCACTTCAATAAACAAACACTGTTAACAGGGAGTACTCATTCATCAGTTGACTTATGCGTGCTGTCTTCACCATTCTTTCCCTTCCTAACCACCTGTTCAGCTGTTCACCTCATCACCCACATATCTACCGTCCTTGTGCATAGAGCTCTAGCTCAGCGCTACCATCTGGTCTCACCGTACAGTAACTTCTCTCATATGACATAACTTTCGCAGCTTCCCCTGCCTCCTTCATACCGCGAACTAGCATACATTCTTTGATGCGTCCTCTTCCACCACCACCACCACCACTACCATTACCAGACCTCATACGTATCCTGCTCCACCGCTCCATTCCGGTGCTGCTTCGTAGAGCTTGACTCTAGTAACATTTCTGCCGTCCCCCGCTTCTCACACGGGAACGTCACACCCAGCACCTCTCCTCGCCGCCCACGCCATCCGGTCGACCCCGCCGCCCCGCCAACACCTCAGCTCCAACGCTACTCACGCCTCTCTTTGCAACCTCTGCTCCTTCCGCCTATGTCACAGCCCCCTCGCCACCCCCACTTTCGTTGCTACTTCTGCCCCCTTTACCCAGCCTCGCTGCTCTGCCTCCCCCTCGCCGCCTCGCTATTCGCCGCCCTCTCCGCCGCGCACGCGCCCTCTAACCGCCTCGACCGCTCTCAGCACCGCCCACCGCGCCTCACCGCCCCCACCGCCTCGCCGCCCTCACGCCTCACCGGCCTCACCGCCTCACCGCTCTCACCGCCCCCACCGCCCTCACGCCCTCACCGCCCGCTCACCGCCTCACGCCCTCACCGCCCTCACCGCCCTCACCGCTCTCACCGCCCACCACGCCCTCACCGCTCTCACCGGCCTCACTGGCCCTCACCGCCTCACCGCCCTCACGCTCTCACCGCCCCCACCGCCCTCACGCTTCACCCCTCACCGCCTCACCGCCCTCACCGCCTCACGGCCCTCACCGCCCTCACCGCCCTCACCGCTCTCACCGCCCACGCCCTCACCGCTCCACCGCCCTCACCGCCTCCTCCACCCTCACGGCCCCTCACCGCCTCTCACCGCCCTCACAGCGCTCTCACCGCCGCCCACCGCCTCACCGCTCTCACAGCCCTCACCGCCCTCACGCCCTCTCACCGACCCTCAACCGCTCTCACGCTCTCACCGCCCTCACGGCCCTCACTGCCTCACCGCCCCACCGCAGCTCTCACCCGCCTCACCGCCCTCACCGCCCTCACGGCCCTCCACCGCCTCACCGGCCCTCACGTCTCACCGCCCCACCGCCCTCACCGCCCTCACCGCCTCACCCCTCACGCGCCCTCACCGCCCATCACCGCCCTCACTCCCTCACGCGCCCTCACCGCTCTCACCGCTCTCGACTCGCTCTACCGCTCACCGCCCCTCACCGCCTCTCACTCGCCCCTCACGGCCCTCACCGCCCTCATCCCGCCTCTCACCGCCCTCACCGCCCTCAACCGCTCTCACCGCCCTCGTCCGCCCTCACCGCCCTCTGCACTCATGCGCCGCCTTCAACGCCACCCTCCCGTGTTGGCTCCTGCGGGAGTGGCTGTTTATCTTCTTTCCGCCGCAGCCGGGTCGCTCATTAGCTCTGTACATAGCGTGGAGGTAGCATTCGAGATGGCTGGGTGGCGGGTGGCGGGACGTGGGGCTTCCGAGGGGAGCGTTGACTCCCTCGCGCTCTCGCCTCTCCGCACCGCACTCGCCCCCCCTCCCCCACGCCGCCCACAGACCCTTCCACGTCCCCCGCCCCCACCACATCCCGTCGCTCTCCGCCACTCCCCGCGCGCCCGCCCGCCAAGCCATCTCGCACCCACGGACCACTCCCAGCCCCGTTCTCGCCCCACGCCAGCGCAGCGACCGCCTGCGGCCCCCGTCTCCGTCCCCCGCCCGCCGCCGGTCGCTGCCGCGCATACGTCGTCGGGCGGAGCACACGGACGCGTCGCGTGCCGTAATCTCAGTCGGGCGGACCGGCGCCGCACTCGAGGCGGATTAGAGCGTCTCGTAATTTCTCCTCTCTCGGCTCGCTCCCTAAGGTGAGCGTTCTCCTGTAGAATTCG
>BOPP01000068.1:247199-258633 GCA_017312745.1 Gryllus bimaculatus | reverse complement strand
CGGGCATCATTGGCATGGTGGATGATGCTGCAGGCGGCGGAGGGGAGAGGGGTTGTGGAAAGGCGGTGGGGATGTAGGCGATGGGAGGGGCAGGGGAGGGAACAGACGGTGGTGGTGATGATGATTATGGTAGAGGGGACGGTGGAGGACGTGATGACACGTTGTGAAAGGAGAAGCTGCGGCGGCTGATGTTGAGAATGATGATGCAGACGTCAGCAGAAAGGTGGTGATGTCGGCGGTGATGGTGTTGGGAATGAGAGGTGAGAGATGCCGGTGGTTGTGTAGGCGGATGGGGCCTGGCGTCAGTGATAAGGTGATGGGCGGCGGCGGGGGCAACGGTGAGTTAGTGATGATGTTAATAAAGATGCTGACAGGGGTAATATCCGCGATGCGATGGTGAATTAGCGAGGACGGCAGTGCTGCCTGAAGTGGTTGCGTTGGGAGCAGGAGCAAATTGGCTAAGCGGGGGATGCGATAACGTTCGCTGAGTTAGCAATGATAATGATGACGACGATGATGATGCTGACAGCGGTGAGAACCACGATGCGATGGTTGTGGGCAGGGGCAGACTGGCTAAGAGGCGTGCGCGATGACGCAACATGACAGCACTGGAGCCAGAACTAATATGGTTGCCATATGCAACTTCAGGCTTTCAACCTGGAATGAATGCGATGGAAATGGTTGCGCTGGCTTCTCACGCTGATGGTTTCTGATCGATGCTGATCATATGCTTCTCATTCTGATTTTTTACCCATTTACGATGATGAAGTTGTTCGCTTAAGTTATGAAAAAGTTTGGCGCATTACATGGAACACTTTCCGGATCTCTGTTTTCGAAATAGGTGTATATTTAATATAAAACATATTACTGTCTCTGTTAAAGTTCAAGTAATGCAATTTAACTTGACAGTATTTGGTGTCAGTTATAATATGTAACAATAATTTGAAGAAACAGTTGTTTATATATTCTGCAAACTATCAGTATTTGACTTTCATACGTGAGTAATAGAACATACGCTGTGTCTCCCTTGCTCAATAAGTGGAGGAGTTGCAAGTGTTATTAATATTCCTGTAAAATCAAACCATATATGGCTAATGTTATGGAGTTCGTTAAAACCCGATCTGTCTCATTCGCATTTTAAACCAGTGAAATAAAAAAATATGTTAAGTTTGCAATAAAATGTTTACTCATTTCAAAGATAATCTGTCATTTTTGAGAAGTAGACTGGCAAGGAATCAAGGTTCTGTTTCCACTAAAACCAGTGCAACTTGAATGTAAGAGAATAAATTTATTTTACTATTTTCGGCTTCTAATATCTGCAAAAAAAATATTAAAATCTCTCTATGCAGCTTGCAAAAAAATGTTTTTGTTGAATTATGTTGAAAGGTCAGTTTTTATAGAATTCTTCCGCTATTCACATCAGTGATTTATTTCATGAAAATTAATGTTCTCCCCTAATTCAGCAGCATCCTTTGTCATATTTTTGTTTACCAAACGCACTAATACGATAATTTCGAAGACCCGTGAGTTATTCTCAGTTTCATGAGTAGCGAGACCCGAGTTGGCTGCACGGAACAAATTAACTCCATTAAACTTCTTGTATTGCCTCTAATTAGCCCTGCGCGTAATCTCTGAAGCGATCTTTATTTTCAATAGAGCGCGGGCATTATTCACGTCTCTACTCATTTGTAGACGTTATCTGCGTGCAAACTATTCACATGACGTAATTCCCGCGCTCGGATATTCTCCATATTCCCGAGCGGGCCACCCGCTACGCTGCCTTCTAGGCGCGCCTTTCCCGTGGTTTCCTAATCCCATGCTCTTCCCCTGTTCTTTACTCGTTCTCTCCTCTCTTTCAATCTCTTCTCTCCGGTTCTCTCTTCTCAATAATTATTTCCTCTTTATTTTTTCCTTTTCTTTTATCTTCAATTATCTTTTCATTCTTCCTCCTGTCTTTCTTTCCCCCCCCTCCTCCCGTCTATTCTCTCTGTTGTTATGTTCTATGTCCTGCATTCGGCTCTTGTGTTCTATTTTCTCTTCAACGTCCTCTTCTCGTCTATTTTTCTTTAATCTCATAATCCCATCTCATTCCCATATAATCCATTCCACATGTGTATCATCCCTGCTCATTCAACGTTTTATTTAAGTCTTTTCCCCAACAGCCCTGTCACCTCATTACTGTCTAGACTCTACTGCATTACCCTTCTTTATCTTTGTCAAACTCGGCTTTCATATCGTAATTACCTGATAGTCCATCCCGCTCCTAATGTGACTTTTCTTCTCCCCGCCTCTTCTTCTTCCTCCTTCCTTTTATCTCTCATTTCTCTGCTTCATTTTTCTGTGCTCCCGTCCGTCTTTCGTTCCTTCCCTTCCCGTTCCCTCGCATCATCCTCTCTTGCCTCTTCCCCATTCGTTTTGCCACCTTCAACCCCCGCTTTTCCAATTCAAACTCTCTCGTTGTCTCTCTTGCCATCCCGTTTACCCAGCATTCCATCACCCTTCCGGGTCCATCCCAGATCCACACCTCCAACCCCTGTCCTCTACCTGGTTCCATTTTGTCTCTTACCCCCTCCTCCTCCTTCCCTCCCCTTTCCACTACTCCCCCCGGCGTTCTCTTCGGACCGCGCCCCCTCTTGGATTGCTTCCACATTTCGCCCATTAAAGATCCGGCGCGCGCCACGCCACCCGATCCGCCGGCAGTCCACGCCACAGCGCCGCGCCGCACCGAGACTTAAATTGCCGCAGAGGTCAAAGTCTGCTCGCTCAACTCGGGGCGTTCTCTAATTCCGGCGCTCTCGATCGATAGCGTGCGCGAACAGGCTTTTGCTTGTCGCCTAGCGTATCGCCCCGTCGCGTCGCTCTCCTTTCTCCGGGGGGCGAGCGCGGTTCTCTTCGGTGCGCCGTCGGGAGAGGTTTAACTCCCCGAATTAGTTAGTCGGTAAACACACGGGAAATTTGTTTTGGAAAAAAAAGCGCGCACGAGGCTGAACTTCGCATTTACCTTCGGTTCGTGTTGTGGGGAGTTCGATTATGTTGCGAGAGGAGACTCGCAGTTTGGGGACACGGACGTAGTCGCTTCCGATCGAACGAATCCGATCGAACGAACCACATGCAACAAACAGTGTTGCCCTTGCCTATGAAAGCAGACAACAAGTATTAAAAAGAATTTACATTGTTCGTGAAGTTGTTTGAATAGTTCCACACTAGTCGACAATGAAAAAGTGTGCTGTTAGGTTTATGCTTAAAATATTTACATTCTAAACATTGAGTTAGAACGTATAATATTGTTTATTAAATGAATTTCGATTACTTTAGTCTATTCAGATAAGTGTCATATTAATTTATTTTTAGAACCTAATGAGAAAATTAAATGCTAGCAAAACTGCGTGCCACAAATATCTATGTCTCGAGTGAATAAATAATAAGGATTTATATTTCCCTATGGTTTGCTTCCTATTCATTATTTTTTTGACAAATTTGGATTTCATTTCTTTTCAATAAGTAAAGATTCAAAACATATATATATTTAAATGTTTGTAATTTATGAGACGAAATGAGACTGGTGTGAACGTTTTTTTTTTTTTTCAAGTTCATTATTTGTGCTATTTTCAACGTATCTTTTTTCTCATATTTTTCTCGAATTTGTATTATTTATGTTGACTATTGGGCAAACATTTTTCTTCTTTTTGCATTTTCGTCAGGCCATCGATGCATGCATATAGAGTATATTTAAAGGAAAACATATTTTCACCTCCCTTACATGCAAAAACCACGATGTCTTCCTTACTTTGTGAGGCTTAGAAAACTTTCCTTTTCAAACCAGGAAAAAAGTTGACGAGAACTTACAACCTCAATTTCGTGCAATGAATATACATAAACAATAATTTGAAGTTCTGGGTGAAAAAATGTGAACTTCCTCTCAGAAGTGGACGGTAATGCAAACAAGGAACAAAACAGAGAGCTGCAAAGTGTCAGGCAGTGGAATATTGATTTTTCTTTAGAACAGGAAACTAGACCTACCGTACTTTACTTAGGTACTTAGCCAGGTCATTTGAGAGATTTAAGCACTTATTTATTTCAAACAGCAAATGCGTTTAGTGTTCATAGATTTTGATAGTCATTATTTAATACGAGTATAAAGAGTTTAATTTGCAATGCAATTCATAAAATAAAAGCATAATTAATTGTTAAATTGAAAATTATAAAAAAATAACATCATAAATATCTTCTAGTATCATATCTTGTTCTGAATATTGGAGGAATGTATAAGAACCTCCAAATTGCTCCAAATTGGTTTTACTGAGCAATTATGAAACAATAACATTTAACTTTGTAACTGTTAGAGGCTTTTGGCAGGTGTCGTGCACCACACTAAGAGGGAAATACAATTGTCCCTGACATGGGATTTAAAAACACAATTCCAGAGATTACTGGTTGCTTCCGTGGACGTGTGCGTTATTTAATTTGTCAAAAATCTTTGGAAAACTTGTAAGTGTATGGAGATACACTTGACTGAAGTATTATAGTGAATAAATAAAGAAATGAGGAAAGTGGGGGAAATGAGGAAAGAATTGTGAGTTTCTTTTGTAAGATTTGAATTATTATACATTATGATTATATAAATCAGATGTTGATCAAAATTTTGCTTCAATTTTCGTTATACTGGCAGGAAAATCTGGATATATCTTAGTGTTATGCACAGCTCTAGAAATAAACACAATTCTCAACACGTTTTCAAGAAGAATACTATGATACTATAAGAAGGGTTGAAGGGATTAGTTTCAAAATAAGAACTTTCCATTCTAGTCTGTTTTGAAAAAACAAAACAAAATGTCATATCATTTGTTTAAAATATTCTGCTGCTAAATGTTACGAATTAATGCCCTTGGCTAGTGAAAGTAAAAACAATATTATAGGATAATTCAATAATATCCATTCATTAGGAAGAAAGTTGAGCTAAAAATTTGGAAAAGTCCCATTTTGAAATTAAATTTAAATATTTTTTAAATATTTGTGGTTAAAAAGTATTTTTCCGTGTAAACATACTTGTTTTCATTAAATGTTTTTACATGAGTATTGTTATTTCGATTTCCTTATGTAATGTGGCATTTTTCCAACAAATATGACGATCAGCAAGCCCCAACTTAAACTATACTCATCATTCTCAGTATCATCGTGATCAATGAAAGCTAGTCAGTTATTTTCTATAGAATGATAAATTTTCATTTTCATACAATACGGCACCAAAACATAGTGACACAAGGATCGTACTTTACATCGAAATAAAAGTTATGGAAAGATCACGTTCTGATATTAACACATTACTATGAAGCCCTCTGGTGTCAATAAAAAACGTGTTTTGTTGCAAATCATTTTATAAAACGACGCCTAACTGAAACGGACCCCTATTGAAACTAATATCTCGTTTTTCACCAAAGGTGGAAAAGTCGCGTTTTGAAACCAGACTCCTTATATAATGTGATACGTTTCCACCTCAAATGACGCACAACGCCCTTTTGTTTCGATCCGTAGCAACCGCTCCCCCATTGATCTCTGTAGCTGCGCTTTCTCGGTGAACTCAGGGGAAGGCGCAGGCTCTCGCGCAGTTTCCACAAAATCGGCAGAGCGCAAACGTTTGCTTAAGATTAAGACGCCCGCCGTCCCCATCTCCGCGCTTTTCGCTGCCGACAGCGGCAGCCGCGGAGATCGAGTCTCTGCAAATAACGCAGCAGCAATCGGTTCACCTCTTAATTCGGGCGATGAAGTGAACACTCGCGTCTTTGTTGGCGCCTCCGAAGAGAGCACAAAAGACTCCCGTCTCGCCCGTTTCGGTCTCGGTGCAAGCGTCTCTCACGTAAAGACTCTTCAGTCCGGTGTACAAGGTCGGAGTTTAACTATATTGTCTCTGCAAAGTGCAGATTTTTATTATCATGTTGTAAATATCTGCGGAGCACTTCTATCTGTGATAGGAAAGTTTGCTAGTTAGATACTACCCTCTCCCTCACAAATTTTATAATTTTTATGTTTTGACCACTTCCCTTGTACGGCTGTTCTTTTCTCTTTCACGAAACTTCCCTTTCACTTCTGTGTACAACTTGCTCAGTACTATTAATGTTCGGCGCTAAGCCGCCATCCTGATTGAGGTTTTTCTGGGTTTACTCAATCGCTTAAGGCGTATGCCTGGATGGTCCCGAGATTTGTTCTCCCAGACGTAAATGTACAGCTTGTTCTCCGCTCTTAAAATGTTACTACTCTAAATGTATGTAAATTCAGTGGTTTGGCGGAAGAGCACGCCCTATGCCCTGAGCCTCGCCATTAATAAAGCCATTATTATTATTATTATTATTATTATTATTATTATTATTATTATTATTATTATTATTACATACATCATACATTTTCTTTTTTTTCTAAATACAATTTCTGCATGCTTGTTGGTCGAATATTGAACGTGTTTCAATCTTTGAGCGATTTTAAGAAACCTCATGCACTTGGAAATGACTATTATTTCTTATGAAAAGATAGCGTTTTTGAGAATGAGCATCAAATCCTATTATCATGCATTTTATTTCATATTTGCTTTGAATTTTATTGTCAGTTTTCGCAACCACTAAAACTCAGAAATTGGCCTTCTAGAGATCTGCATTTAATGGTTTTCCAACTAGTTGGTTATAATGAATTGCATGAGCATGGTATAGGAAACCCTCATGTCGCATTGTCGACTTCAGGCAATTACATTTATCTGCGTCGCAAGTTACGAACAAAGGGCGAGTTTTCTGTATAATACGCTTTTTAACCAAATTTTCTAGAGACGGATTATCTCTTCACAAGCCGATTTCGACTCACAGTTTGGAGGGGCATGCTTCCGGGGATTCCCCCGAAGGCGCCTTCTTTATCTGAAAGCCACACCAGAAAGTGCTGCTTGTCTACCTGGGCGACCAAGCTCGAGCGGCGTTATAATAAAGTAATGTGGAGTTTACGAATGTTGAAATGTCAGATCTTCGGCAGTCGGGAGTTTTGGCGGCCCCGGTGAAGAGGCGCGGTGGAGGGGAAAGGAGTGGGGGGTGGGGGCGGGATGGAAAGTTTCTTTCCCTGCGTCTGTCAGCGGAATTTGTGACAAATCTCGGTTTGTGTCGCGGTGGAAGCGGAAATTTTTGTGTTAAAGTTTCTTCGCGGGAGTGGAAGAAGCGGGTGTGGGCATTGGGAGATGGGGGGAGGGGAGCGTCGGTTCCTTCGCGAGGGAGAATCGATGGAGCCGCTGTGGAAAACAAAGGAATAAAGGGCGGGGTGGGAGGTGGGGAGAAGGGCCGCGACAAACAAGGAGGAAATGGAATTCCGCCGTTACTGAGAGGCCCCAGCTCACTTCCGGTCCCCGGCCGGGGTTATCGAGGCGGTAGAAAGCACGGACTGCGAGCGGTGCCATCACTGGGCTCTTACCAACAGGCGAGACGACCCTTGCCAAGGCCTTTTGTGCGCTCTCTGCCCAAAGGGGCAGATTTTCCGAAATTTGTTTCAAAAAATTCGTTTATAGCATTTTTCGAACTACGTTATCATTAAACAGCATGAAAGGCTATCATGGCATGAAAGGCTATCAATATCAATTATTATTACGGCTGGAGTCAATATCAATTATTATTTCCTGCCTTAGAATCCGTGATCCAGTTGGTGTTGATGTGACAAACATTTCGTCCACCACTCTGTGGCAGCGGCGTCTGAGGTGACGTGTTCGTGTCGGCCACTGGCTGTCAGTAGTGATGTGAAATCGATGCACGTATAAAATGTTTTTACTAAATCATCGATGTGTTGAACATCCTGTCTCTTGTGATAGTCCAAGTGTGAGCGAATTTTCTCGATGGTGGGTACAAGAAAACACTGGAAGGGAACATGTATCACAGATAAATTTGAGCTATTTTTATTGTAGACAATACATGGTAGATAAAGAAATGAGTGCTATTAATTGCGTAACAATTTTTGTTTTCTGTATTCAAAGTTAAACAATTCGCACATCATTATTTTGCACAACACATCCTTGCTATGCCTACTAAGTATACAAGATCTGTGGATATTAACAAAGCGTTATACATTTATATCACTGGTTTACCACAACCTGTTTTTATAGTGTTATTAAAACGTTCGCGACAATAATAATCACCAGGTTCCCACAATAACATTTTATGTTTACACCACAACTTGCCTGTCTCTGATTCATGTTTAGTTTGCTCGGCAAATAGCAGTTGCGATGCTAGCGCGTTCTGATGGCCTTCGTCGGAAGTGCTTGGTTATTTTGTTTCGCCGCTCCTGAATTAACTTCCATTTTCTCTTTCGCTGCACCGGCACTCTAATCATTATCCCAAACAGCTCGGCCGTGTAACGCTGAAATACGTCGCCAATGCGCGATGCTACTTTTGGGTATTGTTCAATCAAATATAACGCATTACGCGAGGCATCCGCTAGCTTCGTGCACATATTGTGACGAATTGAAGCGTTTAAATTTTGATCAATATAACTAGCTGTTCGAAAGCTTCCGCGGCCGGAGTCAATACAGTCTTGGCTATCCGGGATGAGCCGCGTCTCGGTCATTCGTGCTGACGTTTCGGCCATTTTGCTGTGGCCTTCTTCAGAGCTATACTGCTGAATAGCTCTGAAGAAGGCGCGGCTCTTCCCGGAGAGCCAAGAATGTGGTATAACTAGCCCCTCAGGTGGCTCATGGTGAGCGTGCTAGCTTTCTGAGATTCGATTCCTGATCGGGGCAAAAAGGAAGCTGTAGCTTTCTAATATAAATCGTCTCGGTTGCTGTAGTTGTGTGACGAAAGAAAGCTCAGTCAAGCCAAAAGAACTATGTCGGGGAACACGTTATTGTCACCACGTGTCTCCCTTACCCCTAGGGGTGGATAATAGGTAAAAACAGTACCCAGGCCTGGGGATACCGCTAGCTGGCTAAAGTACGATTAATCTGTCCCTAAATGCCAAATACATTCATAAATATTACCCCAATTTGAGTCACTAAAATTATAGAAAAAAATTGTTTGGATCTCTTTGTGGTTTTTGACTCTGAATTTATTCATACGTCGCGAAGCGTCATTTATTATCTGATGAACTGAGTACAAAACACAGAAGTTCTCAATTCAGTTGACTGTGTATGAAATGCATTTTTGCATTCAATCCCAGATGATGTATTTCAACAAAGGGAGTTTTAACTGTGTATTAAGTTCAGTCTATGAATGACATAATTCGGGAAGGAAATTCAGGAGCAGGAACACTATTCTTACTTTAAAAATGCACGGGAATTCTAGGGCAAAAATTCACAGGAATTACATTAAGAGCTACTGGAAATTCTTGCTACGGATAATGCAGTTAACTTGTTCTCTGAAATTCAGTGATATTTTTCACCGTCCACATTCTCGTTCAGCTCCGAAATAGCAATACTGTTGATTCAAGTACGGTGAACTGAACATGGTGTTGCAAAATCCTGCAATTACCTTGTGTACGAACACACTATTCAATTCCGTATAATTTTGTGATTATCTGTTGACCCTGGAATCTTATATGTTCTTATTTATTTACATACAGAAAAAAACTATTATCAATCAATATGGTACATCATATCTAGGTGGGCATAGCCACACGTTTGTAAGAGTAATTCTCTCATGTGCATTTTAAAATTCATTTGAGTTTTTACTAGGTTTTTTATGTTCTACTCTGAACATTAAATATACTCATATCTTTTGTTCACAATATATTTGAAAAACACTTTAACTGAAACTCAAGGAATATTTTTACGCATCCTTGAAAAATATAATATATCTAGGAATCGAGAAATATGTTGGTGGTAATTCAGCTCATGTGTGGCTTTAGTCGGTTGTGAGTTTTCATATCCACCGTCAATTCTCAGACAGATTCTTTACGGAATGTAGATGTTGCCTATGAGGCAAATATGCTAAACGTGAAGCGGCCTGTGTGTGAATTTCGATTGAAGGGATTTAGCGACCTTAGGGAAGGGCGCTGCGCCCGCTCTTCTCCAGTCTGCCCCGATTCATTCTTCCCTCTAACCCGCCCTGCTCTTTTCCAGCCTGCCTTGCTCTTCTCCTGCCAGACTCGCTCTTGTCCAGCCTGCCCCGCTCTTGTCCAGCCTGCCCCGCTCTTCTCCAGCTTGCCTCACTCTTGTCCAACCTGCCTCACTTGCTCCATGCTCCATCCTGCCACATTCTGCTCCAAACCGCCCCGCTCTTCTGTAACCTGCCCCATCTTCTCCAGCCTGCCCCGCTAAGCTCCTGGCTGCCCCGCTCTGCTAATGGCTATTCCACTCTGCTCCATCCAGCCTCGTTTCATCCCACCCCCTCTACTCACGCCTACCCCGCACATCTCCAGCATGCCCCCCTCTGCTCCAGTCTTCCCCTTTCTGTCACCAGCCAGCTTCTCTTTGCCCACCAGTCTCCGTCTAGCCCGCCTCACTCCGCTCGAGTCTTCCTCTCTCCCCTCCAGCACGTCCCATTGCGTTTCAGCCCGCGCTGGTCCACTTTAGCCCGTGCGCCTCCGTCCCTTTCCAGCATCCATCCCGCCCTTCATCATCCCGCTCCACACCTCTCCTTCCTTCCCCAACCTGCTCTGTCGCGCTCCTTCTCTGCGTTCCGCTCCTCGCTTGGGCATGAGGCGTGGATTTTGCGCCTCGGAGGGCGGGCGAGCGCGCGGGTGGGGGTGGGGGGGTCCAGGAGATTTGGCATGCGGCCTTCAAAGGCCCCACCAGCTTTGAAACACCATTACCGCCAGCTCAATTACAGGCCGGCGACTAGGTAATGGGATCGAAGAAGCGCCGGGGCGCCGCCGTGCTAATTAATATCCACCGCCGAGGGTGGGCCTTCTCCGCCCGCATTGCCGTTCCAGCTTATCCCCGCTTCTTCCCTCCCCCTATTCCCCGACCCCTGCGCCCCTCATGGCTGGGCGTGGCTCGCGCGCCAACTGATGTCACTGGCAGTGCACTGTGACCGGGAGGTTCTGTGGTATCGAGTTCACCATGGATGGCAGTAGCCACTGACCGGGAAGGTTCTGTGGGTGGAGTACCATGATGGCAGTACACTGATCGGGAGGTTCTGTGGGGTCGAGTCAACCATCGATGGAGTGCCATTTTTTTTTCTGAGCCGGGAGTGTCTGTGTAATCGAGTCACCAATGATGGCAGTGCCCACTGACCGGAGTTCTGTGGTCGAGTCACGCATGATGCAGTACCCACTTGATCGGGAGGTTCTGGGGGTCAGATCACCATGATGGGCAGTGCCACTGACCGGGGAGGTTTTCTGTGTACTGAGTCAGCCATGATGCAGTGCCACATGACCGGGAGGTTCCTGTGGGTCGAGTACCATGCATGGACAGTGTACCCCACTTTGATCGGGAGGTTCTGCTGGTCGAGTGGCACGCATGATGGGGGCAGAGTAGAACACT
>BOPP01000068.1:235820-247174 GCA_017312745.1 Gryllus bimaculatus | reverse complement strand
GGATCTTCCCATAGGTCGGAGTCACACCATGATACGGCAAACTAAGTGCCTCACTGTACACGGTGAGTTTCTCTGTGCGGCCATTTGTGTATCGACTGGTCACTCAATGATGGCAGTGCCACTGACCGGGAGTTCTGTGGTGTCCGTCCGACTGAAGTTACATCAATGGGATGGCAAACATAGAGACACACAAAAGGTCACGATAATCTTATAGGGGTACCACTGATCGGGAGGGTCTTGGTCCATCACTAAGGGTGTGTTTTGGTTCTAGTTCGGCAACATCGACCGCCACAGAAGATGTGGTCGAAACGGCACGCCCTGTAGATCACCATGGAATGGACGAGTGCCAACTGACCGTATGAGTCGAAAAGAACGGATTCATTATCATTCTATTGACTGGAAAATACAGCTGCAGGCTTTCATGATCACCAAACAGAAATGCGGGATCGAAGTCACCATGCAGAGATGGCAGCGATCTCCATTTTCCGAACACTAGCTTCCGTCAGATAGGTCCGAATCAAGTCGCTGGCGCTAGATGCATCAAGAACAATTGAAGTATTCCAGCGGGCAAGTAGACTGCTCACGAATGCTAAACCTGCAAATACGGCTAGTTTTCCGTCAGGTCTCTTCGCGGCAGAGGGTAGGATTTCTCACCATAGTTTGATCTACGTACCTCGTCTTGAACACTCGCTTCGAAACTGTCTTCTCGTGATATTTATATTAATTGTTTATTCGCCCAATATCTCTCCTCACTGCTCCGACTCCGCTCTGTCTCTAAGTTATCTCTACACGTTTGTTTTCTTCCGACAACCCTCACCCAACCCGCATCTGCCTGCAACATACCCTCCTAGTCCCTCCTATTCATCCGGAACAAGCTCACCCATACTGCCCCCCACCATCGTATTCACAAATGGAGACGCTAAATACATCAATCGCTCTTTTTCGATATAGAGTAGGCCAGAGTAAATTCGCTCTCGAATTTGAGTATGTAATTTTCGTATGCACATAATCGGGTGGTTATACCTTTATTTTATCACTCCTCCACCGTCCCGGCCTTTTATTCCGTGGAATTTGTATTTCATCCGAAGTCATTAGAAAAAACCTTTCGTGATAAGAAACATAATCCTACTAGTTCACGTGACGTAAGGACAAAATAAAGGAGTATCAGTGTGATAAGCAGCAATCCAGTTCCAATTCTGAGTTCATTTTACGATGGCGTGTGTGACTTTTATCTCGAAGATCGAATGCTTACTCCCAAAAAACCTTCTTACTTGGCCTTTTCTGTTCATTATATTTTATTAATAATTTCAATTGTTTGCAAATTCATAATGTTCTGAGCACAACCCAAAAATCGTTTTCTATTGAATTTTATTCTTGGACGTAATTCATGGAGGGTGTTGCTGAACTGATTATCGGATTGAACATAGATTCCGTTGTTAAGTTCAAAATTAATTAGTCGTATATTATTCAAGGAAAATGAAATGAAGTATATGTACACCTCAGTGTTGGACATGCATCCCTAAGACTGGACCCTTCTTAGTGGAGCTTATTATGCAAGTTGGCACTACATGTAGATTGCTAGTGCTTCTTCTAAACCTCCCGTCCGTTCTCAGTGTCATAACCTGTGCGTTCCGTTCACACATTCCTCTTTTGTGGTTAAGATGATTTCACATGTTATCTCTAATGCCACCAAAAAAAAAAACTTTCTGTAGCTGGTTGCATATGTAACACGTTAACTACCAAATACAATTATTTGAAACCATATATACTGATAGTCGGAATACACTCCTCAAGTAAAAGTCATTACAGGTAAAAAGATCTATACAGTTTTTTTTCTTTTCGTGTAAGTAATTAGCGTATATGTGAGAGTAATTTCTCCAGCGGTTACCTAGCTAGTTTTAGCGGAAATTTTAGAAGATAAAACAATATAATATTAAAACAATATTTTATTTCTGGTTTATTACTGAAAGACATTAAAATCTGTCGAAACAGTATATATTTCCATTTTCTCACTTCACATTATACTCTGTAGAGTTTCTGTACAACCTGTTCATTTTGTCAGCCTTTCTTAAGTTGCGTTTCTCCAGAGCTGTTCCTCTGACACTGACCTTAATTTGCCCTCTCTACTCCCCCTCCCCATTTTGCGCTATTTGTGTCTCCACCACCCATCTTCCCACGCACCGACCTCGTTTACACATAACTCCCCAATCGCCAATCTTCCAATCGCCACCTTTTTAAAAAACCCTTCTTTCTCAATCTCGTCCTTTGGCCGTCAACCTGTGGCACGCCTGTATAACCGCTACCGCTCCTTCTCATTGGCCCCTGTCTAATTATGGCACTCCCACTCTCGTAGCTCAACCCACACTATCACGATGCCTTTTCCCCTTGCCGATGGGTCCACCACCGCCTCATCGATCTTCTCTGTCGCGTCCATCCCTTCCTCCCGTACGCCCTGTTTGCCACCTTTTCCGCCACCCTCGCCTACGCGCCGTACTCCGCCCTCCCTTGCCGCCACCCTCCATTCAGTCGGCCCATCGCATTCTCTGTCCTCCCTCTTTCTAGCGCCTTTCCTGAGCGGCTCTCCCTTCCGCCCAATCACATTTCAGCCAACACATCCCTTTCCCGCCCATCCTCCATTCCAACCACTTCCTCTTCCGCTATCATCCTTTCCCACCATCCAACTTTCCTCCTCCCTCCCTTCGATTCTCGCAACCCCTCTAACCATTTGATGGCCTAACTACCTCTCGCCAGATTTTCACCCATGATGTTGTCCGTTTTCCACCCTCCATTTCAGACATCGTGCCTCTCCTCGCGTCACCCTCCCTCCCTCAAAACCTAAACATCCAGTCTACAACCGTCTTCAAAGCGGGACTTCCCCTCTTCCCTGCTGTCGTTTTCATTACCTCCCCCCCCGCCCCTCTGTAGCCGTTTACCTTGCTGTAGCCCCTCCATTAATGTCGAGACTTAAATATCCCGAGCCCCCTTCCCCAGATGTTCTCTCACGTACTATCTCTGTTAATCATCAACTAGCCCTCTGTCCTATTACCCCAACTCAACCCCTATTTCCCTGCGCCTCTTCGCCTCCGACCTTCCTCGTACTCCCAGTAGTCGAGATCGTCTCTAGCCTCCCCCCCCCCCGCGCGTGGACCTGCGTTTCATTGTGGCTTGACAGACCGTGAGGCGTGTGCGTCTAATGGAGCAGTGCGGCCTTCTGGGCCGTGGTGCGGCCGTGTGGAAAGACGGGGGTGGCGAGAGCGGTCGGGGGCGGTGGAGGAGGGAAGAGAAAAATGCGGTGTCTGGGTCATCGGATTCTACCGTCGCTTGCCGAAGCTGAGCCCGCTGCTCTTTCCGCCGCTAGTTCTTTTGCCACGACGACGGCGGGCAACGGCCATCAACACTAGATATATCCAGATTTTTCCTGCCAGGGTGGCAGGGAGGGCCGCGGTCGGCGGGGGCTGAAGGGCGGGGGTATTAACGACGTACAAGTTGGAGGGCCGTAACGAGGGGCTATTGAAATGCAGAAAGGCGCCGGCCACCTCTTTCTCCGCGCGCGCTCGACGCGCGATCTTCCCCTGCCCCCGCACCCCGCCCTAGCCTTCGCCCCCTCCGTCGCCCGGCGCGGCCCGCCTTCCTGCAGCCGCCCTGCGCCTCGGAATTGGAGCTTGATGAATTCTGCGAGGGCCACTTCGCCCTTTGACGCGCGCCGCCACCCCCGCCGTCTTAACGAACGCCGCCCCGTGTCCGATATTTCTTGTTTGCGAATTGCGCCGGTGGACGTCAAAGGCGGACGGTGTATGTGGGGGGAGGGGCGAGTGGCCGAGGGCAGTTCGAGATACGTGAGAGGTTCGTATTTTATACCCATATGTCGAAATGTGTTTCTTTCGTAATGTTACATCATGAATGAAGATTCCCGGAAGATCGGTACCAAGGAACTTACGCATTGCAAGTTTCTAGAATACTTGTACATACAAGAAAGATCCGAATATTTTGGAAGTTCAGAAAATGCGGTGTACGTGGATTGCCGCTCTCGCACGCAGTTCATGTAGAAACTGTAAAGTGTAAGCACAGAGAACAAAAGTGAAAGTGTGGGACTGAAGAGAGTGCAATGAAAATATATGTAAAGTGAATGTATATGAATTTAGAAAATAATAGGCCGTCAGACAAGAACAAGTTGAAATATTGAAATAAGCTGTTTTAATTCACCAGACTATACGTTATAATAGCTTTCAGAGACTTTTGAACGCGGGAGAAAAATTACATTTATATTCAATACGCAATTTCAGTCCTATTCCATTTTAGAGGGCCTGAGGCAGTTATAAGAAAGGCATTCAAGAGGAATGAAAAACAAACTGGCTGATATTAAACTAAGAATTCCGGAATGCAAATAATAAATATTCAATGAGTAGTTGTTGAAATATAAAGTCTGCAATATATTAAAACACGTCCTCGAGATAAACTGTATTATGGACTAAAATTCGTTAAAATATAATATAAATAGATTAAAAACTTCGAAAATTATGTACTACGCCTCAATATATTGTTCTCTTAGTTGTTAAAACGGGTATTTACCGTTATAGTATATCGTTACTTTTTAATTAACACTGAATCGGCACCTTTGGTATTTTCCGATGTGAGTTTTCATTTTAATCTTCATCGGCGCTACGACATATAATTTCAATTACTTTGTGCTTATCTGTGTAAAAAACGAAAGTCGACTGATACGTGTGTCTTGTAGAAACGTAAGAATTTCGTTTTATATATCATTTTTTCAAATCATTTTTCATGAAAAACCGGGTAGATGAAGTCCTTAACGAGTGAAATGCGCAGTGGCTGAATCAGCAGCAAGAAGCCGCTGCGATGGCGCTTCGAGAGGGGTGCCGCAGGGTCGACCTTTCGGGCGCTTAGCGCCAACCGGCGACGGGAAGGGCGATGGCGGGCGGAGGGCGAAGAAGGTTGGTGGGGAGACTTTCGAAAGACTACTGGCAGTGAGGAAGGGGGCGAAGGACGGCGCAAATGGAAACGTGCGGCAGGTAAACGGTGAGGTTGGGGGACGACTAGCGATAGGAAGGTGGTGCGGTAAGGAAGTGGGGAGGTAGGAAAGTAGGGAGCTAGGAAAGTGGGGAGGTAGGAAAGTGGGGAGGTAGAAAATGGAGAGGTGGGAAATGGAGAGGTGGGAAATAGAGATGGTGGGAAATGCGAGAGGTGCGGAAATGGGAGAGGGGGAAATGAGAGGTGCGGAATAGAGATGGGATGAGAGGTGCGAAACTGGAGAGGTGCGAAGATGGAGAGGTGCCGAAATGGAGAGGTGCGAAATGAGAGGTGGGAAAGTGGGGAAAGTAGTAAAGGATGGTGGTGGGGAAGGACAGGCCTTTGGGAAGGGTGGTCTCGTGGTAAAGGTGGGCCAATGAGAAGGACCTGCCATTGGAAAGGTGGGTCAGTGGAAGAAAATGAGGCAGGAGAAGGGGAAGGGCAACTGGTGAAGGGGAATACGAGCCAGGATGGCTCGCTCTGTCAGCGCATGGCGATGAGCAGAAGGCAGAACCAGTGAGTTGAAATGCCAAAGCTATTACGCCTACGCAAGTGAGTTCACGAGTGCCCTATGGCATGACTTTGAGGACGAAAGCGCTCACATTTTTTGCTTCAAAGCCGTTTGATCATGCTCCGGCTCTTGTGATCGAACATTTTTCAATAGGTAACCAAAATAGTAGTTTTTGTTGACAAATGCACCAAGAACGTTGAGGGATGGCAAGGGTATATTGTAACAATGATCACCATCTGCTTTCAAAGGCAACTCTAGGGGATGTTTCTTTTTTGCGTTATTATGCATTACGCATGTTGGGTAACGCAGATACTCTGCTTTAATATGTTTAATTCATTGTCAATTACATATTTATATTACTAATGTGGAATACAGATGTAAAATAACAGAAAACTAAGAAGTTTCCGGTTTTGACAAGAGATGTCCATGGTTTTCAGATACCCATAAATTTGGGAAAAATCCAAAATTAATGACACAATTTAGATTTGCGCTGAAAATGCGAATATGTCATTGTGTTATTTCGCTTGTTTTTCTACCGAGCGTACCGACTGAATTATCATTTTTCAGTGCGTACTGCGTACGACCCAACTGACGTCACATGTCAGTAAGGCTTCTAGGAAGAGGTCGCTTGTCTGGAATACTTAATATATTTTCTATTCACATGTTGCGTTATGAATAGCAATTTGTTTGATTTTATGGTATATGAAGAACTGCTGTACTGGTTATCCGTATAAACCGAACTAAGTTACTGCAATGTTGATGAAGATTAATTCTGTTAAAATATTTAAGTTGTTGCAGTGTTGTACGGGAGCGCTTTATTTGCTATTCTTAAGAAGTGTGCGAGATACTTTTTGTAAAATCATTTTATGGAGATTTGTTGAGCAGGATTTTTGATGTTCACGCTACCATATTTTAGTTATTTGGCTCTGAATTATTGGAAGTGTATAAATTTCATTTTACTTTTTGTTAATTTTTCTACGCGAACACAAATGTTACGTGGCATAAAAAAAGTACAGAATATTACTGAGAAACTTCCGCGATAAATACTTTAATTTTTCAGTCATCCCTTTTATATGGTAAGTGAATTAGTATACCAATTTTAAACTTAAGACAATAATCTTAGGTGGAAAGGTTTTTTCTTATTATCGACTTCTTCGTTGTTCGGTTGGTAGCAACTGAGCGATTAGTGTGGCAGGGCCTGATGGGGAGCAAGTGAGTACATCGTGTAATGCCTTCAGTCGCCCGGTTACTGCGGCAAACTCGTAGCGCAAACTCCGCTGCGACAGCTTAGCCCCTTAATGCAACGCGCTGGGCCCGAAGGATTCCGCCTCGCACCAAGACGCGGCAGCTCTGCGACAGCCACCCGCGCCAAGGTGTCGCTCAGCGGATTGGGCGCGGCGGGCGGCGCGGTGGGCGTGCGTGTGTGAGGGAGGACGCGAGGTTCATTCCGCTGGGAGGGGTGGAGAATAAATAGGTGTCGGAGGGAGACTAAATGGAAGTGCAGGATATATAGAAAGCGGAGGAAGAGAAGAGAGGGCGGAAATAAAGGGAAAGGAATCGAAAGAGGAAATGAGGAAACAGGGGAGATGGAGAAATAAATGAAGGTTGGTCAAAGTATAAGGAAGAGGAAAAGGCGTAAATGGGAAAGCAATGGAGCGGGTATTGGAGGAAGAGTAGAGACGTAGAATGCGGGAAAAAAGAAGTAAATGGATCAGGATGTTGCAGTGATGGTGCAGTGATGGTGCAGGAGTAGCTGCTGGTAGTGAGGAGACAAATAACGAATGAGAACAGGATGAGGAGTTGGACGAATAGGAAGTAGAAGAAGAGGAGGAGGAAACGGAGAAAGGGGAAGTGGAGGAAGAGGAGAAAGAGGTGGAGGGAGAGATCCAAGAAGTGGAAGAAGATTATTAGGAAGAGGCGGAAAAAGAGGATCAGGAAATGAATGAGGATGAGAAAGATGGAGACGAAAGTGGTAGTGGAGGATGCTGAAGAAGATGAAGAAAGGAAACAGAGAAGACGATGGCAGAAAAAGATTCGCAGATGGAAGCGAATTCGGCCACGTAGCCGGAGGAGGTGGAAGCAAAGGTAGACTTTTGGGGACGAGCAGGTGCGGTGAAGGCGAAGTCGGATGTATTGGTACAGGGGCTCTGACGTAGGCAGTCAGGGCGCGAACGCGGGCGGCTGATTGGCGACGGCAGCGCTGCGGCGGCGGGCGCGTCAGGTGGCGCGGCGGTCGACCGGGGCGCCGCCGGGCCCGCCCTCTGCTCCGGCCTCCGCTCTGCCGGGGCCTGCCCGGCCCTTGTTGGCCCGCCGCCGTAATTGCCCCGGCGGCCGCCGCCCCCGAGGTCGCCCCCGGCGCCGCCTCCAGCGCGGCAGTGACCGATGAGCTGCGCCGCGTGGCCGGGGAGTAGCTGGAAGACGAGGCCTTTCCTGTAGCGCCGTCTTCCAAGGGAAATGAGCTCGCGAGAATATTTTAGTTTGTTATTAATGTTTTATTATTAGTACCAACAGTCGGAGCCTCGGTGTTCTGTGACTTCATGGTCAAAAAATTAGATTTCATTATTCATATAATGAATGCCCAGTAACAACCAGATTTACGGAATGTGAATATCTCTTGATTTCTTCTTCGTATGTCTCTTTTTTCTCCTTCTTCTCTAGTGAGGAGGCCTTTCCTGTAGCGCCCTCTTCCAAGGGAAATGAGCTGGCGAAAACTTTTTAGTTAGTTATGAGTCGTATGTTCTTAATGTTGTATTATTCGTACCAAGAGTCACAGCCTCGGTGTACTGGGGCTTCAAATTACAAAAAAAATAGAATTCATTATTCATATAATCAATGCCCAGTAACAGCAAGATTTACGGGATATGAATCTCTTGATTTCTTCTTCTTCTTCTTCTTCTTCTTCTTCTTCTTCTTCTTCTTCTTCTTCTTCTTCGACGATGTCCCTTTTCTTCTTCTTTTCTATCTTCGTACTCCTTATTTTTCTCCTCCTCTTTCTTATTCTTTTCATCCGCCTTCGAGCTATAATTATTCTATCGATGTTAGCATACGTAAGATTAAGGCAAACATTATTAACTGTGTTAATTATTATTTTATCGCCAACATTAAATCAAAAATTTTCTGGAATGTTCGGACGATACCTTGAAATTTCAGCACATGTGTGTAATCTGTATTGTTGCGTCCATCTAATGATTTTCATATTCGGTATATTTGAAATTATCCCAACTGATTTACTTTGATGTTTTTATGAATTTCATGCATGAGCAATCAAAACTTCATAAATTCATTATTTCACACTCATTATATTTTATATGTATGTATATAATATACAATTGTGACTACAGGACACCTCTGGAATGACATGTCATGGTGCAAAGGATGGAACATAGATGTGACAAAACAGAGAATATGAAAGGGGAAATATATCTTTTGAAGATTTCGTGTGATATCAATATGAAGTTGGATGAAAGTTTACACAAGTTAACTGTACGACAGATTAAATATTGCGTCAATGAGAGCGTCTATGTATCTTTCGAAGAATATAAAAGATAATGTTTTCCTCTGCATCTGTTGTTGACTCGGTTGTTACAGCCAGTGAGATTCGAAGCTTTTGAGCTTACACCTGGTAAACATATCAGGGTTTATAAGGCCACTGCGAAAAGTTCAACATTTTCTGAAAAATCGAAGAGTGGTGAAGAGATAGATACACACGATTTTATACCCCAAAATATGATTGTCACACTGTCTCTCTGTGTATGGACGAGTCTCATATAAATTACAGACAGTCAGATTATATGCTTTTGAATTTAAAACTTGTAAACACGACAGGATTTATAAAGCCACTGTGAAATTTTCCAAGTTTTCTGAAAAATGACTGCAAACTTTTTCTTTAAATATTTTGCTCCAATGAAGGAATAAATATTTCATTATGCCAAGCATTCCGATTAGTTGTTCAAGAACAACAGATTGTAGACCAGCATTTTTTTATATTCAATTATACAAAATAACCGTTTGCCGACGGTGGGGGCGGTGGGCGTGGGCGATGTGGGGCGGCGGTGGGCGAGCGTCTCCACGGGCGCCGGATCTCGACCGGAAGCAACGTCGGCGGCGGAGGCGGCGGCTGCCGGAAGCATGCGCCCACATCCTCCGGAGCTCCAGGAGATGTAATTACCGGAAGTCGGCTTCGAATTAGCGGATAACGTTAGCGCCACCTAGGGATAACCAGGACCGGCGGCACATGGTTATCTGAGATGGATAGAGTAAAGAAAAAGTTGCGAATGTGTAGTAGGAACAACTTAAATTAAATGTAGGCAGATTTAATATATGTGCTTGTTTCTTTCGCTGACTTGATATATAATGCCGTGTACCAACAAAATACTTTTCTTTTGAATCTCAAGTAATTATCGCTTCACATATACCATATTATATCGTAACTCGGTCCAATGTAATATCAGTTCAAGAGTGATTGATTCGCGCAGACATTTTAACAGTGAGACATAACACATCTCATTAGAAAAAGTTGGAAAGCCGAAAGATTAGAAAGCCATTGAGAATTTTGAATACATAAACTTCCTTATTAGAAACTATTCATTAATAATTAATAATTATTCATCAAATATAAAATAATATACATGTAATATTAATTTAAAACTCGAAATTGTCAGGTTTGGCCCTCATACTTAATATAATATCCATCAAATTCAACATAAGCTTCTGCCGGCCCCGATGTTAACGTTAGTGGCCACAAACGAAGAAAGAAAGAAACAAAGAAAGAAAGAAAGAAATAGAAAAGGGGAGAGATAAGATGTTAAAGTGCAGAGGCTGAGCAATAGCGTGCAGCAGACGGAACGCGGAAAGAGCGTGGTAGAGAACGAGATATATTACAGAGTAAAAGAGTGAAAGAGAGTATACGAGAGAGTTGCGATGAAAACAAGAGAGAATGAGAGGTGAAGGGATAGAGAGAACGAGAGCGTAGAACTGATCAGTAGCGGGAAGGGAAGGCAGGAGTTGCAACGTTGGGCTTTCTTTATTCCTTGGATGGGTACTAATTGTATGAACAATATTTAATTTTCCGATTTCTCTGAAATCTGAAAATCCTGAATACCGTTTTTTACAATGCCTTTACGGCGTCTTTATTTCATTGGACACGAACTTTCGATATTTTCAAATAAGATAACACTATATTTTATATGAAACCAGACCGATGACAATGTAATTTTTCTGAGGTTACGTAGTGGGCCTCCAATATAAATTCAAGGTGGTCATTTTTTGTTATAAAATCACTACATGCATTGGTATAATGATCCTAAACAAATCGTGTATTTCTTTTCATTCTTCTAGAGTTCTTGTGAGCTCCCCACAGAATCGCTTTGGTTCGCTTTGCCGTCGAGCTATTCACTTCCTCTGCCCACTTCTGTCAGAATCATTTCCCGTCGAACCTTTTCTATATTTGTCCAATGACGGACTCTTTGGCCGTTTGTCTCCGTGCCAGGGGCCACTTGATGCATTTTGCAACAGGTAGCGGCAGCATAGAATGTGAGGGGAGCCTCCACAAAGAAAAATTCGCGATGTTTTTCTGGATTGGAGGGTAAACAGACGGACAGAGGTTGGCTTTTAGCGGTGGAGGTCCGCCGCGGGCGCTCTCTGCTGTTGCTCTCTTTGCGCGTTTGGGGCCGGGTGCAGCGGAGAGAGCACTCCAGGCTCTCTCCGCGCTCTCTGCACGCTCTTCCTACTCCATATTGCTCTCTTCACTTCTCTCTAGCATTTTTATTCCCGTTTTCCTGGGAATCTTCTAGTCTCTTTTCCTCTTTATCCCTCC
>BOPP01000068.1:217853-235715 GCA_017312745.1 Gryllus bimaculatus | reverse complement strand
CTATTCCACTCTCCCCTGCGCTCTCTTTGGGCGCTCTCTTTATGCCCGCAGGCCTCTGCCAGCCGTGGGCGCAGGCGCTCTCATGTTGCGAAATTTGAGCGCAAGTCGGTAATTGGTTTGTGGGGCCCAACAGCGGCCGTCGAGTTGCTTCTGCGATGCGGTTAGTGGTTTTAAAGAGAGGAGACAATATGGGGAATATGAAGTAACTCTGTTGGGAAGCGAAAGGGTTGTTTTCTGAAAACAATGAAATTGAGTTTTAAAATGTTTGAATTTTGTTGTGTTTTATTTCTGGAGAATTGTAAATTACAAGAGATTATTTTTCAGTTGGACCCTTTACGAACTAAAATCATACATAGCATTTATATATAGTGAAAGAACTTTGAAACCAGGCCTTTGAAAATTATCTTTCAAATATGTTTAATAAATATTGTTTAGGATATCAATTAGGATAATAATTATATGTTGTGAATTTGGAAATGCTGCTTTATTGAATGTTAGCTATGCTATTTCGTATATGTTATAATTTTATGCTTTCAAAGGAAATGAGTATTATTTATTTCTATCTACAAAACAATGAGTTAAATCATTCTTCGGAAATGCTTTTATATTTTTTCATCCGACGTCCGCTTTCAGATCCATATGTTCATTTTCACTTAGAATCATTGAAAAATGTTGAACAAGTACTAGTATGTCGAGACCACTAAATTTTCAAATTTATTGAATTTTTAGTCGTTTATTTTCCGATATTATGGAAATTATTATGCAATCACTGTACATGTTGAGAAAGTAGCAAGGAGATATTTTCTTGGCATTATTATTTCTAAATATAAAATTGTGAACTTACCCTGTCATCTTATTTTGACTTCGGGTCACAGTATCATATGAGGTATTGATTAACTTTCAAGACTGACTACATAATTCTATTAAGAGATTTCGAGTCATAAAGAAAGCTGTATTTAGCATAACCTACCAAATTGTAATAACTGTAAAAATGTGTAACGACGAGTGCAATGTAATTGAGTAAGTATTGAGCCATGTGAAACATAATTAATTTTATACGTTGTGATTCAATACTCAAGAACACATTTTAGAAAATATTTTAAACGAAGCTCTTAGAACATCGATGTGTCTTATATAGATCATGGTATGTCATCATTACCTCGACTCGACGAATTGTTTATACTGTCGAGCAATGTGGACACGAACTTTACATTTGTAACAAATACTCAATTTAGTCATATTACTAACGACGTATTTGGCCGTGCGATGCCCGGCAAGCGATAATTTATATTAGAATACTCCGTATCACATTTGTCTTTTCTTCCTTAGAGGTGCAAGGGCTTCAAAATCTCGGAGGTGAAGGCATCGGGTTCGAGTCCCCCGTGAGGTATGGGTGTGTTTTTTATGCAGTGACGTAGTTTGTTTCTAATTCACTGAACCATCGTTGCTTTAACATTCATTTCTCATCCTCAATGATCACCTCTACCATCATTCGTCCAATTGAAGGAAGTGACACCCCATCCCTGTGACCACCGGCCCAGGAAACGATAGGCCATTAAAGCGGAAGTATTCTCCATCGCGTGAGCTCGGAAACGTGGTATCCAACATCATCAGCATTGTATCACGGGTAATGGTGAATCGAAGCCCTTTCTCTCTCTCTCACAAGAGCGGGTTCTCGTTGGAGGGGTCGCCAGCGTCCGGTCGACCCTCGCAAATGTCAGCGCATCCTCGCGGCGGGCGACGGCTGGAGACGAGCAGACTCGATCGGCGCGGTCAATAGCCCATGAATAAGACACGGCGCCATGTCGCTTCTGGGCCGCGCGTTCGACTACGTCCCCCACGATGTTCCGTGAAAGAGGAATCGAGCTCTGACAAAACTTTCTCTGATAGCGACGGCACGGCGCCCTGCCGGTCGATCCACGTTGTCACCGTTGCGGTCGGAATTTGTAGGAAGGACGCCGACTACAGACTTTTCGGACTCTGAGCAACGGATCTAATTGCAATTTCTGTTTCATCTCTTAGAATTTCCCGTTTCTGTCTACTCAAAAGATATTCGACTGACATTTCGAGAAATCAATGCGGTGAAACCCGGATAATAATTTCCTGATATCTCGAATTATACTCGTTTCACTACGCAATGCATTTGTAAATTAAATATAATGTTTGTTTTGTCTTAGGATTGGAGAGTTTTGGGGGGTTAAAGAAATATTCGTAGACGTCTAGACAAATGAAACATCGTATTCTCGAACATTGATAAATTTAATTTCTTATTATCTCAAATTTTCTTCCGGCTTTCGTCTCAGTACTGCGAGGCATTTTTAGTTCTGTCCGTCATTCCATGGTATCTTACAGGGTAACCGATACCTTTTCCTTTTCTCACGGTATTGGGGATATCAGCTTTTATTATAGTAAAGTGTCTTTTTTAGTTTCGTATACTTTATTATTTGAGAACAGCGATTTCTTAGATATTCGATTCCTTCTCTAGATTATCTTTTTCAATTTTCGAATAGTATTGTAACAAAATATTTACTCTTGAAATTTTATGTTCATAAAATATATCCTTTTCATGCGAAAGTGAAAATAATTTCACATATTTGAGTTAAATTAAGAATAATCCATTTAGTATTTCGTTAAATTTGTACGCCTGAAACCGGGATTTCACATTCTTCTGGTATTCACAATTTGCATTCAAGTATTTTTTCGAGATATTACTCTCCATTACGCGATCAAAGCTTGTGAGTCTCAATGCAGGTGACAATTAGTATTGTTCCATATTTTCCTTTCAGACGGCGAAACTTTAGTAGCGTTAACTGCAACACGCACTCCGAAGTGGCTTTCCACTGCGGCTGGGCAGTCCGCCTCGTCAGCCAGAAACAGCAGTTTCAAAAACACGGCTGCGAGAACGCACGGTAGCGCGCAAATGCTTGGCCTTAGCGGCCGCGCCCTGGAATAAAACGACGCACAGTGGAGCGAGCCCTTGACTAAGAGGTGGTAAAATTCATTGGACTAACTGATGTGTACGAAATCGATTAAAAAATGAATAAAATTCTAATAACAATTTAAACTTTTTACTAGTTTGGCGAACAGAATGGCCTGGGATTTGTTTCAAGATTTGAAAACAATTTTGAAATGTCATGAAATTTGAGTTCTTTTCTGACATGAACTGCATTCATTTCTCAAGATGCTACTGATGATTTTAAATCAATGAAAACTTCGTAAATACCATAACACTATGAAACATATAGATGATACCATGACGTCCAGGCGGTTTTAAAAAATAAACGACGTACAAAAGATAATGAATTTGCTTTCTTCTTTGTGCAATCCTCATATCACGAACAAATCATCTTACAACAAAATGTTAACATTAGTGTACAATACAAAAAGAATTGCAGGTTTTGTGTGTCGTATTATAATTTTGTACGTCACAGTGAATTTTATACATCATCATCATTTACATCTCATAGCATCTTAAATCTGATTACCTGTTAATCGGACGTCTCATGGAACAAGAGTTAACATTAGAGTTTGCATCGCTGGAATGTTCGTTCTCGACCACCGCGCGGCCAGACGGGCACCGGCGAGAGCGGAAAGCGCCCAGTCAAACAACACGGCGGCGGGGGCGGAGGCGGAGGCGGCGGCGGCGGCGGCGGCTGCTCGCGAGCCCCGTGCGTCGGGAAGGCAACTTTCCTCTCAGCAGCGCGCACCGAATTGCCGTTAGGCGTTGGCTGCGTCCATTTGCGCTAACTCCCGCCGCGTTGTGCCCGGCGCCGCCCTGCGACGCAAAGCGCCTTGCGCCCGCCCTCGCGCCCACGTCCAACGGCAAGGGGCTGCAGAATAATCGTTCGCCGGGGGAAGAGAAAGTGCAAAGGAGAGATCGATGGCTAGGACGAGTGGAGGACAGAAAGAAATGTGAATGAATGGATGACGTGTATTGTGTCATGTTGAAAAACGGGAGTTGATGCTAACGTAAAATAGTAACATTCTCACAAGAAATACTCAGTTGATTTTATTTTTGTTTAAATAAATAAAATAAATAAAAAGTGTTGTCCGGTATTAATTATTTTTCTTTATAATGAATGTATTCACTTTTAGGAAGTTTCCTAAAGATTTGCAAAATAATGTACTATTTTGTCTGCGCGTTCTTGTATTTTCGTTGCTGTATGTAATAATTTGCATTAATATTAATAATAATATAATAGTTAATATTTATATAATAAATTAGTATAATAGTTAATGTTTTTCATATTTTCTGAATTAGTATTTATTATTGTTCTTGTTATAATGAGTATTAATATTATTTTTAATTTTTTAACAAACATTTCTTTATCAACATCAAACACTATTATGCTTTGTAAAATCATTTTAAAAATGTTTGAACCATGCAACTACGGTTCATCGTAAACAATTTTGTAGGGTATTTTTTCCACATTTCTAGGTGAACAAAACAAATTAATGCTTACCTGCGTGTATTTGAGCAAAATGGATAACACATACTCATGTAGCATTTTTTGTGTCATGTAGCATTATTTCCGATGACTTTTTAATATATTTCAGAAGAATTATAACATGAATTGTAAGATTAAAAGTGTAATCAGTTTCTGCAATAATTAACTGAAATTATTACTTGTGAAATTTCCAAAAAATAATCAAAGGAAAAATGTTACACGTTGCTTTATGTTTTTCTCTTTTTGTTCTTTAGTATGTATTCCTCATGTTTGCAGAACAATAATTTACAAATTTGTTTTCTTTGCAGGTGAGTTTTTAGACATCCTTCACTTTTCGAATCTACAAGGTGGTAAGTGTATTTTTTATATCAGACATGTTTTTACAACATCATATCATCATCTTCATGTACAGCATTGAACATCTTGTTATTCTCGTTCACCTCGACGTATTCAAGATTCCGGATTGCTTCCATGATATAGTGCAAAATTTCTGTGTCACCTAAAGTGCTATGATTTAAAAAATGTATGAACTACTAATAGAAGTGGAGACTTAAGGACTGTCAGAATATTCAAGAATACTCGTTTGTTTATTAGGTTTCAATCCCATATGTTCCTTAACCCCCTATATAATGCGGGTTGGAATGCATTTTCGTTCAGTATGCTGCCTAGGGGTGGTTAGGCTATGACAAACGTGTAACATGTCATAGCAGTTATAGAATATGTAAAGGTTTGTAGTGTTATCGTAACTCATACGTTATACACAGATGAACAGATTCTCAATATTAGCCCACCACGTCTTATTCACAGATGAACAGATTCTCAATCATAGCCCACCACATCTTATACACAGATGAACAGATTCTCAGGCGCTCGAACTTTTCTTCGAACTCAATACTTCATTTATTCAGATAATCATTCCGGCGCCCTGTTTAGTTTTCACAAGAGCATCTTCCTCCTTTTGAATCATTTCCTTTCCGGTCTCCGTTCAGGAGATGGCGGCGGCGGCGGGGGCGCTCCCGGCAAGCACAGAGCTTGCGGGGAGCGGCGCGCTGTGGGAGGCGGACGTGACAGCGTGACGCCTGGAAGACACGGTCCGCCCCCCCCCCGCCCATGTCAGTCGGAAGGCACGTGGCGTAAGCGAATGGTGAGGAAGAGGGGCCGCTAATTCAAGAGAATCCTCGCGCGGAAATAAAAGGAGGAAGATGCGGAAAATGAGGGCAACGCAGGGAGAGAGTGGTCGATGAGTCACAGCCACTCGCGGCCGATGAAGCGAAATGTGCTCTTCTCGCGGTGGAGTTGGAGATGGAGCGTGGTCGGTTGCGCGTGTGCGGTGGGAAATGAACGTGACACTGTCAGTGATATAGAGGGTGGGGGAGGGGGAGCACGGACTATATTACAGGAATCATTACGGGCTGCTCGTTTTGTGACTGTTCCTGCGAATTTGCATTCGGTGGGGACATCGCTCGTTGTGAGTGTTAGTGAGTGGTAATTTTAAATAGATGAAACAATTTTATGTTATTTTCAATAAAGTATTAATAGAATTCATTTTTAATATCGTATTAAATATTGCTGAATATGGGTATATATTATTACTTAAATATGCTACTGTGTTACCGAATAACTTGTTCAATATAATTATTTTGTTTTAAAACCTCCAGTTAAGTAACACGATCCATGACGTATCATATACTACGCAAAACGATACTTAATTTAGCCCAGCGTATTTATATTTTCCTATCTGTATTTAATGGCCGATTGCAAACGGTGAGATACAATATCAGCCTGTGAGAATAGCTATAGCAGGCAATAATTAAAATATGATACGTATTCTAAATAATTGCCATAGGCTTCCTTTTGAATGAATATACGATATGGTAGATTGTGACACGCAACATAATTACTATCGTTAAATTTGGAAACATTCCCTTTTCTTAGCCCATAATAAATAAAGGGTGCTGTTGTACGATTAACTACCACCTCTACTCGTATTTTCGAACCTCTCACCCATAGAGGAGCAAGTGTTGAAGAAATCTAGGTTTACGGGCGGTCGCTCCGGCCAAGTCCTGCGCGCAGATTCAGTATGCCCCTCCGCTCCCCCCGCCGCCTCCCACGTCCAACTGCTCCGCGCAACTTTTCCCAACTTTTCTCCTCCGTGCAGTATGAACGGCCCCGGCGGGGATAAGTCGTAATGGCGCGGGGTATGGTTTATCGCTTTAATGGCCGCCCACCGGACAGACGGGCTATCGCCGCCGCTCCCGTTGCGCCGTCGCTACCCACCGCCCTCCGCCCTTCCTGCCTTCTTCTCACCACCCTGCTCCTACCTCTAGCCGGCCCGCACCGATATACGCCACCCCTACCGTCTCTTTCATCCCCGCTGCCTGTGGTCGTTTTCACTCCTGACCATCCCGCTGCCCACGACCATCCCCGTGGCCACGGCCATCCCCGCTGATCCTAATCACCCCCGCTGCCCATGCCCATCCTCGTTCTTCTTTACCCACTCCGCTTCCCATGCCCATTCCAGCAACCCTGCCATCCCCGCTACCCCTGCCCATCGCATTGCCCTGCTCATTCTCGCTGCTCCTACCCATCTCCGTGCCCCTGCCTTCCCTGCTGTCCCTGCCATCCCTCCGCTCCGCACCATCAACGCTGCCAATGACCATCCACCTCTGCCCCGCCCATTCCCTATTTCTCTGCCCTTCCCTGCCGACGCCCACCTGCCCGCCCCGCCTTCCACGTCGCGTTTGCCCGTACAGCCTACACCACCTCCTCCTCCCCTCCCCTCCTCCGCCTCGTATGGGCGTATCCCACCCCTACGGTCTATCCGCCCCTTTCATTCAGTCCGCCACCCTCCTTCACCGTTCCTACCGCTTCCGCTGCGCTTGCCCGTGCCCGCCTCTCCTGCCACCGCTGCGCCCGCACGGCAGGCCCCGTGCGCCGACGCGTAAAAAAGACGCCCATCGGCCGCATGGGTCGGGGGCAGCTGGGGCCGGCGCGGCGGGCGGCGGCGCCAGAAAGGCCGTTCGCGAGCCGTTACGTCTTTCGTGAGGCGAGGGAACGAGAATAGAGCCGTCTCGCGGGTTATGAGTTCGGCACGGCGGCCCAGGGCCTCTCGATCCGATTCGCAAGAAAGGATCCACACACGGCAGGAGGGTGAGGGGGGAGGCGGAGGTTTCGGGCCTCAGCCCCCGCTCGCCTGTGGCGCGCGCAGCGGCTGAAAACGATTTGACGAATAAAATCTGAGAGCCGGAGATTTGCAAGTGCGAAAGACGGGAGGATCCTGGGCTGTGGAATTCGCCGGGTGGAGAAGAAACACAAGTGGGGCTATTACGATTGAAAGTTACACTCAAATCAGAGGACCGGGAACGCGACTACATGTGTCCATTTGTAGCGTGCAAATGATGTAAAATAACTGCCTGTTTGATCGTGTGAGTGTCTGGAAAAAGCTTATACTGTAATCAGGAAACGTGCGTGGCTTATGCTTAAAGGAATTTACGATATTGCAGGATTCAATGAATACCATTAGTAAATTTGTAAGTAGTATTAATATTGGACTGAAAACTGCTAACGAGAATTTCGACTTTCTTCTCACAGAACTGAACCGACAAGAGTGTACTTTACACCTATTATATTCGAATTCTTAGTACAGACAGTTGACGCTCGAATGGAATTCCAAATATTGTTTCTGCCTGATAGCAGGTATTCAAAAAAACATGCAACATGAAAAGGAAATAACCTTTAGATATAATATATAAATATGGCCAAAATGTAATTTCAAAAACGTATCGTTATAAAAGGCCTACTCCACCTACCGTAAAGTAACGTATCAAATTTTGTATTAATAACTCTTCAAGATTCAAGATTTTCTATTCATTTGATGAAATTTCTTTGGGTTAGGGAGAATTAATGTGACAACCACATAGTATATCTTTCCGTGGTGATGTACAGAATTGCCTGACTAAACGAGAAAATGCAGTACACGAAAGATGTAAATATGTAAATGCTTGCGATCAGTAAAGAAACAGCTTAGGGAATTTGAAACAGTAGCCTCAAATGATTTTTATTGGCTCCAGGAGCCCCAAGAGGGTTTCTCACCAAACAGGAGGAATGTGAACCAGCAATACCATATCAGGTAGTAATGCCTTCCAGTCAGAAAGAGAGGATGAAAAGAATGAATGATAGAAAAACAGGTTGAAGCTGACTTTCAAACCCTTCTTTTATTTAATAGTCGACATCTACGAGTAGACAGAACTTCCATAGAGAAAAACTCACTATCCTTGTCCAAATCAATATCTTCTATTTATCTATATCTTCACTGATATTCAAGAAGAAACACATAAGTAAACTTAAGTTATTTATATTTATAAAAGTCTGTCGTTTTTTCATGATTTGGGTGAAGTTTTCATGAGATCCAGAAAATTATCCAGTGCATAATTTTTTGGTTGAGATTTGCGTAAGTAAACTGGAAAAGATCGCGGAATCGTGGGGTTCGGAGACCGAGTGAACAGTTCCGTGCGTTGGAGCCGGAAGCCTGAAATGAGTTTTATTGGAACAAAGGCTGCCGCAGGCCGAAGGGAGAAGCGCGGCGCGGTAATGCCATCCCGGAGAGTAATACCTCCTCGTGCGGGCAGACAGGAGGGGCCGCCGGGCAGAGAGACGCTAGGCGGAGGTTCTTGCCGAGTTTCTTGCGGAGCGGAGCAACGTGGCGGTCTGGCGGATCGGGTATTAGTTCCTCTTCATTTGCCTGCTCACCGCCCGTTCGCCCGCCCGCGCATCGATTCTCCGCCGCGCAGACGGCGGCGGCGGCGGCGGCTTCACTGCTGCCTGGCTTCCAATGCCGGGATTCCCCGCGGCACGCTGCGCGCGCTCTCTTTCGGGTCACGTGACATCCCGTCAGATTCCACCAAGGCCTTTTTCCAAACTCCTCCCGCTTTTCAGACAGTTTCCGTTCCGTCGTTGGCATGTAGCCCGTAATATTAATTCATCCCAATACACATAAACAGATATATGTCAGTACTTCGTATATAGCCCATTAAATATCAGCTTGAACTTGCATTAATTTTGTTCGTGCATATATTACTAGCTGGACCTTTGCGAAGTTTCTTTGTAAATCATTGTTTTAAAAATGGAGAGGAATTTTAGAACCCAACTTTTGATAACCAAACTCTTAACTTCAATATATATATATATATATATATATATATATATATATATATATATATATATATATATATGGGTTACCATTCTAATATTGCTAAGCGTTTATTTAAAAAACAGACGTACTCTTAATTAGTTAACTATTATTAACTTATCTATTTGGAAGGTACATTACTATATAAGTTTTGTTACTTCTATTTCCGTTGAGTTATCCTCTCTATATTTCAGCATGTAATTTGTTTCTGATTAAGAAATTAGCGGAGGTTCACGTTGATGAGTGTTTTGGAGTACACGTCCACTGTTATGTCTTTGCTCACTCTCTTGGAAATCTAATCAAGACAAAAGGTTGTCTTTACTTCGCTTAAATTCACTTTGTTGTAACGACCCTCAGTATTACTTCGTACATCTGAGCTTTTAGCTTAATGCACCTAGTGTTCAATAAACTATTGTGTACCACAAGTCACATTTTTAGCACAGAAGTTCTATGAGGAACGAAGGAAATTTACGTCTTCTAAATAAAGGCAGTGGTTTTCGTAAATTTCCTAATACAAAAAGAGATAACTTTAACATCATAAATGCCGAGTAAACAAGTGTTGTGATTGATTTTTACAAAACGGATCATTTTCGGTTTGAACACAAACTTTACCTTTCTGCGTACTTATAAATGAAAAAATATATATTTTGTGAATAAATAGATGTCTTATTTTGCAATTTTATGTCTTCTTCAGTCTCATTCTCGCTATACCTTCTTTATGCATTTTTCTTTATAACTCCATCCACTCCAAATTGCGATTCACCCCTCTCAGTCCCAATTTAACTGCCGGAAGAATATTAAGTAATGCAATTAGTTTAAGAGCAAAAATGCCTTAATGGCATTGAATTACACTAATGGAGATCCCGCAAGATCGAGTTTGATGCGTTTCGGATTCGTTTCTTGTTAGCTTTGTCTTCGATGTAAGAGTGAATAATTAACTCTCCCTCTGTCGGAGGCGGTTGCTGGATAGCGCCTTCTGCTGTGCAGAGGTTTTGCAGGGAAGGGGGAGGGTGCGCGCAAACCGATAGTATCGCTGAAGCTTTGCTTTTCAGATCTTTTCTGAGCGGCTGCTTGCGAGGATTCGCAAAACGCGAGCTCTCTTTCCCGAAAGAGTGAGGGCCGGACAAAGAATCGGGAAGGAAAACGGAGAAGATCGCGTGTTCCTTTATCCCACAAATTAAATCTCTGGTTTCCGGTTCAGAAATCCTTTGAAGAGGTGATTCGCGCACAAGAATCGCGGAGTTGGAGATGAACCGGCGCCAAGACGACGACGACGAAGAAGAAGAAATTTTATTGTTTCTTCGTTCTTTTTCCGATCGTTGGAACAGAGAAAATCTGTTGAAAGAAATGGAAGTGTTAATTTGTTTCTCATTGTCTTTGAGAATATTAATTCAGAAGCCTCACATTCGTTTGTATTTGTCGTGGTTTTTGTCTAAATTGTACGTTTCGAAACCAATGATTCATTGTATTATCATGTGAAAGTTCTCGTGTTCTTTTATATCAAATGATGTTATTAGTACGTAGTACTGAGTGTTTTCCACATGATGTGGATCGCGTTTGTTGGTCTGACCGTAATTTATGTTTCTTAGTATATCTGTATTGGTCTGTTCGTTTCATATCACAGAATATCGTTGCTGAATATTTATATTTTAGAGGTACTATAATAAACCCTTATCGTTTTTGTTTTGAAAGAATGTAATACTCAACAGTTTAGATAACAAATAACACAAAGTGTCTCAAGTTTAAAATCCTTTTATCCTCACGGGCAAAATCAGATGTTTCGTATGTAATATGTTTAGGTTATTTCGCGATACATTCGATAATTTGAATCCAATTCTCGAGTCTGCATTAGAGGAACGAAGAACCGCACAGGGAATATGCAGATGGGACTCTGATTGAGGCACAAAAGGACGAACACAAATTTCGTATTTACGGGAGGGATCGGGAAACGAACCCGTGGATCCAATGCGGAATCCTTCGCTTTGGCCAACCGCGTTCGCAAACGAGGCTCGTTCGCTCTGGAAGATTTGCTTCGATGGCTCCGCGTGCAAGCAGCGAGCGTGCAGGCGGGCGGGATGTGTGAGGGCGGCGGGCGGGCGTGCGGGCAGGCGGGCGGGCAGGGCCTGCGGTCGGGGGGTGCAAGCGGGCGAGCGGGGTGTGCGAGGGCGAGTGTGCTGGGCGTGCGAGGTGGCGGGGCGTGCGTGCGAGCGGGCGGGCGGCGGGCGTGGCTTGCGGTCGCGGGGTCAGCGGCGAGCGGTGGCGACGGCGGGCGTGGGCGGGGCGTGCGACGGGCGGCGCGAGCGGGCGGGGGCGCGGGCGTAAAAGAGCAGGCAAGATGCAGTAGCAAACGTCCTTGCTGGTGATTCGCTGCGGGCTTGGATGTGCTGGACGAGAAAAAAAAACATCGTTTTTTAGGTATTGAACTAAACACTTGTTATTTTCTTGAGTAGTTATTAATAACCTTAATTTATCTTTTACTTTTTTAAATTTTTTTTATGTCTATTTTTTGTTTTACGAATATGTTTAGAATGGGATACAATTCATTGCTAAGATAGATGTTTTTTCTGAATAATATTAAAGATTTCGTTTTCTGGTACCATCATTCGAAGTTACATTATTAACGTTATTATTTACGTTGAACGTTAATATGAATTTTATCTCAGAACAAAGCTACCCAAACCTGAATATTAAACTTAAGAAATGTGGATTTTTGACCTATGTTAGGTGAAGTTGATTACGTACTTGGCATTTTCTGCCCAAAAGAAATGGATGCAGTTTGCTTTAATCGTTGATTATTATGACTTCAATGAGGACTATATGTTAATTATGACCGTGTTTCGCATATTGTACGATGCAAGTGCTAATAGAAGATTCTCCCAGTTCTGTGTGAAAACTCATGGAGTTCAGTAGATAGCAATGATCCCACAGGGTTTGGAGGTGTCGTTTTTTGCTCTTCATATACGAGTTGTAGTACCCATTGGTTCACCTTCTTCTCCGTAAACAATTATGTTACAACAAAAGATAATGTAAATCACCTGTAAATCAATTAGTTTGGGCTTTCAGACACGTTAGATTGCAATTTTGAAGTATACGAAGTTTACGAATTCGTATTTTCACTGCGCAACCCTAATGAACTAGCCCTTTGGTTCGCTCTCTTTACTATTCAAACATTGGCACGAATCATAGAGATCTGGAGAAGATCGTAGTCACCATTATGTAACAGCACAGCCTAGGGATTTTTTGCTGCCGCCATTGGATTGGCCCTTTGGTGCCATCCCTTCCTCCGACGAGAAAGGGCGCCGGATCACCGCGCAGGCGCGCCGCGGCCCTTTGAAGCCGCGTGTCGGGTGCGCGCCCTCGAAGCGCATTGAGTAATTAGACTTGAGGCGTCTGCGCTGCACTGTGCGAAGCGATGTGCGCCGGCACAGCTCTCTCTCAAATAATCCCCCGGAGCCGCCCACGCTGTGAGCGGCCGTGGGACGTGGAGGGCTGTCGCGGGCGGGGTGGGGCGGGAAGTAGGCAGGTTAAGCGGTGGCGGGAAGTGAGCAGATAGCGGGGGGGCTGGTGGAGCGCGGGCGGCAGGGGAGCGGGTGGACCGGCGGGCGCGACGTTTGAAGTGGGCTGGCAGGAGAAGGAGGAGGAGGGGTGGAGCGGGGCGGAGCTGGGCGGCGTTCGCAGCCTCTGACGGGGGCGCCCTGGCGGTCGGCCGGAAGGAGGGGAAAGGGACGCGAATGCGCGCTTTTGCTGCTGAACAAGGTGGGCCAGACCGTCGCCCTATACTTCGATTCATTTACAATGCCCTTTGATGGATCATCAGCTGATGCGATGTCGTACAATCGGGAGCTTATGCGTAACTATGCGAACGTCACTGCGGTGACGTTCAAGCTCCCGATTGGATGACACCGTAACAACTGAAAAGGACTGTGTGAATAAATGGAAATACAGGTGGTATTGGAGATCCCCAGCCGGTCCTGAGTTTCTTGGCGGTACTCAAGTTGTTAGCTCGGTGGAGGCAGTGAGAAGGTGGTTCACCATCGACCTCCGGGCAGGATTGCGGGGGGAAATTGCTCCCGATATGAAAGTCCGTCGATGAGCATTAACCCACTGACAGGTTGCGTAGGTTCCAGCGGTACTCACGTCAATAGCTTCATGGTGGAGGCAGTGAGAAGTTTGATCACAACTGTCCTCCAGGCAGGATTGCGCGAGGAAATTGCTCCCGATATGAAAGTCCGACGGAAAGCATGAACTCACAGTCAGGTTGCATGCTTTCCGGCGGTACTTACGTCAATAGCTTCAAGGTGGAGGCAGTGAAGAGAATGGTTGCCGGCACCGAGCCACTCCGGCTTAAGTCCGGGCGGCCTCCAGTTGGACACTTGACTTCGTCGTGTCAGTGGCCCAATACTCTGCACATAGAGGAATGGGTTGTCCTGGCGCATTATGCGTGGCGTTTAATTTAGGCTCTAGTGCTAACCTGTACAGCTAGCATCTTTGAGCTGGCAGACCCATGCTTAATCCCGAAAACTGTAACTGCATTGAGGGTAGATCCACAAACCAGCCTGTTGGTGTACTTGTTCGCTTGCGGTTGGTGCGGATAAAGGGGAAAGTTTAAGTTCCCACCCCGGGTAGCAACATCCTGGTAAAACAGATAATTGTGTGAAGTGGTATATACTGTACGAGGTGGGTGCAACAAGTGGCTTTCAAGAAGTGTCCAGTTGATGGGTAGAGCACGACGGAACATAATTTTCTGCTGCACTCTCAGCTGCGAGTTACACAAGAGGTCATGACAAACTTGACACAATATCCTCGACAACTAGTAGTACTCGTAAGATTCTGAGTGAATTTCGTCTGGGAATTGTTTCAAAGGACGGTACAGTGAAAGTCTCAAAAACGCTTCTCAAGAACAAACAAACGGACGCTATTGTTTTATTTGGTGCATTCGAATGGTAATTTTTTAAATGTACACAATAGTACTGTGAAAGAGATTTAGCGACATTTTCGTCTCCTTGAAAATAAGAAGCTGGTCGTCGACCTCAGATGTGTAAAGCTTCAAGATGTAGTGAAGTAAACCGATATTTTAGTGTTCAGATTATTTCAAAATAATTCAGTACAAAATTTGCGCAAGAACAAAGCTTATCACAAGTCGAAATTTGTCGTTATTATCCATTTGTTTCTTTTAACTTAAATTGTTATTTTTGGTGCATTCCTGCCACTTTTGACGTATTTTTGTTATATCTGACACTTATTCTCGCCTTTATGTACTGATATTTTTAAAGTGTTAGACTTTGTGACAGACTAATAAATGTCCCTGTTTTTCCCGTAAAGGTAATTTTCTGATGCAGAGGGGATGGGAATTCCATGAGCATGCTCCCTAAACTTTTTCGTCCCTGCAATCTTATCTTGTTTCTTACTGCCATAAATACACTCCGGCCATGAAACCTGTCAATAGTTCCATGATGAAACACGCGCAAAATTCGTTGTTTACCAAGAAGCTTCGATCGAGACATTACGAAAACGATTCAATTTCTCCAAACCGACTACCTGCGTGCCATTTATTTCCACGGTGTAGGTGGAGTTCTGCAAACACCTTTATTTATCTCCTCTGCCGAGAGACAAGCGCCGAAGCGAAAGAACGGAGCAATAAGGAGGTTGGTGTCGTTCGTCGCGAGAAGTGACCGCCGCGCCGCTGCTGCCCTCTGGCGCCGCCCAGGGCAGACTGTTTGAAATATCGCCGCCGTTAAGTGAGTTACGAGGGCCGAGTTGGAGGAGCGGGTCGCCGCGCGCCCTGGCGCTCAGAGCGCGACGCGCGGTAAACAGCCCTCCTCCCACGCGTCGCGGGGGCGGGAGCGGTGGTGGAAGCGGGGGCCGGAGCGGGGGCGTGAGCGGGGACTGAGCAGCGGTGGCGGGAGGGAACGGGGGCAATCGGGGGCGGGAGCCGGGGCGGAAAGTGGGAGCAGGGCTGAAGAGGGAGCGGGGGCGGGGACGTGAGCGTGAGCGGAGCAAGAGCGTGGGCGGGGGCCGGAGCAGGGGTGGAGTAGCAGCGGGGGCGGAGCGGGGGCGGAGGCGGGGGCGGGAGCGGGGGGACGGCGGGGGGAGCGGGGCGGGTGGGAGCGGTGGGCGGGCGGGGGGGGAGCGGGAGCGGGGAGCAAGAGCGTGGGCGGGGCGGGGAGGGGTGAACTTAGCAGCGGGAGCAGTGGCGGGAGTGGGGCGGCAAGTGGGAGCAGGAGTGAAGAGGGAGCGGAGGCGGGGCCGTGAGCGGAGCAGAGCGTGGGCGGGGGCGGGAGGCAGGGGCGGGAGCACGGGTGGAATAGCAGCGGAGCAGTGGCGGGGGGGGGGGGAGCGGGGAGCGGGAGCGGGAGGCGGGCGCGGAGAGCGGGACCGGAGTAGGAGCGAGATGCAGGCGAGGTCGGGTGTGGAGGTTTGCAAAGGTGAAAGACCTCTCGGGAACGACGGACGGGGGTGGCAACATGGGAGTGGCCGCGAGAAGGAACAATTGAAGACTTGAGGGAAGAAATAAGAACAATAGGAGCAGGTGAAACAGAATGTTTAGAAAATGATAACGGAAGGTGCTGATGAATGAGATGGGGAGCAGAAATTGATTAACTGTTAGTTCATTTAATGAACTAGAAGGTTTTAAAATGGCTAGGCAAAACTTAGAGGCAAATGCTATGCGAAATGGTTGTGAGGTGAAAAGCTGTGGAAAGAAACTCGAGTATCAGCCAATGAAGGAACAATTCTAATCGGACGTGAAAAATTATAATGCGAGAGGTGGAGAATTAAATGAAATCTGCTGGTTGATTTACATGGCAGCGACGATACTTTCCTTTAGATGAGACGACCAGTAACTGCAGTGAAATTAATATATCTAATCTTAAGGCTGTGATAGAAGCGAAAAAAAGAAAATGGCCGTAAGGAAGATTGGCATTAATTGAAAGAAAATAGAGAAATGGAATTACAAAAATTAATATAGAATCTAGAGAACGTAAGTTAATATGTTAGGAAAACCTTCCATGCATTCAGAGAGAGAAGATTTGAATGCGAAAGGTTAGATTGAGAAGAGAGAGTCTAAAAAAAACTATAGCTAGGTTGGTAGTTATAGTAATAGTATTAACTCGTGGATGTCCGTAAAAAAAAAGCAATGCGAGATGGAAAGAAACTTCTCTAGTGACTCATGAGTGTAAAGTCGAGATAGTTATTGGTGAGGCGCTCGAGAAGACAAAAATGTTAGCAAAATAGGTGATGAAGCGGTATAAAGCGCTTGTGACAAAAAGCTTGAGAAGGGAAAGTGACTGCCGCAGAGAAGGTAGAGGCTTGTGCAGGAGAATTAAATGGCGAAATGGGAAACGATACGGTTGCAGCGATGGGATAGGCGCTTAGAGAGAGACCATGTTTGGAGATAGATGCATTATTACGCTACCAACCTTTGTGCTCGACCTTTGAGAACCATCGGTAATACGAAACAGTGGCATTTAGTGACAGAGATAGCATGAATCTTCTCCAAGCTCGTTATCTACTTTTGGTGTACCTCTCGGACAAGGGCAAACTGAAAAGGCGAGTTGGCAATCGCGTCACAAGAAGCTGTGAGCGCGCGTGCAGTTTCTACGACAAGGTGATAGACGCGGCAAAGCTCCGCTGCCCTCGCGCGGGGTACAGTTGCAGCGCGAAATATGATTGTATCTTTATAGGCTTCGTGCTTGCAATGCGATAAAGAGAAAAGTGCAAAGCATTAATAGAAACTCGAGATGGATGAAAGACCATTTCCAGACATGCAAAAGGACTCGAGAAGCAAAATAACATTGAACAGATAGCTCACCCGGAGAACGACTCGGCAACAGCGGAGATGTATTTGCTGCGAAATTGAGAAACCTGAGACGCTCGTATCCTTGAAGCGTCTTTTAACGAAACGTTAAGCGAAATGTATTGATTAGCATGAGTCTTGTGTGCAGAGTGCAATATGAGGAGAGAACTTTCTCGTATAAAGATGTAAACAAAAACAACTGCAAGAAACTATTATTCGTGATGGTAGTTGATATATCGAATGCTTATTGTACGTCTACTGTCAAAAGTCATGGAAGTGATCACCATTGACTCTAGTGTGTAGTTTATTAAAACCATATGGTCCAATTAACCAATATTATAAATTCAGTGTAATGCATAATCAACAGTTTTGAAGACGAGAAATACTCATTTTGTAAAATTATTTTGTGCCATTGAAATTATTTATACATA
>BOPP01000068.1:177212-217828 GCA_017312745.1 Gryllus bimaculatus | reverse complement strand
ATGGTTGCACATTTTACTCACTCTTACTCGTATTTTAGGCCTTTCACACTAGAGGGCAGATGTTGAAGAATCATAGGTTTACGGGCGGTCTACTCGGCCAGTGCTGCGCGCAGATTAGTATCCCTCGGTCCCGCGCCCAACTGCCTCCGCGCAACTTTTCCCAAACTTTTCTCTCGTGCAGTATGAACGGCCCGTGCGGGGATAAGTTCGTAATGGCGCGGGGTATGGTTTATTCGTTTTAATGGCCGCCACCGACAGACGGCTATTCAGCCGCGCTCCGTTGCCGCCGGCTACCACGCCCTCCCTCCCTGCCTTCTTCTCACCACCTTGCTCCTACCTCTAGCCGGCCACGCACGATATACGACCTACCGTCTCTTTCATTACCGCTGCTGTGGTCGTTTCACTCTCTGACCATTCCCGCTGCCACGACATCCGTCCCACGCCATCCCGCTGATCCTATACCCGCTGCCATGGCCCATCTCGTTCTTTCTTTTAACGACTCCGCTTCATGCCCATGTCCAGCACCCTGCCATCGCTACCCTGCCCATCGCGTTGTCCTGCTCATTTGTCGTGCTCCTACCATCTCCGCTGCCCCTGCCTCCCTGCTGTCCCTGCCATCCTCCTCCGCTCACACATAACGCTCCAATGCGACGCATCCACTCTGCCACCGCCATTCCTATTTCTCTGCCTTCCCCTGCCGACGCCCACCTGCCCGCCCCGCCTTCCAGGTGCGTTTGCCCGTAAGCTACACACCTCTCCTCCCCTCCCGCTCCTCGCTCGTTGAGCGTAATCCCCCCACGGTCTATCGCCCTTTATTCAGTCCGCCACCCTCTTCACCGTTCCTACCGCTTCGCTGCGCTCTTGCCCGTTGCTCGCTCTCCTGCCACCGCTGCGCCTCGCACGGCAGGCCCGTGCGCCGACGGTAAAAAGACGCCGCATCGGCCGGATGGTGGGGGCAGCTGGGGGCCGGCGCGGCGCGCGGGCGCGAAGGGTTCCGCGAGCCGTTACGTCTTCTCGTGAGGCGAGGAACGAGAATAGGCCGCTCGGGGTATGATTTCGCGCACGCGGCCCAGGCGGTCTCATCGATTCGCAGAAAGGATTCCCACAACGTGCAGGAGGGTGAGGGGGGAGGCGGAAGGTTTCGGGCTCAGCCCCGCTTCGCCTGTGGCAGCGCCGCAGCAGGCGCTGAAAACCGATTTGAGAATTAAAATTGAGACCGGGATTTGCAGTGCGAAAGAGGAGGATACTGGGCTGTGGGAATTCGCCGGGGTGGAGAGGAGAGAGAAAACAAGTGGGGCTATTACGATTGAAAGTAATACACTCAAATGAGGACGGGGAAGCGACCTACATGTGTCCATTTGTACGCGTGCAATGATGACAAATAATGCCTGTATTGATCGTGTGAGTGTCTGAGGAAAATGCTTATACTGTAATCAGGGGAACGTTGCTGTTGGCCTATTGCTTAAAGGAATTACGATATTTCGCGAGTTCAATGAATACTATAGTAAAATTTGGTAAGTAGTATAATATGGACTGAAACTGCTAACAGAAAATTTCGATTTACTTCTCACAAAACTGAACGACAAGGGTGTACTTTACACATATTTTAGTTCGGAATTCTTAGTACAGACAGTTGACGCTGACGAATGGATTCAAAATTGTTTCTCGCCTGTCAGCAGGATTCAAAAAACATGCAAGGAAACGGAAATATACCTTTAGAATAATATATAAATATGGCCCACAAATGTAATTTCAAAAACGTTATCGTATAAAAGGCTCTCCACCTAACCTAAGTAACGTCAATATTTTGTATAATAATTTTCAAGATTCAAGATTTTCTATTCATTTTGATGAAATTTCTTTGGGTTAGAAAATTATGTGACAACCAAATGTACATCTTTCGTGGTGATGTACAGAATTTGCCTGACTAAACGAGACAATGCAGTCGACGAAAGTGTAAATATGTAAAATGCTTGCGATCAGATAAGAAACAGCTTTAGGGAATTTGAAACAGTAGCCTTCAAATGATTTTTATTGGCTTCAGGAGCCCCAAGAGGTTTCTCACCAACATAGGAGGAATTCTGTGAACGCACAATCATATCAGGTTAGTAATGCTTCCAGTCGAAAGAGAGGATGAAAGATCGATGATAGAAAAACAGGTTGAAAGCTGAGGCTTTCAAACCATTCTTTTTATTTAATAGCTCGACCTACGGTAGACAGAATCCATAGAGAAAAACTCACTATCCTTGTCCAATTCCATATCTTCTATTTATCTATATCTTCACTGACATATTCAGAAGAAACACATAAAGAACTTAAGTTATCTTATATTTATAAAAGGTCTGTCGTTTTTTCATGATTTGGGTGAAGTTATTTGAGATCAAGAAAAATATCCGTGCATAATTTTTTGGATTTTGAGATTTGCCGTAACTAAACTTGGAAAAGATCGGCGGAATCAGTGGGTTCGGAGACCGATGTGAACTAGTTTCGTGCGTTGGAGCCGGAAGCCTGATGAGTTTTATTGGAACCAAGGCTTGCCGGCAGGCGAAGGGAGAAGCGGCGGGCGACGTGCGTAATTGGCCATCCGGAGAGTAGTATACCTCCTCGTGCGGGCGGACAGGAGGGCCCCGGGCGAGAGACGCTAGGCCGGAGGTTCTGCCGAGTTTGTTGCGGAGGCGGAGCAACGTGGGGTTGGCGGATCGGGGTATGAGTTCTGCTTCATTTGCCCTGCTCACCGCCGGTTCGGCCGCCGCGCGCACGATTCTCCGCGCGCAGCGGCGGGGCGGCGGGCGGCTTCACTGCTGCCTGGCTTCCAAGCCGGATTCCCCGCGGCACGCTGCCGCGCGCTCTCTTTCGGGTCACGTGACATCAGTCAGATTCCACCAAGGCTTTTTCCAAACTCTCCTCCGGCTTTTCAGACAGTTTTCGTTCCGCTCGTTGGCATGAGCCCGTAATATTACTTCATCCCAACTACACATAAACAATATATGTCAGTACTTGTATATGCCCATTAAATTAATAGCTTGAACTTGCATTATTTTTGTTCGTGCATATACTTTAGTGGACTTTGGCGAAGTTTTTTGTAAATCATTGTTTTTAAAAATGGGAGGAATTTATAACCCAACTTTTGTAACCAAACTCTTAACTTCAATTTATATATATAAATATATTATATATATAATTATAATATTATATATAATATATAAAATATATATATATTATGAGGTTTACCATTCTATATGCTAAGCGTTATATTTAAAAGAACAGGACGTACTCTTAATAGTTAACTATTATTAACTTATCTATTTGGAAGGTCCATTACTTAATTAAGTTTTGTACTTCTATTTTCCGTGAGTTATCTTCTATATTTTCAGCATGTAATTTGTTTCTGATTAAGAAATTAGCGGAGGTTCCGTTTGATGAGTGTTTGGAGTACACGTCCACTGTTTTGTCTTTGGGCTCACTCTCTTGGAAATCTAATCAAAGACAAAGGTTGTATTTCTTCGCTTAAATTAACTTTGGTTGTAAGACCTCAGTATTACTTCGTACATCTGAGCTTTTAGCTTAGTGCACCTGTGTTCAATAAACTATGTGTCCACAAGTCACCATTTTTAGCACAGAAGTTCTATGAAACGAAGGAAATTTACGTCTTCTAAATAAAAGGCAGGGTTTTCCGTAAATTTCCTTAATACAAAAAGGAGATAACTTTAACATCATAAATGCGAGTAAACAAGTAGTTGTGATTGATATTTTACAAACGGATCATTTTCGGTTGAACCAAAACTTTACTTCTGCGTACTTATTAAATTGAAAAATATATATTTTGTGAATAAATAGATGTCTTATTTTGTCAATTTTAGTGCTTTCTTCAGTTCATTCTCGCGTAACCTTCTTATGATTTTCTTTATAATCCATCCACTCAAATTGCGATTCACCGCCTCTCAGTCCCAATTTAACTGCCGGGAAGTAATATTAAGTAATGGCAATTAGTTAAGAGCAAAAAAGAATGCCTTAATGGATTGAATTACACTAATTGGAGAGCCCGCAAGATTCGAGTTTGATGCGTTTGGTATTCGTTCTTGGTTAGCTTTGTCTTCGATGTAAGAAGTGATAATTAACTCTCCCTCTGTCGGAGGCGGTTGCTGGATAGCGCTTCTGCTGTGCAGAGGTTTTTGCAGGGAAGGGGGAGGGTGCGCGCAAACCGATTAGTATCGCTGAAGCTTTGCCTTTCTAGATCTTTTTCTGAGCGGCTGCTTGAGAGGATTGCAAAAACGCAGAGCTTTCTTTCCCGACAGGAGTGAGAGGCCGGCAAGATCGGGAGGAAAAACGGAGAAGAGTCGGTGTTCCTTTATCCACAAATTACCTCTCTGGTTTCACGGTTCAGAAATCCTTTGGAAGAGGTGATATTGCGCACAAGAAATTCGCGGAGTTGGAAGATGAACCGGGCCAAGACGCGACGGACGAAGAAGAAGAAATTTTATTGTTTCTTCCGTTCTTTTTCCGGATCGTTGGAACAGAAATCTGTGAAAGAATGAAGTGTTAATTTGTTTCTCATTGTCTTTGAGAATATTAATTCAGAAGCCTCACATTGTTTGTATTTGCGGTGTTTTTGTCTAAAAATTGTACGGTTTCGAAACCATGATTCCATTTGTATTATATGGAAGTTTCGTGTTCTTTTTAATATCAAATGAGTTATTGAGTACGTAGTATGAAGTGTTTTTTCCCCCAAACATTTGATGTGGGCTTCTCGCGTTTGTTGGTCTGAGTAAATTTTGTTTCTTAGTATATCTGTAATTGGTCTGTTCGTTTTCATATACAGAATATCGTTGCTGAAATTTTATATTTTAGAGGTACATAATAACCGTTATCGTTTTTGTTTTGAAAGAATGTAATATCACAGTTTAGATAACAAATAACACAAGTGGTCTCAAGTTTAAAATCCTTTTATCCTCACGGAAATCAAGATGTTTGTATGTAATATGTTTAGGTTTATTCGCGATACACTTCGATAATTTGAATCCAATTCTCGAGTTGATTAGGAGGAACGAAGACTGCACAGGAATATGGCAGATGGGATCTCTGATTGAGGCACAAAAGGATCGAACAAAATTTCGTATTTACGGGAGGGATCGGGAAACGAACCGATGGATGCCAATGCGGAATCCTTCGGCTTGGCCACGCGTTCGCAAACTGAGGCTGTTCGCTCTGGAAGATTTGCTTTCGATGGCTCCGCGTGCAAGCAGCGAGCGTGCAGGCGGGCGGGATGTGTGAGGGCGGCGGAGCGGGGCAGTGCGGGCAGCGGCGGGCAGGGCTGACGGTCGGGGGTGCAAGCGGGCGAGCGGGTGTGCCGAGGGCGAGTCTGGCTGGGCGTGCTGAGGTGGCGGGGTGGTGCGTGCAGAGCGGGCGGGCGGCGGGCGTGGCTTTGCGGTCGGGGCGGTGCAGCGGGCGAGCGGGGTGTGCGAGGCGGCGGGGTGGCGGGGCGTCGAGCGGGCGGGCGAGCGGGCGGGCTGGCGGCGGGGTAAAAAGAGTCAAGGCAAGATGCAGTAGCGCAGCGGTCCTTGCTGGTGATTACGCTGGCGGGCTTGGATGTGCGGCGAGAAAAAAAAACATCGTTAAGTTTTAGGTTTGAAACTAAACACTTGTTATTTTCTTGAGTATTATTAATACCTTAATTTATCTTTTACTTTCTTAATTTTTTTATGTCTATTTTTGTTTTTAGAACTATGTTTAGAATGGGAATACAATCTATTGCTAAATAGATGTTTTTTTCTGAATAATATTAAAGATTTCGTTTTCCTGGACAATCATTCGAAGTACATTATTAACGTTATTTATTACTTGAACGTTAATAATGAAATTTTATCTCAGAACAAAGCTACCAAACTGAATATTAAACTAAGAAATGTTTGATATTTGACCTATGTTAGGTGAAGTTGATTACGTACTTGGCATTTTGGCCCCAAAAGAAATGGATTGCAGTGTTGCTTTAATCGTTATTATTATGATTCATGAGGGAGCTATATGTTTTATGACGTTGTTCGCGCATCATTGGTCACGAGCAAGTGCTAATAGAAGATTGCTCCAGTTCTTTGTGTAAAATCATGGAGTTCAGTAGATAGCAATATGAGGGGGGGGGGGGGGGGGGGGGGGGTCCCACAGGGTTTGGAGTGTGCGTTTTTTGCTCTTCATATCGAGTTGGTAGAACCCATTGGTTTCACTCTTCTTCTCCGATAACAATTAGTCTACAACAAAAGATAATGTAAATCACCTGTAAATCAATTAGTTTGGGGCTGTTTCAGACACGTTAGATTGCAATTTTGAAGTATACGAGTTTTACGAATTCGTAATTTTCACTGCGCCAACCTGATGAACTAGCCTTTGGTTCGCTCCTATTACTATTCAACATTGGGCACGAATCATAGGAATTATGGAGAAGGATCGTAGTCGACATTATGTAACAGCTACAGGCCTAGGGATTTTCTTGCTGCCGCCATTTGGATTGGCCCTTTGGTGCCATCCCTTCCTCGAGCGAGGAAAGGCGCGCGATCACCGCGCAGGCGCGGGCCGCGGACTTTGAAGCCGCGGTGTCGGGGCGCGCCCTCGAAGCGCACTTGAAGTAATTTGAGCTTAGCGCTTGCCTGCAACTGTGCGAAGCGATGTGGGCCGGTGCGAAGCTCTCTCTCAAATGATCCCCCGGAGCCGCCCACGCTGTGAGCGCGTGGGACGTGCAAGGGCTGGGCGGGCGGGTGGGGCGGGAAGTGGGCAGGATAAGGCGGGTGGGGCGGAGGTGGAGCAGATAGAGGCGGGGTGGGGCGTGGTGGAAGCGGGGCGGGCGGGGCAGGGCGGAGCGGGGTGGACGGGCGAGGGAGCGGTGTGAGGTGGGGCGTGGCCAGGGAGAGGAGGACGGAGGAGGGGTGGAGGGGGCGGAGCTGGCGGGCGTTGCGCCCTGACGGTGGGCGCTGGCGGTCGGCGCGGAAGAAAGGGGAAAGGGACGCGAATGCCGCGCTTTTCTGCTGAAACAAAGGTGGGGCCAGACCGTCGCCCATATACTTCGATTCATTTACAATGCCCTTTGATGGATACATCAGCTGATGCGTGTCGTTACAATCGGGCTTATCCGCGTAACTATGCGAACGTCACCCTGCGGTGACGTTCAGCTCCGATTGGATGACACGTAAACAACTGAAACGGACTGTGTGAATAATGGAAATTACAGGGTGGTAATTGAGGAGACTCCCAGCCAGTCTGAGTTTCTTAGGCGTACTCCAAGTTGTTTAGCGCAAGATCGGTGGAGGCATGAGAAGTGGTTCACCATCGACCTCCGGGGCAGGATGCGGGGGGAAATTGCTCCCCATATGAAAGCCGTGATGAGCATTAACCCACTGAAGTTGGCGTGGTTCAAGCGTACTCGGTCAATAGCTTCATGGTGGAGCAGTTGAGAAGTTTGATTCAAACTGTCTCCCAGGCAGGATTGGCGCAGAGGAATTGCTCCCGATATGAAGTCTGACGGAAGCATGACTCACTGTCAGTTGGCATGTTTTCCGGCGGTACTTACGTCAATAGCTTCAAGGTGGAGGCAGTGAAGAGATGGTTGCCGGCCAGACCCTTCGGGCCTAAAGTCCGGCGGCTCAGTTGGACACTTGATTCGTCGTGTCATGTGGCCCATACTCTGCCATAGAGGAAGGGACTTGTCCTTGGCGGCATTATGCGTAGCGTTTTAATTTAGGGCTTGAGTGCTAACTGTACCACGCTATCATCTTTGAGGTGGCAGACTCAGGCGTTAATTTGAAAACGGTAACTGCATTTGAGGGGTAATCAGAAAACAGCCTGGCGGTTATGTTACTTGTTCGCCGGCGAGGGTGCGGATAAAAGGGGGAAAGTTTAGTTCCCACCCGGGTTGCACATCCTGGTAACAGATATATGTGTGATGGGTATAATACTGTACGAGGTGGGTGCACAAGTGGCTTTCAAGAAGTGTCCAGTTGATGGGTGAGCTCGACGCGAAAATAATTTTTCTGCTGCCGACTCTCCGCTGCGAGTTAACACAAGAGGCAAAGAACAAACTTGGTAAAACAATATCCTCGATAACTAGTAGTACCCTTAAGATCTGAGTGAATTTTCGTCTGGAATTGTTTCAAAGGAGGGTACAGTGAACAGTCTCGAAAAACGCCTTTCATTAAAGCAACAAAAAACGGACGCTATTGTTTTATTTGGTGTGCATTCGAAATGGTATTTTTTTAAATGTACGAACAATAGTACTGGTTGAAGAGATATTTGCGACATTTTCGTCCTCTCCTTGAAAATAGAAGCTGGTCGTTCGACCTCAGATTATGTAAGCTTCAGATGTAAGTGAAGTAAACGATATGTTGAGTGTTCAGATTATTTCAAAATAATTCAGTACAAATTTGCGCAAGACACGCTTATATCACAAGTCGAAATTTGGTCGTTATATCCATTTGTTTCTTTTCAACTTTAAATTGTTACTTTTGGTGCATTCCTGCCCCTTTTGCATATTTTTGTTATATCTGACACTTAATCTCGCTTTATGTATGGATATTTTAAAGTGTTAGACTTATTGGACAAACTAAAAATGTCCTGTTTTCCGTAAAAGGTATTTTCTGATGCAGAGTGGGAAATTCATCAAGCATGACTCCTAAACTTTTTCGTCCTGCAGATTTATTTGTTTTTTACTGCCCATAAATACATCAGCCCATGAAACCTGTCAAGTGCCATGAATGAAACACGGGCAAAATTTTGTTGTTTACCAAGAAGCTTCGATCAAGACTTACGAAAACGATTCAGTTTCTCCACGACTACCTGCGTGCCATTTATTTCCACAGTGTAGGGTGGCAGTTTCTGCAACACTTTATTTATTCTGCTGCCGTGTGAAACGCGCCAAGCGAAAGAACGGGAGGCATAGGAGGTCGGGGCGTCGTTCGTCGCGAGGAGTGACCGCCGCGCGATGCCTGAGCCCTCTGGCGCCGTTATCCAGCGCAGACCGTTTTGAAAATATCGCCGCTTAAGTGAGTTAAGACGGCCGAGTTGGAGGCAGCGGTCGGTCCGGCGCCCTGGCGCTTCAGAGCGCGACGCGCGTAAACAGCTCCTCCCACGCACGCCCGGCGGGACGCGGGGGCGGGAGGCGTGGTGGAAGCGAGGCGGGCCGGAGCGGGGGTGAGCGGTGACTGAAGCGGTGGCGGGAGCGGAACGGGCGGCAATCGGGGGCGGGAGCCGGGGCGGAAAGTGGGAGCAGGGGCTGAAGAGGGAGCGGGGCGGGGAACGTGAGCGTGCAGCGGAGCAAGAGCGTGGGGGGGGCCGGAGCAGGGGTGGAGTAGCAGGGGGCGGAGCCGGGGGCGGAGGCCGGGGGCGGGAGCGGAGGGCGGGCGGGGGGAGCGGGCGGGTGGGAGCGTGGGCGGGGCGGAGGGGGTGAGCGGGAGCGGGAGCAAAGCGTGGGCGGGGCGGGCAGGGGTGAATTAGCAGCGGGAGCAGTGCGGGAGTGGGGCGGAAGTGGGAGACAGGAGGGAAGAGGGAGCGGAGGGGGGCTGTGAGCGGAGCAGAGCGTGGGCGGGGGCGGGAGCAGGGGCGGGAGCACGGGTGGAAGTAGCAGCGGAGCAGTGGCGGGGGGGGGTGGGAGCGGGGAGCGGGAGCGGAGGCGGGACGCGGGAGCGGACCGGAGTAGGAGCGGAGATGACAGGCGAGTCGGGTAGTGGAGGTTGGCAAAGGGAAAGACTCTCGGGAACGACGGAGGGGGTGGCAACATGGGAGTGGCCGCCAGAGAAGGAACATTGAGAACTGAGGAACGAAAGAACAATAGGAGCAGGTGAAACAATGTTTAGAAATGATAAGGAAGAGTGTGATGAATGATATGGGACATGAGCACGAGAATTGATTAACTGTTAATCATTTAATGAACTAGAAGTGTTTTAAATGGCATGGCAAAGACTTCAGAGGCAAATGCTATGCAAAATGGTGTGAGGTGGAAACTGTGGACAAGAAACTCGAGAATCAGCAATGAAAGAACAATCTAATTGGAAGGATAAAAATCTTTACGCGAGAGGTGGAGAATTAAATGAAAGTCTGCTTTTGAATTTAATGGCAGGAGACGATACTTTCTTTAGAAGACACCTAGTAACTGCAGTGAAATTAAAAGATCTAACTCTTAATGGCTTGATAAGCTTGAAGTTAAAAGATCTAACTCTTGATGGCTTGATAAGATAGAAAGGAAATAAATGAAAAATGGCGTAGGAAGATGAAGGAAATTATAGAGACAATGGAATTACAAAAATAATATAGAATTTAGAGAACGTAAGTGAACTATGTTAGGAAACCTTCCATGATTCAGAAGAGGAGGATTTGATGCTGAAGAAGGCGAAATTTGATAAATTCTAACTATAGCTAGATGGTAGTATAGTATAGTATTAACTAGGGGCATTCATAAGAAAGCAATGCGACATGGAAGAACCTCTCTAACTTACTACATGTAGTTGTAAGAGTCGAGGTAGTTATTGGTGAGCGCTTGAGAAGACAAGAAATGTTAGCAAAATGGTGGTGGAAGCGGTATAAAGCGCTTCGTGACAAGAAGCTTGAGAGAGAAAGTGACTGCAAGAGAGAAGGTAAGGGCTTGTGCAGGAGAAATTAAATGGGCGAAATGGGAAACGATACGGTGCAGCGATGGGATAGGCGCTTAATCAGAGAAGAGACATGTTTCAGATAGATGCGTTATTACGATACCAACCTTTGTGCTCGACCTTTGAGAACCACTCGGTAATACCGTCAGTGGCATTCTAGTGACAAGCAATAGCATGAACTTCTCCAAGCTCGTTATCTACTTTTGGGGTCACCTACTCGACAAGGGCAAATGAAAAGGCGAGTGCGAAATTCGCTTCACAAAGAAGCGTGAGCGCGCGTGCAGCTTTCCTACGACAAGGGTGATAGACGCGGCAAAGCTACCGCTGCCTCGCGCGGGGTACAGTTGCCAAGCGCAAATATGATTGGTATACGTTATAGGCTTCGTGTTGCATGCGATAAAGAGAAAAGTGCAAAGCCACTTAATAGAAACCTCGAGATGGATGAAAGACCATTTTCCAGACATGCAAAAAGGACTCGAGAAGCAAAATAACATTGAACAGATAGCTCACCCGAGAACGACTCGGCAACAGCGGCAGATGTATTTGCTGCGAAATTGAGAAAACCTGAGACGCTCGTATCCTTGAAGCGTCTTTTAAGAAACGTAGCGAAATGTATTGATTAGCATGTCTTGTGTGCAGAGGGCAATAGAGGAGAGAACTTCTCGTATAAAGATGTAAACAAAAACAACTGCAAGAAACTATTATTCCTGATGTAGTTGATATATTCGAATGCTTATTGTACGGTCTACTGTCAATAAGTCATGAAGTGATACAACATTACTCTAGTGTGTGTTATTAAAACCATATTTCCAATATAACTAAATTATAAATTCAGTGTAGTGCATAATCAACAGTTTTGAAAGACGAAAGAAAATACTCATTTTTGTAAGAAATTATTTTGTGCAATTGAAATTATTTATACAATTATATTTGCTGTTTGTGTAGTGAACATCAAATTGGAGTAGTAATGCTAAGACTCAATAAGAAGTGATCAGTACATCGTCAATAAGATGCAATTTATCTTAGCATAATAAGCATTTTAGAGGTCCGAGATTGCAATATGCAACACATCCTTTGAATGGTTCTAAAATATTTGAGTTCAGAAACATCTCAAGAAAATGCATCATCATTTAAATTTCTTATTCATTCAACGCAGTGGTACTGAAGGTTTGTATATAAGGTCAATTCACTAAAAACTATCATATCTCAACTTGTATAGAATATTAATAAGTTCTATGAAGGTTTAGTTTATATATAAATGGTTTGAAAACAACATTGGTACTTTAAAAATCTTCAGAGTATATCTTATACTTACGTTTTCTTTAGTAATTTTATAAATTTTAAAATTATGAAATCTACTGAAGATCCAGATGTAGGCTTACGAGAGGCTGGGGCCACGTGATCCTTTAGAGGTCCTGGGTGCGACGCCCCCACTTGGGGTGAAGGAGGCGCAGACAGAGAGCAACGCGTTAACAAGCGGGAGGGGGTGGGATGGCCCCTTTGCGCGCCGCGCCGCGACGCCGCCCCGGCGTCGAGACGCCAGAGCTCATTTCGCGCCGAGCAAGACGCGGCCACCCAGGCGACTACGCCTGGCGCGAGCGGCCGCGAGGAAAGGGCGAGGCGGAGCGAACCGGGCCAAATGACTGGAAAAGGGAGAGAACGAAGCGTGGAGATCAGTGCGGTGGGCTAATGGAAAAGGGAGAGCCTAGAGAACACCCTGGAGCGAGTGGAAAGGAGATAGCGTGGTGGAGTAGATAGGGCCAGAGAGGTGGTTGGGTGGGAAAGGGAGAGATGGTGCGGGGAGAGCTGAGAGAATCAAAACGGAGCGTGGAGATCAGTGAGGTATGCTAGTGGAAAAGGGAGAGGTGGTGTGGGAAGAGCCAAGGGACGCAAAACAGAGCGTAGAGATCGGCGAGATGGGCCAGTGGAAGAGGGAGAGCTGAGAGAAGAGAGCGGAACGTGCATATCGGTGAGGTGGGCCAGTGGAAAAGGGATAGCCTGGAGAAGCAAAACGGAGTGTGGTGATCAGTGAGGTGGGCGAGTGGAAAGGAGAGAGCCGAGAGAAGAGAGCGGAGCGTGGTGGAGTAGATTGGGCCAGAGAGGTGGGTGGGTGGAAATGGGAGAGATGGCGCATGGAGAGCCGAGAGAAGCAAAACGGGGCGTCGAAATCAGCGAGGTGGGCGAGTGGAAAAGGGAGAGTTGGCGTGGGGAGAGCAGAGAAAAGTGAGTCGAGCGTGGTGGAGAGGGTGGTGTCAGTGAAGTGGGTGAGTGGAATCCGTGGCATCTGAAGATGAGATAGCAGAGGGAAGCAAAGTGGACTCTGGCGGTAAGAGAAGAAATATGTGCTATGTTTGTGGATTGATGTGGAGTGATGATTACTTGATGAGGCACAAGGAGCGATGTGAAGAATGTAATACAGAAAAGTAGTGAGACATTAGGAAGTGGGGAGGTGAGACATGTGGTAGATAGTAACTTACGTCTTGATGGGAAGATCTGAGATACAAGACGAACAGAGGAGTGAGATGGAATACGACGGAATGATAAATCGTGAGTCTATCATGACGGGGAGAAATGATTCTAGATGCCATTCAAAGACGTGGCTAGAAGCTAAAGACCGTGGGGAGGGCCGTGACGGAGATAACTAATTTGAGGCTGGGGAATGAGCTACATGGGGCGAAAAGAGTCAGGCTCCGTCAGAGAAGAGCGTGAGTTCTTTAGAGTCCGCCAGATCTGGGAGGGCTGGAGGCTACACGTAGTGAACTGGAGGGCTTGTGGCGCCGGATAATGAGAGGAAGTGGGAATGATGATGGAGGGAGGCTCAGTGAGGTGCTCGAGCCTTGTCATGGAAAAAGGACAAGTATCATACCTAGGAGATGAGTACCGGGATGTTATAATGATACGTGACACGAACCATAGCGAGTAGTTGCCCTGGGGAGAAGAGAAGTGAAGCACGGAGGGAGGGATGCGACGCAGAGCGAAAAGGGACGGGTTGGGACCCGAAGGAACGGAGGAAAGCATCAACACCAGCCGACCAACCAGCCTGGGCGGCGCGGAGGCGAAACGAGGGCTGAAGAGCGAAGTGGTAGTGGCGCGGCGCAATAGGGGCGCAGCCTGGCGGGAGGGCGCGGAGGTGGAAGGGTGCGCGGCGAGGCGCCAGAGCGCGCGCGGCGCAGTCCTCGTATTTTCCCATTTAGCTCCTTGCTCCGTGAAGCGCGCGCGCATTACCGCCCCGAGCCCTCTTCTGCTCTGGCGCGTCTTAGCCGCTCGCTTGTTTTTTGGACGTCGGTGCTCGCGCCACCGCTGCTGCTGCTGCCGCCGCCGCCGCCGCCGTCTCGTACTTCACCTGCGCTACTTATCTCCCTGCATTTTAACACGGTATTCCATCTTAACACTTTTAGGTTATGATGCGTTCTTGTAATTTCCTGACTTCTGAGCAGTTTTGTCAGAACATAGTTCTGCGTCCGCATTCTTTTGTTTTTCTTGCCTTTAATTCTGTGACTTCAATTTTAACTGTTTAAACACGTCACTAATTTTTCAGAACATTTTTGCGTAATGTTAGTTCTTGGCCTTCGTAGCTCTTTTTTATCTATTAGCTTTTTTTCTCCTAGACTATATTTCGCTCTTTGCTGTGATATTTGAATGTCTGATTTACGTCCCCTATGAAAAATGTGGAAATATTTCTTTAGTAGAATCTCAATTGGATAATCTGATGGGATAATGGGATCTGATGGGATAATCTGATGATAAATAATACTCAAATACATTAGCCTTAAGTCTGTTTAATGTGCCTATTTATTAATAATTAAGGAAGGTGAAAGGCAAGTAAAAACTTCCATAAATTCATAAATGTGAATTGTCAAAGTCCTGCATAATGAGGATTTTTGAACATCGTTTAGTAACTTAATTTTCCTATTCCGTTGTTTGCACGTTATTATTCGTAACAAAAATTTCAGCTTTGAAAATAGTTTATCCTTTCCTTTATCTATTGATCATATTTATCTATCAACCTTTCATTTCAATATCTGTTCACACATGAATTTAGGTTTAAATGTATTTCACAAATATCCATCCATTTTCTAGATTATTTCATAAATGTATTTGTTCTGATGCAAGGGCGCCTTTTTAGAGGCATGTGTCTCTGTCTGAAGTTTCTTCGCCTTTAAGGGTTCAGTTTTTTGTATTCTTAGTTTGTTTCTTAATTAGAATGTACCACACCCTCTTCAGCACATTTTTGTACATTTATCATTTTAATTATAAAACCACCCAGGACAATCACACTCGCAAAGATACCCTTTAAACAAAACGTAAGCGGTGAGATTTGGCGTCTCGCTTCTTAACAATGCGGTCCGCTGAGATATGCTTTCTGCTTTGACCTTCGTAAGTTACAAAGCTGCCGGGGCACTTGACAGGCATCGCAGCGCAGAACGCTTTCTGAGTGACGGGCCTTGCAGCTTAAGAGCCCGCAGCCAGAGAAAACAAACAAGGCTCGCTTCTCGCTTGCGCGTTCAGCTGTTCCATTCAGAATCAGACCCCGGAGAACATCCCGGATTTTGCCCAAGCAGCGGCGTTTAACATTCTCTGCTGCAGAAATAAATCCTCATTTAGCACTGTGACGTTTAGTCGTCAGTCTGTTGATTCCAATGATGTTCATTAATACGTCTGTGGGTCTGCTGCATGCATATTTTCTTCAGAAATATTATTTGTTCATTTTTCTCAAGTAAAACGTCGAACATGGAATGATTATGAATTTTAGGAAATGTTTATGATAGATTTCTGAAACATTCAAATTATAAGAGTTGATTTTTCCTGCGAAATGACTAATTTTGCATGTAATAATACAGACGGTAGTAATTGTCAAAATGCATCATAGATAAACGTGATTCCTTATTTGATTATTTAAATGCTTATTTTGTGCCTAAAGTAAATTAAAAGTTACTTTAAAAATAAACTTAAAAATATTTGTATAAAGATACCAAAATGGTATCAGAGTGAAATTGCGATAACACAACGCCTGTAGTGAAATACTCCTGTGATTTCGATGTAACTTTGAACGTCACATCAAATAGAAAGATAATGTCATAAAAAGTGGCACTAGTATCATTACATTGTTAATGTCAATCTGAATTTACTAGTATCAACATCGTTCCCGAAAACATGGTTAGAGATTTAAGGATAGCAATTGAAAACTTCACGTGAAGGAATTCACTGAGAACGTACTTTAGCGTTATACGACATTGCCACTCCCTTCTGGTTCCTTTCTGTCGGCAAGATCGTAGATTCACTCCCCTTCCGTGGGCTACCGGTGTTAGTTCGTTTATTATGGAGGCCTCGTCTGCAAACTTAGCCCGATAATTCGAAGTAATAACCGATAAAACGGTGTAGGCTGAGTATCGGATAAAAGGCTTAGTTTGTAACTTGAGGCTGCCTTCGCGATAAATCGCACGAAGTTTCCGAGCGATTATGTTAAACCTATTTGGTAAAAGGCTTTATTAAGTGTTTATAGCGCGTCGCATAGAACAAGCGGCGACTTTTAAAACTTAATGTGAAATTCAGCAGATGCTTTTGTGTTAAGAGAAACTTTATTTACTGCTCGAAAAATTCGTACAAGGACGCAATTTCTTATCTGACATCGGAGCAATAGTACATACTTTATATTTTCAGTGAGCACCTTTTTCTTTTTGACATCTGAATACAGCGTATTGCCATGGTTTGTTGTTTATGATTTTAATATTGATAACGAAATCCTTATGCGATTATTTCTACCTCCAGTTCATTTTTTTTTTTTTGAAGAAATTAGTCTCAGTAAGTTTACTTGGTTCCGATCTGCATCAATATGATTCTGCATTCAATTTAAATTGAATATTGAAAGCAGAGAATTGGAGATACAAACGAAGTAAGGCGCAGATGCTGGGTTCCCATTTCGTTGCGATGGCTTCCTTTGATTGCGCGCCCTGCCGCTGCGAGCGCCTGCGTTCGCGGAGCCAATGACGCGTCTCGGGGCGCCGGCAGGCGGCGGCTGGCTGCGAGCGCCTCCTCGAGCGCGGAAATTTGCCCAAGAATGGCGCGATGAATAGAGGATAATGCCTTCGCCTCTCGGAGCGCGCCGCCCGCCTCCCCAAAGGCACCTATGCCAGCTCGCCTCGCTTGCTCGGTTCTCGACGCCCGACTACCCAACGCCCGGCCATTGCCTCTCCAACACCCCTTGGATGGCCCCTGAACGCCCCCGAATGGCCTCGGATCGCCCGGCTTTGTAAGCCCCTTTCATACGTAGAATGTACTCCCAATCTACACCCAACGCACGCCCAACGCACGCCCAACGCACGCCCAACGCACGCCCAACGTACGCCCAACGCACGCTCAACGCACGTTCAACGCACGCTCAACGCGCGTCCAACGCACGCCCAACGCGCGTCCAACGCACGCCCAATGCACGCCCAACGCACGCCCAACGCGCGCCCAACGCACGCTCAATGCACACCCAGCGCACGCTCCCCATCACCCCTTTCTTCCAGTCTCCGCCACTCTCCGTTTCTATCCATCGCATCACTCTTTTCTGCTCTTCTTTCTTTACCAGTTGCCGCCCCACTTGCGCCCTTTTCTCTCCTCCCTTCACCGCTCCATCCGACCCAGCCTTCCCCCACAACTGACTCAGAATCTTACTCGTTCTGTTCCTCCCCGCCCCTTACAACCACGTCACTCTCCCTCCCCCATCGCGTACTCTTCCCTTCACTAGCCGTCCTTATTCACGTCAATGGGTCTTCAGGGAGGGGGAAGGTGGACAGGATATAGGGCGATGAAGAAGAAGCTATCAAAAGGTCTACTTTTGTGCGATTTTGCTGTAAGAAATTTTGGTAAACGTTAGAGCTACGAGAGAAGTGTTAATGGCTCAGTCTTTACATGAAAAGTCTGTTTGCAGAACAAGTGTGAACACGTTTTAGCAATAATTTGTTCTTAGAAGTTATTCCTTAAATTTAATACACCTTACTGATTATATGTTTGTGTCAGGTTTTTTATTCATAAAAAGCTTATATAAGGAACAAAATCCGTTGTACTTTTGTTCAATAACCGATGTCAAATTCTATAATGCGTTGTCTGAGTAATGAAGAAGTGATATCCAAAGCACTTGTATGCTTACGACATTCTCCAGAAGTGCGGCCTCTCCGAACGGAGACCTCCGCGTAGGCAAAGAGGAGGGGTGAAGAGGGGGAGCCGTAATTGCGCAGCGTTCCTGGCGCGGTTGACAGCTCGGAGGGGAGAGGGGATCGTGGACCCCTGGGGCGCCCTAGCTTCCCCTTCTTTGGCGGAGGTGTTCGGAAGCTAAGAGCAAACGGCGAGATTCGCCTGTTTGCGTGGGATTCGACGTAAATAAATCTGTTTTCTCTGGGCGTCTAAATGTGACGGTCTTGGCTGTCGGTACTTCGCTTCTCGGAACGATAGACACATTAGCGGCGTCAATAACCACAGTATTTACTATAGCATTGTTGGTGTTAAGAATATATATAAAAACTGAAACAAGTGCAGACAAAAGAGGTTTTTGAAATTTGTCTTTTCTAGTTCTCAATGAAATATTGTTGGGTAAATATTGTAGGGTATTAATTATAAAATATTAAGTAAACACGTTATCAACGTACCGTCAATACACTCTAAGCTGCTCTAGGCAGTCATTTCAAATACGATTTCTTCAATGCTTATTACTATTATTATTATTATTATTATTATTATTATTACTATTACTATATCATGTTTACTCATGAGTTTGTTATTTCCGACGTCCATAAGCCGCTCATTTCCCGGATTTTTGCATTTTGGAGGTTTTCTCCCTGTCGCACAAAGTCGTTAAAACTTAAATATTTGCGTTAATGCTTTTTTGGGCTGTATTTCCGTTATACATTGGAAAGCCTTGATAAATTTTTGTGCTTACTAAAACTTATCTGTGAAAATTCAAACAAATATTTCAAAGTTTAAATCATACCGGTCAATTACCACATTGATAATTAGGCTACCCGCTTTCTGTCTACTTATACACTTATTTTTGAATTTGAACATACAAACGATTTATTACAGTAGGTTGCATAGTCTATCAGATTGTAATTACTCAGTCTCTCAGACTCCAACAATACTCCAAACAAAGCAGGTCGGAATTGATGAATAGAATACTCTGAGGTCACCATTAGAGAATGTCACTCACATCTCTACAAAAGCTCTCTTCATGCAGATCAATTCTTGCTTTCTTCCAAAGGTCATGAGACAAAGGTTCCATAATGGACTCTCTCTAGCCTGCTATGACCGGAAGTGTGTCTGCGATTGTGTTCCTTTTTACTAGCGTCCTGTCGCAGCGCAAAAGCTTTATGTAGCTGGCAGGTCCCTGTGCGAGTAGAGTAGTTGAGTCATGAAGTCTCCCGCGCGCGCCATTCGTGGCAGAAAAGGTGTCATGATTTATGCGACATCCACCGGAAATGAAGGAACGAAAGTGCCCATTACCGTAAGAAACGGTTATTGTTGATGGGACTGCTGTAATTTTGAATGTACACTGTACCGGTGTCACGGTACATTTACATATCAGTGTGTTTTGTAAGATGAATGGGGCAAAAAAGGCATCATTTTCAGGTAATATATTTACAGGACGAAGTTATTGATTGGACGGCATGTATTTTCTTGAGAGCTTACTACATTTCTGTCACCCACAAATATACTGTGGGAAATCGGAATCATACCGACAAAATAAGCTAAGGAAAAATATTGCAATGAGTAATGTTTCGCATTATCTCCATGTTCATCTCTATTAAATGTGTCGTGAATTCATTCTATCTGTTAGTCCTTAATTTTTCATTCTATCCTCAGCGGCAACGAACATTATTCAAATAAATATTTGTATCATTAGTAGAATGACATGCAATTAAACATACATGAACTCCTTCTTCAGCAAGTTGAACTGTGTTTCATGGGATTTTCTTCGCTTTTCATTCAGACTTTGCTAAGTTTGCTCCTTTTTGCGATGTGATAGTTCATTACGCCCCAAGAAGTACATTCACATGCCTGCCTGTCATATCTTCCAAGTCTCAGCTGTTCCTTTCTCGTTACTTGAAGTGACACGGACATCCGTCTTACAAAAACACAATAATTCTTCTTGTAAGTGGCATTACAAGTTTTAGAAATGGGAGAAATTCACAACTCCAATATTTAAACCGACAACTACGCTTTAAGCCAAAGGCCTTTCATTCAACTAAAACTTTATCATTTGTTTTGTGCCAAAGGTTTACGCAAACAATGAATGATCTTCCAACAAAAGTGGAATAAGTGAATGCAAATAAATAGGGGTATCGAGAGGAACTCGAGAAATCTGGACACAAACTTGATTTCTTCCCCTCCGTGATTAGGCACAGAGAAACATGGATTTCAACTCGGCTACCTTCAGATTGAACGCTACAAACCCAAAAGCCACATTGCAGCAGAACGCCCCTGTTTTGTTAAATATAATGCGTTAAATCTCATTTTACATGTCACGCATGTTCCATCCATATTACTCTTTTTCCCTCGCAACCACGCCTCGTCACCTCCCCACTCATGCATACCCATGGCCGGAAGAAACGCGTGGGATAGTAATGGCCGTTTGACGTGCTGTCGTGGTTGCTCAGCGTCAGATGCGGTTTGCACGATAGACTTGTAAATTTCGCTGCCCCCTGGAGGCGCGGGGAATGGCAGGGACGCGGCGAGGAGAGGGAGCGGGGCGGGGCGGGGTTCGCGTCGACACAGCGATTTATCTGGCCCCTTATTGTGTTCCGGGAATGCCACGTGCTATGTAATTCAACTCTCTTCGCAGTCAAAGTTTCGTTTCCGTGCCAGCCATATTGATATTCTCGCTATCGCTTCCTTATGTATTCGCCTTCCACCGACGCCGCCGGGGCGCGTGGGGGCGGAAGGGAGCGGCCGGAGGCGGGGAGAGAAGCGGAGAGGCGGCGGGTGGGACGGGAAGGCTAATCTCGGAAATGGGGGAATTCGACTGCAACGAATTACGGCAGATATTTCGGTTCATATTTCTTATGATGGGATTCTTGTCAACTTTAAGTGAATTCCATCAAGAGGGAGTATAATGCAAAGTTTTTGTTATGCTAATCCAGGCAATGGAAGTCGTGCTTCCAACTTGTTACTAGGCTCCGTATCAATTTGTCCGGGAGCTTGTTATAGCCGTAATGCCGTCTTCAGGGGGGACGAGAAAAGGATCTGCGAGGCGAAACGAGTCTGCCACGGCCACCTCCACCTCCGGGAACGGCCGCAGTAATTAACGACTCGATTTTGCGTAACTGGCTCTCAGCGTGTTCCTTATGGACGCTCCACTTCGCTTCTTTGCATAGAGAACTTTAATTTTGCCATGCAAATCGCGCTCCGTTCGGTCTATTTGGACTGAGGGTTGGGAAGTGACAGATGGGTAAAGTTATATTTTTGGGTGATGGCTAAGACGAGAGATAGAGTGCAAAATCTGTAGAAACTCTATTAAATCGATTGTTTCCACTTCTTCGGAATTACGTCAAGATTCTTATATTGGGATTTGTATTATATTACATTAATAAACGAACATGGATTCGTAATGCTTCCTCGTGTATGTACTTAAATTGCAAAACTTGATAAAGGACGAAATAATTGGATAATGGATGCTTCCAGGATCATCAAACGAAGTCGTCGCCTATTTCACAATATTTAACGTCTCAATTTTGCATAATGTTCTTTTGACGTGTTTTGTATGAGCGGTGTATAGACATTTTGTGGGTAATTTAGTACTCATAAATTCATCTTGGCCGCTATCGTCACCAATGATTACCTCTTTGTGAGCTGTGTAATATTCTGAAGGTAATATGTCCCGCAAAACAAAAACGTGCTTGAGCGTATATTTACAGACTGGGTAGGAAGGAACATACAATTGTGGTGTTTAAAACTACATTATTCTTAATTTTTTGCAAAAAGATTATAGTAATGATTTCAGGTAGCTAATTATTCACTCTTATATTTTTCAGCACCACCGAATTATCTGGACACGTATCTTGATGAAAATTCTAGATGTCTTATGCTCTGATCTGTCGTTTTCGTGGGTTCTTCCTAGTAGTTTCAGAGTGATTTTGAAGCATTACCTTAAATAACCGAGGACGAGCACGTGATCCATTCTATCTGTTTTTTCTCCATCCTTGCGTCTTGAAGATCCTTTCTTTCTCAACCCAATGCAGCTCATCTCGTATTATCTCAAAGACTTCGACTGTGCTGGAGAGGTACAACTCCATCCGGCTGTACTGCATACGTCACGAACAGGCTTTAATTCAGCTGAAACAACATAAAAACCGGGTCTAGATCTTTATTCCCCATGAACCGATGTACGGATGTCAGACCAAGACCAGAATTGCGGCGTGGCGCCCCAGAGAAGAGTATCTGACCGTTATATTTGGACTCTTGAGTGCTTTTCGCTGAGCAGCAGTTATCTAACGATCTCAGCCCGCCGCTTCGCGGGTTCCCGTTCCTGGGAGGTTCTCTGAAACTCGGATATCTGTTGCTTCTCTGACTCGCAGTCCGCCCCCCGCCCCCGGTCCGACGTTTGTGTTTGCAGCAGCAGAAGCTTCAGTTCGCTATTTAATTACCTGAGCGTGCGCCGCCGTTTTCATGTTTCCCTTCTGCAGCTGTTAGGATCTCTTGAGTCGTCTTTACCTAGACAGCACTCTTGCTGCCTCGCCAGCCATTGGGAATTCCGTTTTACCTCTTCAAATTACGTAAACCAATTTACTCCCATTTTTATTTCTTAGAATTTATTGTGTTGTTTTCTCTTGTAGACTTTTGTTCCAGTCTCACATTTCTCGTATTGTACATTTCTTTACTATCTTATGTTTTCCAAATTCCAGTTCATTTGTTTCTTAGATTCCTTTTATTTTTTTTTAAATATTCAATACACAATATTTCCGAAGTTCATAATTAATGCGCGTTTGCTGTCATTCCAACTCCGTGCGGAAAGTCGAAAACGAGAATGACGAATTACGTGAATCTTTGCCGGTGTACGCATGCGCACCAATATTATCTATGACAATGTCATTACTTCAGATACTTTTACATGACACGAACATTATTCATCTCTCTTCTATTATTATTATTATTATTATTATTATTATTATTATTATTATTATTATTATTATTATTATTATTCAAAATCTATCTGCCAGTTACGACATCGTATTTGGCAAAGAGAATGGCTCGTAAAACGCGTCCTCGTATTAATTGCTCCACCGTTCGACCATTGCGAGTGCGATTGGGGACATTTTGTCACTGTCCTGAAAGTCGGAAACGAGAATGACGAATTGCATGAATCTTTACCAGTGTACGCATGCGCACCAATATTATCCATGACAACGTCATATTACCTCAGACACTTTTACATTCACGAACATTATTCATCATTCTTCTCTTATAATCCTATTATTATTATTATTATTATTATTATTATTATTATTATTATTATTTATTATTATTGTATACATTATTCACAGTATTTAACTGGTTGGTATGCACAACCACACACAAGAATGAATGAACCAGGTATGTGGTTGCTTTACTGAAGGTTCAGATGGCTTTGACAATACGGCATGTATTCAAAATTACACACTTTTGCATATTATATACATTCCTGGCATCAAGTGAAGACACTCCAGTGCCCAAAGTGTCATTTTTGGGATCACTCCTGTAGCTGATATTATTATAGGCACAGTTGTCACTTTACTGAAGTTCCACTGAGATGCGACTTCATGGGTGAGATCGGTATACTTCTGGATTATTATTATTTATTATTATTATTATTATTATTATATTATTATTATTATTATTATTATTATTATATTATTATTATTATTATATATTATTTATTCATTATTATTCGCAATCTATCTGACCAATTAGGACAGCGTATTTGAAAGAGAATGCGGGTTAACGGTCTCTAGGACGCTGGTGCGGCGCGTCCTCCCGCATTTAATTGCTGCTCGTGTGCGGGCAGCGCGCGGCGCCTCGCGAGGGCGCTGCGCGGGGCGGCGTGCCGTGCGCGGAGCGTCGCGATTTCGCGCGCGCCCCGCCATAAATCAACAGCGGCCGTGTTTGCATCTCTGCTGTTTAGCGGCGAGGGTTGTAAACACATGCGCCGCCGGCCCCGCGTAATCATCCGTAGTGCAATGCAGTGTAGGCGAAATACATGTCAATGGGACTCGACGAGCAGGACAGCCTGGTAAATACCGGCAAGACACCAATTGCGGCTAATACACCTGATGGGGTTGCGCGTCCAGTTATGGTGGGAGAGACGGAGATGTTCGCGAGTCGGAAGCATGTCGTGTCATTTGGGTAAATTGTAATACTGTAGTGATTGCAGGTAGGATGTAATTATATTTGTGTGTTTTATAAATTTGTTAATATTATTATCTGCTTATACTGTCACCGACCATGCTAACCAATATTAATGTTAACGGTATTGTAATAACGAGAGCATTTAGCCCCTATTACGACTGCAATTTTTATAAATGAGTTTAATCTCATTTAGCGCTTGATTCGTGCACTTTGCGAAAAGGGGATTGACACTGTGTTCTCTGCAGAGCTTTCTTCTTTAGCTTGACATACAGAAGCGCCATATATTGTTGGTTGGCAGAGAAAACAGCTTCTGGAGGTTAGTTTCGAAATTAATTGTGTTTTGAATGTTTATAAAAGTTTAATAAATTTAATTAATTATTCCGGTTGCGTACTTTTAACGAACACCTTCCGACAGGAATTCAAATTCTTTGACTTTGTTCACAGTTTTGCAATGAATAAATACATTATTCTGTTTCCATAATATTTACGAGATATAATTCAATGTATTCTAATTCTTTGCCTTTCTCTCCAATTTTTCTCATTTTTTTTCATTTTTAAATTCCTTCAATTTTATTCCAACCATGTAATTAGGGTTCTGCCACTTTTATTCCTCCCTGTAGTAATGCCCTTGAATTCTTCGGTCTGTCCCTGTAGATAAAAAGGATTGCAATTATATTACATGTAAAAATTTCCTATTAAATAAATAAAATATTAACTAATCAACAATCTGAGGTAACATACATTCGTCCATTTGTCTCGTTTTCTACATTTTATATTATCTGTTTGCATCTTATTCATGCAAGCTGCTGATATTTCTTTTTTTATCCTTTGTATAATGTCTTGCTCCTCACTTGCACTTCGCTTTCCTATTTATTTACTTACTTATTCGGTTTTTGTTTCGACGTGGTTCCGACGTTTCCTGAAAGGGACGTTTCTTTGGCACCCAGTGCTCCTTGCGGTGCTTTCTAGAGCAGCGTAGGAGGCCGTGGCGCCGCAGTGCGGATGGCGGGCGGAGGGCACGGGCGAAGTGCTCCTAGAGCGCTCGGGGCGGCCCCGGCGCCAAGGGCTGTTCCGGTGGCGGCTGCCAGCGCGTTGGCAATCAGCCTCCGATTTCTCGACGTTTGTGCGGTTTTCTTTATAGTTTAGTAAGACTTCTCAGTTTATGTTATGTAATCTTCTTTGTTGATAATTTTGAGAGTGTTTATTGAAGTTTTTATTAAAGTGATATAGCCACAGTTATGTAATCGTGAGTTATTGTCAAGGTTTTGAACACGTATTGGAGATATCTTCTAGTACAAAATGGAGTTCTTTTTGTCCAAACACCTCTTTACTCGTCTGTCTGTCCAAATTCGATAAAAGATGACGGTCAACTACAATAAGTTTAAATAATATTTCTCAGGCACCTGCAATTAGGCTATCTCTTGTGTCATGATAACGAGTTTTGTGCCAGTGATCGTTTTTGTCAGATATTAAATGATTTGATTAGTTAATATTTTATTTATTTAATAGGAATTTTTTACGTATAATTAAATTGCAGTATTTTTTATCTATGGGGATAGGCCGAAGACATTAAGGGCATTACAATGCCTATACTTTACCGCGTAATTACAACAGCTACATCCTAGCCAATCAGTAAATTTACAGGCTTACCACACTATGGCTTTTCGTTCGCGACTCCGTTTCACTTTCACAGAATTCAAAAACGAATATGGTTTTTACATTGTTTTCTCTGTTCATTTTTTGCTGAAACTCGAGAATAGGTTTTAAGAATTCCATTTGATATTATGTATTACTAAATTACGCATGTTAATACCGAACGTACATAAAAACTGCAAACATTTTTTCTCGCATTGTTTTTTTTCACGAAATCGTTCCTCTAAAAAATCTTCTAAATTGGACGGATATTCTGTTTCGTAGTTCCAAGAAATCTACAATCTCGCTCTGTAACTTGTTTCCTGATGCGTTGCAGCCCATCCCTTCGAGGGTTCGACCCATTTTCTCCGTCAAGGGGAAAGGAAAGGGTGGTCGTAACTGCATATCGATTGGCAATTAGCTTCGGACGATAATTACTGTGCACGCTACATTGCTGTGTTTTATTATTCACCCTTGTAGACTTTCTTCGTTCTCAGAGAAGACCCTTCCGAGTTTGTTCCCTGGAGTTTCGACAGAGTTCAAAGACTGATACAATATCCAATATCATTTGTGGAATTTGAGATATGCGGCGTTGAAAGAGGTTGTGTGATGTATATTACACTTGTTTTCACATATTTCTTTTGCATTGCACATTTGTTCGTGTTCAGAATGGTTTAGTTATATTTTAATTCACTGTACAAAGAAAGTATTTATTACGCAGCCACAAGAAAAATCTATTCTTTCAGGGCATGCGTTGAGGGCTAAAAGTTCACATTGCTAGAAGTAAGATGATGCACAAATGTTCAGATAAATCTGTCAATGCAACAAAGAAAATATGATAATTTCTTTTGTCTGCAACTTAATGTATCACTCAATGATTTGAATACCTGAATAAAAATGAAATGTAAGTCAATAATGCTGTTTAAAAAATTGTATATGAGACAAGCAAAACTGATTTTATTTTACTCGTAAGAATCAGCCACTCCGTCTATTGACTTCGTGTCGCAACCATTCTAACTCGCAAAATCAAATGTCACTTTTAGTACTAGTGTCATAATTAACTTTTTTTTCTGCAATTCAAATTTGCCTGAAAATGCAACCCTGTACTAGATGGCCTTCACTTACAGCACAGGTTTAAGAAGATACGGCAATAATTCTGGTAGGGGCTGGGTAGGCAAATTGCAAGACGAAGTTGTGTTAAGAATTGCCTACGTCTGGAAACCACGGGGCACTGTGCTTGGTAATGTGCTTGGTAATCAAGAGAGCATATAGCAATTGAGAACTGCTTTATTTTAAATTGCTCAAGTAGTTGTTAAGTGGTGCTTCACAGAACACATCTATTATGTGCCTTAGTCATGTGTGTTCCACGAATTAATTCTACCAGACTTCTACGAGTCTGCGAATATGATATTGAAGGAAATCCCCACTACACATAAATTACTGGTGGTACAACAGAGTAGTTTTTTAGTAAGCCTAGCAAGAAAGTGTTCTAATTTGAATTCATCGCCTTAGTCATGCGACGTAATTAGTCAATAAACTTTTTTTAAAAATTCTGTTTGCAAAGAGTCTGATCGCTTTACAGAATTAGACCCCAAAAACGCCATCACTTTCTGTTGTAAAGTGACAATTGATACTCCATTCATCAGATTGGACAATCGTATGATATGCTGGCTGCCAGAAAACTACATAAAATCGGAATACCAATTTACAAGACTCTTCAAAAACGTAAGCGTTGTAAATGAACTATTATGAAGTCGTCAGTTTTCATACATTTCATACAATTGTCGGTTTGCATACATTTCATTTCAATTACAAAGTATAATTTGGTGGTGGTATTGGTAGAAATTATTGATGTTTGTAGATTTTTTCATTTTTTTTCTGTATGTTTAATCCATTATCTTATTTTCAAGTCGTTTTCTGACATAGTTTAAGTGTAGAAACAAGTGTGTGCTAAACAGTTTGATCCTTAGTATTTCGTGACGCATGTTTTACGGAAATTGAATGATTATACGTAGTTTTATAAAATGGAAACTGTTTTACACTGTTAAGCTATTGTGGAATTAAAAAATATAATTATTGTGATATGTAATGACAATTATTGTGATGTGCGATGATAATTAATGTAATATGAAATTTAAAAAAAAAATCTATAAATTCCTATGCGAATGTTATTAAGGTTATTTGACATTTTATCTTGATGTATCTTAATTACAGAAACACATGTGATGTGATGTTTATACTTTCTAATTGAAATTAAATGTTTGCATGCGGAAGGCACGTACAATTACGATGCATAGATGAATACGTTCAGGATTTGAATGTATTTATGACACAACTGGTGCATGTACCATGCAAACATTCTCAAGAACGCGTTATCTTTTAATTACTCACAGAACATCGAAAGATATTCTATGTCGTGGAACTTTGTGAGGCGTGAGAAATTTTAAGTAACGTAGTATATCAATTTCTATTTTAATGTAAAAGATGATATATCTGGGTTAAAGAAAAAAAAAATTATATTAAATGAAACAATTATAGCAAGTTGTTGCTTTTTGAATGTGAATCTGCAAGCTCTTTTTTCAGAACCTACATTAATATCATGTGATCTGAAACAGTCTCTCATTACACGAAAAACTTGGACGTAAAGCAGGTTATACTTGTATGTAGGCTACATGTAGTTTTATACCTCACTCGCATCTCATATCTACTATGCTCATTTGTTCCGCCATTCTTATGAAACATGACAGAGGAAGAAAACCTTGTTATTTTTCAGTACTATCTTTGATTAACATGTGTAATATTTCATTTCTTACACTGATTCTCCATAATCACAAAGAATACTAAATAGCTACTATTAGTACTCTTCTCACAATTTCGTGCATTACCAGGTTTTCGCATTAGCTCCAACGCTACATGAAAGCGTGTAAATGGAAGCAGCCGTTTCTCCTCTGATCCCGCAATATCTGATCAGCAAACTCCGATGAAAAAAGGGCCACCAAAGAATTCTCTGTGAAAGTGGTATTTGCCTGCCGATTGCTCTGTAATAGCTTAACGGGCTGAGTACGTCTTTAACAGCGCCATCACTAAAAAAAGTGTTCGTGACGTGAGTGCGCAAGTTAATAAAATATGAGCTGTTAAATTAAACCTTTCGTCAGTAAATGAAATGTAATCACTCGATGCATTATAAATCAAATCATTTACTTCGGCGAGATTAGAAATTGAAATGAAGGTCGTGGGCTGGCGCCCGGGTGTATTCGCGGGGACGCAGGACGCGGGGGGAGGGGCAGTGGGGAAGGAGGGGCGTCTGGCGCGAGCAGCTGTAGATATGCCTGGGCCGTAACCCCGCCGGATCGTTCGGGTCGAGTTATGCCAGCTGTAAAGTTCCCCCACGGCGCCGAGCCCTCTGAGGAACGGCGAGCCCTCTTCCAACCCTCAGTTACCTCCCCCTGCCAGACCGCTTTCCCCTCCTGTCTACCCCTGCCCCCTGCTTCCCCTGCGTGCCCTGCCTGGCAGGCCGCCCCCTGCCTGCCCCTACCATCACGCCTGCCCCTACCTACCCTTCGCCTCCTGTTCCTGACGCCTGCCTGTTCCTGTCTGCCTCCTGCTTCTCCTGGCTTGCCTGTCAACTGCATTTTCTCACTTCTCTGCCGCCCTGCCCCGTCTGTCCCCTGCATTTCTCTGCCCTCCCCTGCCCGCCCTTTCCTGCCCCTACCCACCCCTGCTTCCTGTTCTTGTCTGCCTGCCTGCCTCTGCCTGTCTTTCCCTGGCTGCCTGTCCTTGCTTGTCCCTGCATTTCCCTGCCTACCCCTGCTTGCTGCTGCTACTTTATCCCTGCTCCTGCACATTTTTCTAGTTTTCCACTGTTTTGCTCAGTATTCTGCTTCTTCTGACTCCGTTTCAGTCCTCCTACTCTGTTTCTGATACCTATTGTTTCCTGTTCTACAATCCCTCTCTGATCTAGCCCCCCTTCTGGAACTCTCCGTGTTTCCTGACATTGCTTCCTTGTATCTGTCTCCCTTACCCATTCCCCTGTTGTGGTCACAACTGCTCTCCTTCTCCCCTCTGTTTTGTGCCCTGCAGTTATAATCTCTGCATTTGTCTTGACACCCCGTCCTTGCTCCACGCCCATCGCTCCTTATTTCATCTTTTCTGACTTTCGTTCCTCAGTACCTGTTTCTGCACTCTCGTCCTAACACATATCTTTGCTATTGCCTGATTTAGTATTGCTGCTCGTGCTACTTGGATTTGCCACTTGCTCCTACCTCCTCACCTACTCCATCATCAGAGAAGTTTTTTACAATTATACCACTTTCTTTCAGTGTCATTTTGTCATATATTCTCACCTACCGTAGGCTTCAATAAAACTGTAAAATGATTGACATTTAGTCCTCCTTTTACACTCTTCCCTGGCTATTATGAGCTTTATTTCTCCTCCACCCTTTGTTTTCCTTGTGTTTTACTGGCATCCTGTTTCAATGGCTTCCTTGGATGCATATTTCTCCGTCTTATTCCATGTTTTAGCCTAATTTCTATTAGCTACAACTTAGTACGAATCTTTTTTTTTAAACTACCCTAAGTTACATAAGTTTCCATTTCCCCATCCACTTAGGTACTTTTCCATATATCTTCACCCAATGTCTTCTTTTTAGCCAATTTAAATTCTCTGCCGCATGCCCACTGCGGTCTTAATCACTTTTATGTCCCTCTGCCAGACTCTACTCCACAATTGGGATTTTTACGATTCGCTGTTAGTCTGAACGTCACACATTAGTACTGTAATTTCCTTTAGTGTTTTATTACTCAATTAATTTTTTTTTCGATTTTAGGGGTGCTGAAATTCAAACAAAAATATGTTTCAATAACATTATAACATTTTATTCAGTAGAGAAATCAAACGCTATGTTACAATTATTGCGCTTATTGCTTGATAATTTGATGCAAATTTCATCTAATATATTTGATAATGAAGTGTATAATGTGCATCTGCTGATAGCTTAATGAATGTTTGTTATAATATATTTTTAATGTTTTTGTATATGAATGAATTCATGATTTTTTAATATATTTATTTGTTATTATTTTGATCCTTCAAATAACAAGAGTAGCATATCTATTATGTCCCTTTACTCTCTTACAGTTTTCAAAATAGGATTTCATGTGATAACTCATTACATGTTAGTAGACACATATAGTTTGAAGCAATTTCGTATTGTGTTGCGCTCAAAATGTCAAGTTGGAACCCAAGTTATTTAAAAAAGGGCAGTTGCTTGGGGTGTGGAATAATTTAAAGAAAAAGTGATGCAGTGCCATCCCTTTATATTAGAAAATAACCTTTACTATCAAATATATGCATTTGCATGTTCACGCACCGTGAGAGTCAGCATTTTTGCAAGGGAAAATTGAATGTTGTATCCTTACTGCGTAACTACAGGAAGCAATAGAACGGAGCAAATGCTGTTTTCACCTTGTATTCACCCAGTATTTTTAACATCCCAAAATATACATGGAATATTCCCTTGCAGAATTTTACCGCATTTCTCACGAACGTCAGTCATAAGGACGTATTTAGAATTAAAATATTTTCTTGTGAATAAACTAGAGATAGCTATAATGGTTATTTTCTGTGAGGTAAAAGTATAATTCCTCATGCAATCATACATACAATCGTGCCTGAAATGATATTCTTTCTTAAGACTCTAACAGTAAAAAGCTAATGCATAAAACATAAATCTGCTTTAAAAAGAGAAAAAGAGAGACTTGAGGCACGGGTATTCAGAAGGACGCTGAATCCTTTAAAAACATTTCAATTTTAACGATTGTGTTTCCTTTGCCTGTTATATTTTTTAGTTCGCTTTAATAGTACCTCTTACCTTTTGGCAAACCAGCACAAGCGGGCGGTGGTCGACGGAATTTTCCTGCTTCTTCTGCTTAGAAAAAATCCGGACGTCTTTGAAGTGTCCTCGAGTTTGAAAGTCCGTGTAATTGCATCATAAATCAGTGAGGCGGGCGGGGGATGGGCGGAGTGGCAGAGGGCGCGGTCGCGTTTTTCCGGTCATCACGCGATGCAGGTCGATGCCTCTTCTCCGCCTTAGTCAGTTTCATCCCTTCTCCTCCTCCTCCTCTCCCTCCTCCTCCTCCCCTCCCTCCTCCTCCTCTTCCTCCTCCTCTTCCTCCACTCCCTCCTCCGCCTCCCCCTCCTCCGCCTCCCTCTTCCGCCTCCTCCGCCTTCTACTCCTCCGCCTCCACTTCCTCCTCCTCCGTTTCCTCCTCCTCCGCCCCGCCTTCTACGTCTCCCCCTTCTCCTCCGCCTGCGCCTCCTCCGCCCGCGCCTTCTCCTCCTCCTCCGCCTCCTCTTCCTCCCTCCTCCTCTTCCTCCGCCTCCTCCTCCTGTTTCTCCGCCTCCTCCTCCACCACCTTCTCTTCCTGTTTCTCTACCGCCTCCTCCTTCGCCTCGGCCTTCTCCTCCGCCTCGGCCTTCTCCTCCTCCTCTGCCTTCTCTTACGCCTTCTCCTCCGCCTCTTCTTCCTCCGCCTCCCTCTTTTCTTCCTTCACCTCCTCCGCCTCCTCCCCTTCCTCCTCTGTCCTCCTCTGCCTCCGCCTTCTCTTCCTCCCTCATTCTCTCCCTTCACCTCCTCCTGTGTTTCCGCCTCCATCACCTTCTCCTCCACCTTCTACTTTTGCATCGCCCACCGTCGCGGCCTTCCACGCCCTTGCCCTTCCCCGCTTCGCCCGCGCCCCTCCCCGCTGCGCTGTGCCCCGTTCGTGCTGCCCCACTGCCCCGCTTCCCGGCGCATCACGCCACCTCGACAACCAGCTCGGCCTCATCACGACCGGGCCTGGTCAATCCCTACCCTTTTGCTTTTCTTTGCTTGATTGTCTTCCTTTCCTTTCACTAGTTTTTCTTTTCGTACCATTTTGAGCGTCTTCCACTTTGTAATTATCTCGCCTTCTTTATTTAATTCGTACATTTTTACTCCATTGTCCTTTTATTTCTCATGTCTCAATACAATATTCTTCTACCAGTATATCTTGTATTATTAGACACTTTTCCTCTTTACATAATATTATTTTGTCCTTAACTTTGCCTGTTCTCTGTTTCATTTTCCTCTTTCGCGTGTTAATACAAGAAATTTGTCGAAATTGCTAGATAATTTTTCGTTTATGTACTGTTACAATTTTCTTTTAGTTTTTTTTAATTTCTTTTGGCAATCTCACTTGATTCTATGTGACAGTTACATATTAGGTGAACAAGTAAATATTTTTATTGTGTTTTGAGGGAGGTAATGTTCGCTCATACATCTTTGCAACGGAGAAAGTACTAAGTAACTCATGTTTTTCTGAAAATTAAAAAATTAATATAGAAAAAACTGTCCATGAGTTAATTACAGGTTTAATTACTTTTTTAAATATTTATATATTCTATATGTGACAGTTTCCTTGCCAGACCTTGTTCTTGGTTACGTCTTGTCTACAAGTCTCAAACCCTGTGAATTAGGACAGCCAATAGTTAAACATAACAGCGATGTCTGCTAGTGGAACGGTGAACTCCTCTTTTCACTTACTTAAAGATCTCATGGGAAGGACAAAAAAGTAGTGCCCCTTCCCCTCTAAACGGATTTGTTCCTTCTCATCTCAGTAATCACTCTTTGTCGGTTGTCTCCCCCTTCACCTCTTATCATCTACTAACAAGCAAAGCACGTACAAATGTAAATGTTTTTAACACATGTACAAAAAATGTAATGGATTAACCTTTAATAATAAATGTTTGAAGAATTCAAAAATTGTCTTGGATTACGTGGAAGCGATGCTTAAATTTTTCAATAAAAATGACTTAAATCATTTGATCATGGAATACATTTTTGGTCACAAGTTTACTTTCAATGTATCAAACGTTCTTCAAGCTATTTAAATTATGGACAGAGAACAAAATAATTAAAGCATAAAATGATAGCCAAGTGCTCTTAATCGTCTATCGCAATTGTATCGTTGAATTTCGAATTTGTGGATATTCACTTTTTTTTACAAATTCTTTGGTCTATATTAAGCTTTTTTTCGAATTATATAAAAACTGCATCATCTCAAAGTATCTAACGCGGCACATCGCAAACTGTGTACAAAGAGATGAATCCAAGAGTTAGAAATTCATTAGTCCGCATAATAACTCTTCAAAGAACAGTGTACACCGACTAGTTTTTTAATAAAAAAATATTTGAGGAGCGGCAACCTGCAAAGGCAGTAGCTGCGCCACTGTCCTCCCTCAAAGCACCCAGCGGCTCCCGCGGCGCGGCGCGGCGCGGCGCGGCGAGGGCACGGAATCGATGGGCTGTCGGTCTCCGCGACGTTAAAACGACTCCGCCGCCTCTTTGATGTCTCATCAAACGCGCCGATTCATCGCGCGCCTACGTGGCCGGCGCCGCCACGGGAATTCCGTGGGAGAGGCAGCCCTTCCTCGCCTTTATCGCCCTACTCGCAGAGCCCCGCCCTGCCCCCTTCCCCACTCACTCCCTTCCGCGGCCCGGCCCGCCTAGTCGCGTGTCGCTCCGCCTCGCCTCGCCCATCCTCGCTTCGCCCATCCTCGCCTCGCCCATCCTCGCCTCGCCTCGTCGTGCAATGCCGTGTGTCGCCGCGCCTCGCCTGCCCTGCCTGGCCCCACCTCACCTCGCTCCGCCCCACCTCGCTCCGCCTCGCCCAGCTGCCTCTTCCTGCGTGTTCTCCTCGCGACGCAAATCCCCCGCCTCGAACTGCCCGCCTCACTCCTCCTAGCAGCTGTCAAATACCTCGCCCACGCCTCTTCTCTCCCCGCCTCGCCGCACCTCATCCCGTTTTGCCTCAACTCCAGCTCGCCACCGCCCTCCGCTACGCCCGCCCTCGCCTCGCCTCGCCTCGCTCGCCTCGCTCGCTCGCCTCGCCTCGCCTCGCCTCGCTCGCCTCGCCTCGCCTCGGCCCGCGCCTCGCGCCGCTCGTCCCGCCTCGCCCCGCCTCGCCCTGCCTCGCCCCGCCTCGCCCTTCCCCGCACTGCCTTGCCCTCCCTCACCCTGCCGGGTCTCTCCCCGCGACCCCGGTGCGCATTGTTCCACGGCTTCTTTAACGGTCGCCGCAGCGCGTCCATAAATTATGAAGAAAAGACGTTCACGAAGGTGCAATCTCGAGGTGGCCCATTGGCTTCGAACCCTGTTGTGGGCAACGGAGCGCACCGACCTGTCCATGCTGAAAAGGTTATACGACGTCCGACTTTGTGAAGTGCGGTTTATTACAACGACATGGTGTGGGGCTTGTGCTGTTAATGTCTTTCAATGAATATGACCCTGTATTGTTATCAATGCCTTTTAGCTTCAACCCTCAATGTCGCCTAATCCGCCACAATATTAACGATGGTCGCAAATCAACCGGAAAATCTTTCTGCTGTAAAAAAATGATATGACATTGTCATTTAAACTTAATGGTATTGTTTCGCTAGAATAGATGCTCTCAGGAGAATTATATTTCTTACCCGAAGCAAGCTGTTTCGTGAACAAACGAACTCAAAATTAAGAGTATATACTTTTTTTAAATTTTATTTTTTTAAATTGATTGAAATTCAATAAATTTATTTTGCATTAATTATTTGAACTTGGTAAATTAGTAAACTACACCGTTACCATTAAACCTGTTTACATGTTTACATTTGTTTCGTTAACAAAGTGTTGCTGCAATTTTACTATAGATTATTATCGTTTGGACTCTCTGTTTTTTCAGAACCATCACAAAAATTCCATATCTAATATATTGTTTAACACCAATACGTTAGGAGGAATAAATGCAAATTCAATTTCTCTCTTCATCCAAAATTGTGGATACCTCGTATATTCTTATAGCAAACATCATGTACGCCTATTTCATGCTGGAGTTACATCACTTTCCTTCCTTCACATTCTATCTCAGATCTGCGTTGAAAGCAAATCTAATTAAGAACGATAAAAATTAGAACACATTAAGCTTTTGACTAAGTTAATAAACAAAGCTCTTTGGTTCTCACTGAGAAATACGATACGAGCCGTCTAGTTTTCATAGTGCCATCCTCGCAACTTCACTTGTTACTGTTTTTGTTACTTTATTCGTAACTAGAGTTGCCCTTGAGGTATTAAATATACTCTTGGCCAATCATGTATCTAGGTAGTGACCCCATGCTTTAGCGTTTTACTATAACCAGGTAAACGACCCGAACAAACCATTGTCGAGTTCAGTAGTTTCACAACCCGAACTCAACAGTAAAGTAGACTGAAGTTCGTGCTGTGGCCATAATTACCTTGAGGGTTCGCCTTCGATCAATAAGGCAGACCGCACGGATTCCAGCTAAAACGATCGCTGAAGTTTCTTCTTTATTTCCGAGTTATTTTAATTTTGGGTTATTAACAAGACAAGCGCAACGAACAGAATTTCTGTACTATATTATTATTATTATTATTATTATTATTATTACGGAATAATTAATTTTAGAAGCGTGTAGGAACCGGAAAAAAGGACTTTACTACAAGTAAAAATATATTTAAATTAGAATAATATGATTTTCGTACATTTCTATGGAAAAAGACAAGTATCACTTTCATTTAACGGAAGAGTATTTCTGACCACTTCAAAAGTAATTAATTTTTACGTAATAATTCATTAAATTTCAATGCACAAGTATTAGAAACATTAACATGGTCTCTGGCATTTCCATGACACGTATGAGGAGAAATAACCTGCTTAGTTTTCTGAAGGATGTCGCGTCGCAGGGGGTTTAATATTCATGCATTTTTATGTTATACTCTCAATGTAGTTTTGAGGTCACATTCTCTTAAGTATTAATTTTCTTAATAGTGTCGATGTATCTTAAAAAAGTAAGTCTAATAGTGATTCCAGGAATAAAAGAAAACCAAGACACGTGGATAAAAGGAAATAATTATCTTAATTACTCGTTTAAATGGCTACAACGCCTTTTAAAGCCAATGGTTAAACAACAAAGTCTTAAATAAATACTGAAAAACACGTAATGGCTTCGAGAAGCATGAAACGCATTCGCCAAGCACAAGCAATATAATATTGTTGGCAAGTGTGACCTCCGAATAAATATGTGATTGTAACTAACATATCGAATTCTATTTAAACTACGTGCGCTCCGTTTGTAATCGCCATTTATTGTTACTTTCCATACCTTACTTAACCCTCTTGTGCTTGTGCCTGAAGCGAGAGTGGGCAGGACCTATGAACACTCTACCGGAACTGCGGGCCAACTGACAGGGTGCTGCCGTCGCCCAATGCTGCTTTGCGTAACGTTTATCAAATTCACCCAACAAAAGTTTGACTTTTTTGTTGGAAATAGCCATCAAGTATTTGTAAGGGTAACTCTAGACGAATTCATGAAATCGATTGTGAATGAATCGTTTCTACATAAAGCGCGAGAGTCAACGCGCCCTCCCAATAACGTTGCTAGCAGTTTGGCGTTTAGATTGATTTATTTTTTGTGTGTGGGTGTGTCCGGGCGCATCAACTGCTAAGATAATTAGTCCTGTAAGAGTAGTGCGAGGGCAGAGCGGACCCCTAATTTCCACGGGAGGTGTGGGCCGTGCGTGGGCTGGGGAGGGGGGCGCCTGCGGAGTTGAGACGTCGCCGCCTGTCTGCGCGGGGGTGCGAGGGGCAGCTGGGGCGGAGCGCCGCGTGTTTGAGGAGCGGCCGCGCGAAGCGACGGCGTTGGCAGTGATTGACAGCCGCTCCTCGCCAGCGCCCTTCCTTCCCCCCGGCCCCGCCCACGCCTCCGCGCGGTGCACCCTCCGCCGCCCCGCGCTCCGCGCGCGTGGGCGCGTTCTCCCCTCACGGTGGTCTTCCGCTTGTCTTGTCCCCGTCGATCCACATCTCACCCTCCGCGGTCCATTGTCCCCACACGTCATTTTCGTATGTTTGAAGTTATTCCAGCGTACACTTCTCCACTCTTTTTTCCTGCGTTAATATCTGGCCCACATTGACAAGGGCTGTAGTACATCCAGCGTTATCCCCTACATGTCACACTTACCACTTCATTCTCACTCGGTTTCCTGCGCTGTCTCCGCCTCACCACATCTGCAAACAAGCATAACTTCCCTCCGTTTTCCGTTCTCCCTCCTCCGTCATCTCTCTTCCGTCCTCTCTCTTCGGTCCCCCTCTTCCGTCGTCTCCACCTCTTCCGTCCCCTCCCGCTCTTCTGTCCTCTTCTCCTCTTCCGTCCCCTCCCGCTCTTCCGTCCTCTCCTCCTGTTCCGTTCTATCCTCCTCCGTGCTCTCCTCCTTCCTCCTCCGTTCTCCCTTCTTCCTCTTCACTCCTTCCTCCACCCTCCTCCCTCTTCCCTACTTCCTCCTCCGTCCACCCTTCTTCCTTCTCACTCCTTCCTCTTCCCTCTTTGCTCTTCGCTCCTCACTCCTCACTGCTCACTCTTTACTCCACACATAGTTCACCTTCCCTCTCGTATCCAGCCCGTTCTGTTTTTCGCTTTGTCGTCACTTAGCTGGCCGCTCCGCTGTCGTCTCTCCCCCAGTGCTCTTTGTCCCTCCTCTCTTCTAGTCGGTCTCACCGACCCCTCGACCGTCTTCTCAACGCCGAGTCTTGTCCATCATTCCTAACCCTCATTCGCCTCAACCTGTTCCGGTTTCATCGACTTCTCCATCTCGATGCTATCCTCCCCATCCCTCTTTACTCGCCTTTTATACTGCTCCTTCTCCATTTCCAATTGGGATGGAGTTAGGGGGTTGTTGGCTTTGGGGATGCAAAGGGAATGTGTATTGTCGCCGGTACGCGAGACTGTGCTGCCCCATGAATGTTAGGTTTGTGCAGCCCCATGAATGGGAATACCCGGAAGTCGAGCGTTAACCTCTCTCTGTTTATGCACTTCAGAAACGTCCAATGTTTGATGTACGTTACGCGTCTGTTGGAGACGTACTTCATGTGGGTTGGTGACGTAAGTAATACAGTAGAAGTAAGTAGTATGGAGTAGTAATACATACTGAATAATGTAAAATCTATTTCATGCAAAATGAATAACTTATCATTATTTAACTTATTATTCCTCGCCAATTTTGTAACGATTAAGATAGTATTTTATTCCTCAAGTAAAGGTTCTGTCTCGAGTAATCTTACCCGAAATCTGGCTTTAGGGGGAATTCTCACAATAAGTTGTGTGCAACGCTTTATTCATTACTTAGTTTATAATTTTTCAATTATTTAGTAATTTGTAAGACTGCCGTGTCCCTTGGGTTCATCAGTTATCGAAAATTATGTGATTATGTATTAAAACGTGCAAACGTTTACGTGTGTATGTGCGCGCGCTCGTAGTATATGTACATCAAGAGAAGTCCTATTGCATTTGCTACATTAAGTGTAATATTTATATCCTTTCCCAGCACATCGAGAAAATTATATTTTTTCAAAATCCCACGTACCGAATCGACATTCAATTTAAATAATTTCCTCTTCCGAATTTTTGTGACTGAATTACTCTCTGTCATTTGCATAACTTTTGTAATTGGTGAAAACCTCAACATTTCGTGCATTTTGAACAATATTCATTCGTCACGAAAAGAATTGAATACATTTGAAAAACTGTTCTCTCTCTTCAATCGCGTACGCACAGTGACAATGCCCTTTTAAACATCCAAATGCCGGCATTGAGCAGCGAATGTGAGTGGTCGTCACTTCCTACCATTGTATGCCCGTGTCGTATGTTTCGTTTGCTGTGTTTAACTTTACCATTTGTCTTTCGCGTTGTGCGTTGTAAAATGAAAAATGAAGTATACCTGCGGATGTGCAGGAGTGCGTGGTGATTAAAACGATGCGAAGTCCTAATGGACACATCACTGTTTGGAATGAAAACGGCACTTGCCGAATGACATCGGTTGCCAATTGTATGTCTATTGCAGGCGAACATGCCGTTCTTTGCGTTGAAACTACATGCGTCTACTGAGCCTTTAAGAGGTGACGTTAACTCTGTGACGTAGCTATTCTACGTTTTTGCGAGGAGTGCATTACGAATTGCACATCAATTTAGTGTTGCGTGAATTTTTCTCTTGTGCTTCTCTCGTAACAAGACACGATTTACAAAAGGTATTACTTTTGACCTCTTGCTCTGGTTAATAAATTTGTCAAAATTGAAATTAATAAACTTTAGAGTAGTAAAATAATAGTAGGTACAAATATTGAGGACTTGAAGCAAATAAACATGTCTTCATAAAATGTAGAATTCATCATTTCGCAAATTTCCTGCCCAAACAATTACAAGAAAATGTAAATAAATAAATGTTTTAACTACTTTTTTTCCAAACACAAAATGAATTACACATGAAATTGCCCATATCCACTGAAGTCCGCACACTTATCTTCCATAACTGGAACTTTCGCTCTTACGCCAATGCTTCGTCTTCACTTCATTCCGGATGCCCGTTATCTTCCCTTATATTATGCGTACACATATAAAAAAATATAGTCCTGTACGCAATAGTTATTCATCCACTCCAACCAGATGATTTTTCTCCGGGGACCACCTAGAATTGAACACGTATGTTCGTGGAATACATACTCTCGCGGCGCGATTAGAACACTTCACACACGCGCGCTCCTAGCGGCAAAAGATACGGCGCGCGCCCCATTTCTCAAGAGCCGCGTGCACAGCTTTAAACTCCCCATTAACACCCGGGCGGCCCCCGCTGCGCCTTGGACTAACAGCTCCCCGCAGGGTCTTCGCGCGGTAATCGGTTCCGCGGAAAAGAATACCCGCGCGACCATAAAACTGTACCTCTCCGCCCTGCTGGTCGGGTAGGCGACGGTGGTGGCGGGCCGCGGCGCGGCGCGGGCGGCGGCGTCAGACGTGACTGTACTGCACCGGCTGCCAATGCTGCCCCGTAGAACCATCCCTCACGGTGTCGCCTCCCTCAGCTCGAGGTTCCTCCTCCTCCGGGGCTTATCCGGGGGCGGGGTTACTTTGGCTTGCTTCCACCGTGACCCGCCGCCCCCGCGGTC
>BOPP01000068.1:133150-148173 GCA_017312745.1 Gryllus bimaculatus | reverse complement strand
AAGAAGCCTTAGGTGGGCGAATTTTGCTCCGAGTTTCGATAAAGGAAATCGATTTTGTTCACAAATGCACTTAATTCTACAGTTTGTCAAGTTTTTTGTACTGTGTTTCTACCTTTTATTACTTACCTTTATTACTACCTTTCATTATTTAGTGGTTTAAATCATTTCGTGATCCTAGGGCAATAATTAAGAAATTATTTAAACCATTTCATGATTATTTTGCTATAATTAAGATAGGGACATATCTTCCATCTCTTTGCAACATTCGGTGATTCTCAAACAATCGTATTTCAAATTTATAAGAAGTGAGAACCACGTGTGTGCAGTGCCACTCGCGAAAATAGTAAAAAGAGTAGAAGAGCAGCAACCTTTCGGGATGTGAATACTCGAATATATAATAAACTTTAAAGTCAGATTACAGATAATAGTGAAAATACGACCACAAAAACAAAAAAAATCAGAAACTATTTCAATTGTATTTCTCATGTGTATGAAAGTTGTTGAAAAATAATGTTCGCGTACAATCGTACAAAGGAAGTGACAGATAACGTTGGCACACTAGAATTAAAAGGAGATTGGGGAAGAGATATCTGGATAAAGACATAGAAATAAAGGTAGGAGAAAATTGACGTGTAGGGAGTGGTGACGGCCATGAGAATCTTGGCAAAAATGAAATACGTTAAGTCCCCCCCTAAAAAAACAACATTATTTACAATTACAGGACATGTGTAATAAATTTGATCCTATGCTGTGGTTCTAATTGAACAGAGTTTCTAATTGACTCGCCCCATGAAATACGTAGAAAATACATTTATGAATTTATTCGTCCAATTAGTGATTCATTACTAATTTAATACTCATTTCCGAGCTATAAATTCATTTCGGATTGCGAATCTACACAAATTGGTTTTAGAGGATTGCACTAGTTTACATGCATTTCAGCCCAATATTCACAAAATTTAATTTTTTTATTTTTATGTGCAATATGTAAACGTATTTTATTTTCTTTTTTCCGAAAATATTTGAATTATATGGAGACGGTGGGTTCAATTGCTGATGAAGATGACATTTAATGTTTGTGTGACGTTTAATGACCTACATGATGTAATGATGACATTTAATGACCTACAGTAACCAATATCATTCGCACCGGAAATGAGCGCGTCGCCGGATGTCGATAGGCCTGCCTTGGGGCCGAAAACGAACGTGAACTGGAGCGTGAGGGAGGAGTCCAAGTTATAAGGAAGCTCTGTGGACATCCAATTAGTGCTTGGGCGGTAGATAGGACGCAGTAGGCGGGTGCGGTGCCGTAATGTATGTAAATCCCATTTTCATGACTGGGACTTAATCGGAGTGTCAGGTCATTGTTCATGAATATATATCGCGGGGCTAGGCTGCGAAGGTGACCCGCCTGTGCTGCCGCCATCGCCGTTATCAATGTCTACATCACCATCACCGCCTCCGCCGCCGGCGCCTGTACTAGAGACACTGCCACCATTTCCAGCTTCCCCTTCACATCCATCTCTACTACCACCAGTTCTCCTACCACCATTACCAACACCACCACCTCCTGCATCCCCCACACCACCACCATCACCGCCACCTCCTCCATTATCACCACCACCACTACCTCCTCCCCCAACACCACCACCACAATCGCTACTATCACTGCCACCTCCACCTCCACACCCACCACCCGCACCACCATCTCCGCCACCATCTCCACCACCACCATCACTACTATCACTGCCACCGCCACCGTCACCATCACAGTCACTATATCACTGCCACCACCACCTCCACACCCACCACCCGCACCACCACCATCACCGCGACCATCTCCATCACCTCCGCCACCACCGCCGCCACCGGCGATGCCGCAAGCAAGAAGGGGAAAGACGAGTTAGGAGGCCCCGAATAGGAGTTTGCGGCGTGCGTACTCAGGTTCATGGAACCGATATCGCTTTAATAGAGATGCTATGGCTTGGAAGATTCATGGCCGACACCTGTAACGAAGGCACGTGAATGCCTCGCGGGCGTAGATGCGATTGGTTCCATTGTGCAGGGATGTTCTTGCAAGTTATGGCTCAATATACACTGCGTGACTGCATTGCTGCGCGTGCTGTGCGTGAACTATTCCTGTCGTATTCGGATCTGCCTGTTATGAATGCGTTTGTGATGCGTCAAATTCTAATGCAGCTTTACGGACAATAATAACAGACAACACAATCGTGCATTTATATGATTCCATTTATGTTCACTCATTCAGTGCCCATCACTTGCGTTCTCTTCATTTTAGATACGATGACTTCCAATTCTTGGAGTGTGTTCTACGCTTGTTTATTTTTAGGTTTCATCTCACTACTCATTCAAGGATATATTACAATGAATAATTTATGTAATTTATGATATATTTGTGTCAAAAGCAATAAACGCTTCTCGTGCGTTTTCGTTGTGTACGTTGTGTCCGTTCTGTACGTTGTGACGTCGTGTACGAAATTGTGGTGAACTAAATCCTTTAAAAGATGCTTTAATATTTGCCTCTCTCTGCCTTTCAGGACTATGTAAGTATTGCGGTTGGCTGCCTGTGGCGTGTATATAAGACTGCGGAAATAAGCGATTAGATGTGATAATCCGATAAAACTGTTGCCGAAAATATTCAGGATCTAAACAAGTAAGTGTCTTCTTTCAATGTAGATAAAGTTACGTCTGACGATAGCGTAATATTCGCAGAAGAATGTAAACTCTAAAACAGACAAAAAGTGAGGGTATGTTGCGTGTCTCGGAAAAAAAAAGCTTGATATCGCCGAACAATCAATCTGAGGGCATCTATAGACAGCTGGACATCTATCAGTGGATCATAATGGACATCTATTACTGGTAGGTACAAGTTTGGCAATGAACTCTTAGAGCAGGGTTGCTAAAGGGTTTGAAAGCACTTTCCCCAAATATAGTGTGATTATTTCCTAAATGTACATCTTTCAATAAAAAGTCTCCAACATAAAATAGTAGCAATTGTTTAAACAAACTTATATAAATTGAAAATGTTGATAAGTATGCTTCAATATAGATACCTGATATTACTAATTTCCAATACGCGTAGAAATTGAAAGAAAGCTGTGCACTCTGCATGGTTTTCTTAAAGTTTCTGTGCGCATTGACAATAATTAAAATAAAAGTTCAGGCATCGGTGTGAGAGGTGTGTATCGTCGATTCCCAGAAAATCAGAAAAAGTCCAAAACAATGAAACATTTTCGAGTTTGGCTAAAAATAGAAAAATTTGATTGGGCTATTCCGTATATTTTCACACTACACGTACCTGAATGATAATACAGTGTGCAGTGTGACACTGCTTAGACACATTTGTCATGTTACAGCAAGACTCCAAGAAAGAGGCCTCTCACTATTAAATATTTCCTATTCACATGTTGCGTTATGAAACATCAACTTTTTTAGTATTATTTTTAAGTAAAGAAGGTAGTACTATGTAGCCGCATAGTTTATAGTACTACGTTAGTGTAGTATTCGCAAAGACTGCGTAAACATATTTAATAATTTGTAGTATTATACGAGACTATTTTATTTGTAGGGTTTCTTGACCAGTATGCGTCCCACTTTTTTGGAAGACCATTTTGTGTGGTTTTATTCTGCATACTTTTTTCTGCTACAGGTCACTAATCACCAATAATTAAATCAATTAACGTATCAAGAAAACAAAAAATGTAACCTTTTATACTTCGAATTCATGTCCTTAGAGAGCGCAATTGTTTGGATGGAAAATACACCATAAGCTGTTATTAGCCGTATAATGAATTATCCTTCTCACTTCTAATCGAACATCTTATGTTCTCTTGTGTCCCAACTTGCTTTTGCTGAGTCTTTTTCTTGAAGAGTACGAACTGAGACATTTTTACTAAAGATTTATACACTATTAAAATGCAAAATATTGGATTTGTCACTTTGTTTTAGACTAGATTTTGCGGATCAGAAACAATGAACTTGCATTTGGCCTCATTCTTGAGATTAAACTTTGGGAGTTTGAATTTTTGTTAGACTGTTTTATATTATTTTATTCTCTCTTGCAATTTCCTCGCTTCACATGAGCATTCTTAAAACCTCAAAATAATAAATCCGTCTTCCACAGCGCTCAGATGCCAAATTGATACGATTTGTATGAAGAAGCCTAGACAGATACATTATCCTGAATAAATAGTTTATTAATAATTAAAAAACTTGTGTAAGTGTAAGAGGTCCGAGTGGTTGGGAATTTTGCTGTTTTGTAAACACCACGGTAACAAGTTTAGCTGGACCTCTCTGGATTCTTAATAATACTAAATAATAATAATAATAATAATAATAATAATATACATAATAATTAATAAATAGGGGTACCACCTCGCACGTTAAACTCCACTCTTCTTCTCTATCATACCACTTTACATTATTAAAAGAGGAAATTGTTAACCGAAACGTAATTTATTTGTTTAAAATGTATCAAAAATTAACCTTTCATGTACTTAAAAATATCAATAAAAAATAACATAACCAATAAAATTGACGTTTGACAGCAAATTTTGACGCAAAAACGTTAAATCAATGTTATTGAGCATCATTTTTGGGAACAATTCACAGCAATTCTTTAAAAATTTGAAGTAATTAGTCCAACCTTTCTTGACAAGTTTAGCTTTCGCTTTACTCGTAGTCAAACAAAAATATTAGAAAGATGTTTTTACTCTTAAGAAAGCTGGATATATATTATTATCGCGAAATGTACAAGAATCGGGCAAGTACATACCCTACTGTTTGGAAATGGTTATTTAAATTATAATCGAACTGAGAGGGGATAGTTGTATATTCGAATCACTCCAATATCAGTCAATTAGTTTTAATTTCACGATCAGTTGCAGAATGCATCTCTGAAAAAGTACAGTATTGGAGGAGCCGGACCAGCAAAATGTAATGTCCATGAAGCTCTCATCTTATAGATTTACGGTCTTCTCTCAAAGATATTGATCTTGGATTTTTGGTCTTCAAGAGTGAAATAGTTTCTCTACCTATATAGTGGTTCTAAGCTATTTTCATTAGAATTAAAATTAGAGTGAAGTTATCAAATGAGAGGTTAAATGTGTTTCAAACTCTGGCATTACACACAGTATTTTTAATTTAATTTTCTTCGTAATATTTCATATAGTTATCCACATTTTTATAAAAACGTTATCTCTATTTTCGTATTATTTTTTTTGTTTTTTGTTATTGTCATTTATGAAGTTCAATGCATAAAAGCGAAAAGGCAAATTGTATAAATTCGTATTTGTGAACTGGATGCCTTTTTTTGTAAGTAGCATAATATCTACTTACATGTATCTGCTTTTCAAACATTCTTTAAATGCACATAAAATTGGAGATCTGTGCATATCTCAGCGTATCGGAAATTTCTCCGAATCGAAAAATCATTTATCAGATTTTTTTATTCGATAAAACTTGGGTGTCCGGGAAATGTATATCCTTTTCTGCCCCATCTCCTGTCCGTCTGAACAGATATTAATAAGTTAACGTTAACGAATGGTGTAGCTTTTCCGCGTAGAAAAATAACGTCTTTTAATAATTAATAAATGACCTATTATGCAAAAATATCAGCACGAAATATAAGTGTATAAACAGCATAATAATAAAATAACTAAGAGAGTATTAACGTATGTATTACTTGAATGTCTGTGACTTGCTAATACTCTCTTTCAGTAGTCTACTCCGAAGAACCTTTGCATAATCTATAGATTTCTTGAGAATTTTCCTATTATAAAGTAGTGATGTTTATTTATAACTGAACGACATACACGCCAATCAAAATTTGTCTGAGCAATAGTTATGAGCGGGATTAATTAATTAGGAGATGCGACTTCTCGTGAAATGTGAGCATGAGTATGAATATTTTTATGACTCACCAATAAGATCAGTATTGTCAGACGCACCCATTCGATTCGAGGTAGCTAGGCGGTTCCGGCGATTGGGTGCGTCAGAATTCCAGCTGTACTAAGCGACTATGCTGCTGACTCTGCCGCTACATTCAGTGTATAGATTCAAAGTGGCTAGGAGAATTGAATCTCAATTTGCATCTCTCATTGATAGACGACTTCGTCTGGTAGAGCGAGCAAACAAATTGCTCGAGAATCTCCTCGCACGACGCTTGGCGTGTCCTTTCCTTCATTGCAGTATCGATCAGTGCATTATGTATGAGACGATCGCGACACTCATAACTTGGTTATAACGGGTGGACCTCATGTCATGAACAGGTGACTCAATTTGACGTATTGGAGGACTCCAGAGAGGACGCACATTGGGTAATTCTGCGTCTCGCCGAGAAAATGTAGACGTGAGACAGTCATGTGAGACATGCATCCGCAGTGATACACAGTACAGTCGAAATTGCGCTAACACAACGCTTATCTTTATGAGCCAAAGAGGCAGCTCTCGCGCGACGCCGTGGGATTCTTCAGGTCGACAAATCTCGCTCACACGCCGAGACTCCTCTCTAGCCTGGGTGCCAGTATTTAATTGCCTCTTGCCCAACGTGCACCGGCTCCGCATAGCATATATAAGGCTACAATACACGCTCAGACAGGAGCATCGCGTGCTATGTAATGACCTCTCGACGATAAAAGTATTAAGCTCAGATATCAGTGTGCGAATCTTAAACATGTCCGTCGGGTCTTACGGCCGCCTCGCGTTTCGTGACTGACATACTTGCGGCTCGTCGATCGCGTAAGCGTAATCAACGGATGATGAGTACTACTGTGATAAATGTAGAATTCAGCGAACAGTTTGAAAGATTGACACGCACTACCTACAGTTATAGCGTGTAAAAGTCACAAGCTTATATTGACTCTTCTCGATACGGATTGATTGTATCTCTGTATGGTCTGAGTACACCAGCGCGACATGATTGCCGTCATCTGTTCTCTGACCACGCCCTCATTCATCAGCTCGCTGTGACTGTTCGTTCGCGAGGATAGAGTCCCTCTTCGCCGACCCGTCTGTATCCTTCGGATTACCACCTACACCAGCTTTCTCGCTTCTCAGACGCCGTCTTCGCTTGGCTGTCGTCATGGGCTGCCGAACTGCGGCGGGTGTCTCGCGCGCTCTGGATAGCTATGCTGCGCACTCTCTCGCACGCAGAGCGGCATCGGAGACGAGACCCGATGCGACGCACGATGAAGGCGAGACCAGATCGAACAGATATGTGATCCGATCGCAGAGCAGGCGTGGACGTACGCGAGACACGTGAGCAGCGCGTGCTCGTCGATGCAAGCACGCGCGTCTGCGTGGCGCTGCATGCTGGACAGCGGCTGCCGCAAACCGTCTGCGCCACGGGGGCCGACTTATTATTCATTTTTTAACCACTAAAGAAGCAAGTGCGCGTATTTCTAAGGCGCTGGCGACAAGCAGACGTCGGCGTGCTCGTTATTATTTCGATAGGGCAATGCTGCAGGTTGGCAGTACTGGGTGATACATGAAGAGGAGAAAGGACCTCGATGATGGGTGGGAGAGGCAGTGGGAGGTTGATCGCTGAGCTCATTGTTATAAGACACAATGCAGGTCGCATTTCCAGCTGCTGCAATATATGCCGGACACAAAGCCAAGCGCGACACCGACTGCACGAAAGCGCCAGCTCTCGATTCACCGGATTGTCTCTCGGCCCAGGGATTGTGAAGCTCTCTGAGAAGGAAAGGCCCCACGCGAGACATGTTCCATGGACGTCTACTATATTCACGGGCACGGAGGATTGGTTAGCATTAACAGCATGCGATTTCAAATTTTGTACAAATGGACTTGTATCGAGTGTAATAATCTCCTACTTATTACGTATATGAATGAGAATTCTACATGATCGAAGGATAAATAAGAATGGCTGATCCAGTAAACGTCAATCAACAGTGTCGCACGAGGATATAATAAGGGAAATCCCCCACCATACAATTTTCAGCAACCATTGATTTTAACTTGTCACCAGACTTTCAAATTTAGATCAAATATCCTATTATATTTCGTGATATATTATCTTTGAGAATATCAGATACCTACACAGCTAGTATCCGGCTAATAAGTGTTGAGTAGCTGAGTGTAGCCAACTATTGTTCGCACTATTCTAAAAAGAAATCTGTAATTGATATATTCGAAACGGAGAATACAATATTTTGTATATTTCTAACGCGCACATGTATCTCTGGTAATATGTATGACTTGTTCTGTGAGATATTTCGCTAACACTTATCTGTTTAAGTTGGGTGTAGATGTTAAATGAGGAAAGTTCCTTTTTGATCTAAAGAACTCAATCAATTATCAATTTTCAAATTCATTTAATTCAATTAATCAATTTTAATTGTCTTTAAATAAAAAATATATTCTCACTTAATACTGCCGAAGACAATAATTGCTGGTTGTAAATCTGTCCATCTTATTCAAGCATGTAGATATTTCGCGGATTCGTACACCATTACAAAACTCGTGTTTGAAAACACTAAAAAGGATAGATTCAAATTATGTTCGAGTGTTATTTTCTTAATTACTGATTTTTGTTTCCCAATCGGTGATTTAGGAGAAGTATATATATTTGTACATAAAACGTAGCTCGTATTGAGGTAAATCTAGAGAAAGATATCAAGACATGCTATTCGCACACTCCACAAGTTATATATAATCGATAGGATCAATTGTAATCACTACGCTGCTAAATAGATTTATCGAATGCACGACCGATAATTGACTCGATAATAATGAGGAATCATGTTAGACTTAGCTTCGCCACGATTTTCACTTCAACAGAAGCGCGCACGCTCGAGAGTCCTTGTCATCAATACAACTATCTCTGTATAACGATGCCTCTTTGTTCACATCGACATATCGATAATACTTGCTATCGCATTAGGAGTATACGCGTCCGCGAAATAATCGCATCTACGTCAAAATGTTGCAGGCGAATCCGGAGGCAGTTGCACCCATCGGAAATAGTATTTAGTTGATATCACATATCACACGATATGCTCACCACTTAGACAACGCAATGCGGAATGTATCTGAGAGAAAGTCTAAGCTCAGACAAGCTCGCGGTCACTGAATGTAGCACATACAAGAGTAGTTATGAATTCACGTCTACACGACTACAACCATGTAATTGAATAACTCGTTTCGAAATCAATCATAATGTTGTCAATGAGACATAAACTCTTTTCCATTTAATTCTCCTGCTTTCTTGACGAGGTGTGACGAGACACATTGCAATAATCTCCCTTCACTAAGTAGAGTTTTGTAGTTGCACATTTAGAAATACACAGAGACACATATCCCGCAGAAGGCTTTCATGGCCATGTACACTTAACAGCGATGTGAATACAGCGTAGAGTTGACAAGTTAGCAAGCGATGTCGCGATCCAGTGTCGTCGAGTCATAGGGGAAGGCGGGGCAACGGCCGCCGGGCCTTTTCCATACTGACACCAGCGCGCGACACGAAACCTATCGCCACGGCGAAAACACAAAAATTCTGCTCGACAACGCATTCAACGCCTGCTCTATATATCACTTGGATCTGCACGAGTGTTAGACAGCCGCCACTGTAAGTCGCTCAGAGCAAGTGTAGTCGAGCATTAGCATCTGCGACAGCAGACACTATCCTAATGTGTGGACGAGCATGAGTATACAAATTATGTGGTGTATTTCAATTAAAATGACGCCCGCTCACGCGAGCGTTTTAGACGAGTGAATCAGTAATGTGGTGGTGATTTGTAGCAGAGAATGCCTCCATTGCTCTGATATGACGCGTGGTAGCCGCCTAAGTATAGCCGGAGTGTCTGAATCAGCTCTTAGAGGCACGAGAAATAACGAGTCGTCATCGAGATTCTAAGTGTAGCGTTTAGTGTCTGAAGAGGTACACTGCGCAGTTCTGCTAGTCTTATTTTACGACGTATATAATTTGTCTGCAAGGGACTAGAATTTATGCGTTAGTATAATTAAGTTTACACACATAAGTATTTAGATTAAAATTGATTGTATTAAATACCGACAGGGGCACCATATATAAAGAGTTGCATAGAGGACACATCGTATTTATTAGCGAGAGAGGAGCACCATCCTCCAATCGACGTGTCGTATGATGTTTCCCAACCGGAGGAGGATTCGTAGGATATCAATATATGCTGCTCACTAAGGATACTCTGACGTGCAATAGAACATGTACTCACCTTGCTGTCTCTATCTTGGGGTGCTTGTAGTTAGGTTCTATGCAATTCCTCTCAGCGGGGACACCATATATCTCTTTTTTTTTCATTTGCGTCATTATGTTCGTACTATATATTGTTGTACTGTATGATTGAGCCTTTTCAGTTTTCACGTGTCGTTTTACTCTCTCACTCGCCACTCGTCTCTCAACATGAAATAACCCACTGCACTATGAACACGCCCTTCTCCAGGCTTTGGGAATGTCTACTGACGTCATGCGAGTTATACATCATTCAAATAGCTCTGGCGAGCTCTACACTTACAAAGACCGTTACGTGCGTAAGCTCGGAATACAGGTCAGCCGTTTTCGTCAACGCTTCATGCACTTTCTATAAGTCCTGACCAGATCGCAACGCGGAGTAATGTCAGCAGCTCACACTTCACGCACAGTGAGCAGGTGGATCATCTTCAGAAGTTTTCGAACTCGCATCTCGCACATATAACTTAATGCGACACGCTATATATCAGATCAGCAATACTTAAATAAAACTATAGAGATCCATTACTCACACACAGCAGAGTACACGTGTTATTAGAGAACTCACAAGAGGACGCTTAAGTCATATAGCCACCCTCTTTCTCACATCTCTAAACTGTAAATATAATACAAGGCTTCTTATTTGTGATGATAAAATGTTCAGTAAACAATCGAAATATATATATTGATTTTACTTAAAATGTTATATAAAGTCCAATATGTTTATCGTATACAAATACTACGTATATGATGAATACTATGACATTAAACACCGCATTTTGAGTATTCAAAGGAGTTTTAGTATCGTATACTAAACGAATCACATTAGATGTAGAGTTCGAAGTTTGACCCAGTTTCTCGTGACATGTATATATTATTAAGAGAGTCAATAATTCTGTATCGCTGAACTCTGTCAACGAAGAACAGATAAGTGTCAGACGAACCTACACTGTTCTCACTCGATGAGAGCTGTACCGCATCTGTGTGATGAATCTTAGGACAAATATGACGAGTTTCACTATATACCTTGTGTACAGAGTTACTGTCATATCGTGAGTAGATAGTGTGTAAATATAATAGCTCTGCGAGAATATAAGTCACTTCTCTGTAGTGCTCAATATCCTACGAAATGGTCTTATGAGATGATTAAAAACTTTTTTCAAAAATGCTGAGATGTCCACTCCTAGTTTTATGAACTGTTACAAATTCCCGGCTTAGAAATACTGGGATACGGGAAGATGCGAACAAAATACATGTCAATGTTTCAATATGGATTTTGAAAGTATTTCATTCGTAACTCTTAAATTCCAGGTTTTATCATATATCCGATTCCCGATTATACTGAAGCGTCCAACATTGCCGTCCATTGCTAAGCATAACGACACCTCCCCCCCTGACAAAATGTTGTTTGGGGTTCGCCTCAGTACATTTCATAGAACTCGCTCTTGAAGCAGGAACGCTGGCAAAAATATTTCGAACCCTGCTCCCGGAAAGCGAATGAACACACGTGTGCTCACATAATCACAAAACCGAGAATGTTGAAAGACATGACACGCTGCCTTCAATTATCTTGACATTGATCCAGCCATATTTGGTCGAATCATGCTCCAAACAAGTTTCAATGTGATTGCATCAACTTTCCTTCAAACGGAATGTTTGAAACAAGCTATTGATTCTAATATCTAGTAAGGCAAACGAAAGCAAAATTTACTCGCCAAGATTTCTGAAACTCTAAATTGAAAGGGTGCAGTTCCACAACTTGTGTTTATGCGAACTTTCCACACGCAAACTTTGAGATGAAAAACGGCGGCATATTAGGCAGACATGCACATTCCTTTGCAAGGCAACATAATGACACATTTGTTTTTAAAAACAAATACATAAAATGAAATCGCTGTTTCCTTTCTGAATGCTTTTTTTTCATGAATAATCTATAGGAAATAAATTCGGCAACTCTAAATTCGCGTTACAATTAATGTGAAGGTGATTTTGCATTTTGCTTTTTTATATACATGCTGTAACTAGCACCTCGGTAAATTTTTTGAAAACTATCGATTCAGCTTTCTTCATCTGCGAAAATAGGAAACGAAGCCTTGAATAAATATCACATGCGATGCACATGTTGACTGTAAATTCGCCATTTCGGAGAATTTGTATCGAATTTTGCACCCCGAGCAAGAAGTACGTAAACAAGCAATAGAAGCCGCAGTCCCCGCGAGTATTCATTAATTCCAGGAGGGATAAAAAACGTATTGTAATTTCTTAAGGCTATTTCATCACGGAAGTGATGTCTCCTCCTGGGCTTGAAAGATACGGCGCCGTCTTCCGGGGTTTAAATCGCCTCCAAGTATCTCCTTAGTGGGCCATCCCCTCAGCCGGGGCGAGCTCCGACAATGAACTGGAACTGGCCTCGTCATTCGTTGGAATTGACGCACAATCTCAGAAAACACCGATCACACAGCCGACCGCTAGAATCCCCTCTAGAAGACATGGTTAAGTCGACCAGATCAGCTAACGTCGAAAATTCGCAGTCGGACTCAAATCCATCACATTCCTGTCAACGATGCCTGCATTTTGATGGATTAGTGATTGCGGACGAGTCAACTGCTAAGGTTATTAGCTTCGTAAGTGTGATTTTATTCGAGAGGCGGGCGGTGTCTTCCCCAGTGGATGGCGAGAGCCGGCGCCGAGCTTCGTCGCTTGTGGGTTTTTCTCCAACCAGCATGGCAACTCTCCCGGGACAAGCTCTAAGCTCCCCGAAACTGGACTACTTGGCAGGTGTGTGAAAGTAACAGATGAGCATAGGACCACGAAGGGGGAAGAAAGATCGTGTGCGGTCCGTGTCCCATTTATTAGGGCACTGCTCCGCATTCCGCCAGGTGTTGATCGGGAACCACAAGAAACTAATGCGAATCAGAGCAGGCCGCCCGAAAGTCCGGCGACGAGGTAGTGGCACTGAGCTTATTTGCAACCGATAGTCCTACGCGGGAAACTTGCTCTAAAGTATCAATAAAATGAATTGCTCGAAAATGCGATCCTTTTTCTTCGGCGATTTTGAACATGTGGGAAACCCCACCAAAATGTGGAAATATTAAATAATATTCAGCAAAAAATCATTAAATTATTAACATCAATGAAGATTTAAGTTCCTAAAATAGTATTTTATTTGGAACGAAATCTTTAGTGATTGTCTTTTCTTCTGTTATTTTATTATTTTTTAAGCTTCGTTATTTTTAAAGTTTTTTTTGTTTTGGTTGTTGAAAATTGATTGGTGAGGGAAATATTTGAAATAAGCAAGATCTTTTTAATTCTTTGTTATCACAAAATCATATTTTGTTTGTTGAGTTTTTAAAAAAATCTTATTTGAAACACTATCAAAGAGAAAGTCGTTAACGTGAATTCATAAATGATTTCGTTTTATTAGCGGTATTACATTTTGGCGCCTCTTTGGTTTGGCTGCTTTCGACTCTTGAGTTAATCAGCGTAACGCGATAGGCAACTTTTACTCGACGTTTGCCATGTCATAATTCGTCTGTAGCCTGAGAGGATCCCCTGATCACCTGCAGCGCGTATTAATCAAAGAAATTGCTCTGACGCCGGAAATCGGGAAACGCACATTTAGTGGTTTGTCACATATCCGGCATTGTTTGCTGAACTGTCATCAGAAAAAATAAATTTTCGGGAACACAAGTGCTCCCGAAGGTGCTTTGTAATCCAAGTGTTCGTTGAAGCTCTCGTAACCCCAGGATGTAGTGGGTTATCGTTGTTGCAGCATTATGATTTAATTGAAAGTCACAAAAAACATTTCTCTTCGTCCGAGTTCCTTACGGGATCATTGAGCTCTTTGATCACGGTTATGGCAATGTCATAACTGACAATGCGAGTATGAAGATATCAAGAATAAAAGTCGTTACGATTGGGATTGATACCACCGACTGTTAATGTCCCGATGACATACGTATACTGGCAGTACACAAGTTTAGGTATTGTAAACAATGATGAATGAGTTCAACAGTACAAAGGGGAAAACGGCAACAAAAAATATTTTCAGAACCAATATAGAGCTTCCAAATTATAAGTAGAAATTACACAAAGGAAAATTACAAGAGAGCACTCCACTGACCCATGGTCAACTTTTTTACTCTTATTCTTTAATATTTTTCTACAAAAATCTATTATGAAGTTATAATATCTCTTATATCATTTTAGTTAACCGTGAAATCCTACTTCGATATAGTGAACTCGATTTACGGTTAACTATTCGGTTACAATGAACTGAAGTCGCTGTCGCGTCCACACACACACACACATAATGAATACGCCAAAAATTATCGTTTATAGTGTATTTGCAACGTTGGTTGTAGTGAACAGACGAGTAGTACAAATTCCAGGGAAAACCTTTTGCCTTTTTACCGGCGAATTCATAACCCTAAGTTTTAATCCCTAGGTGTCGTGACAATTATTTTGTAATATTATGCAAATGAAAAGAGATTAGCGTAGCGTGCCATTTAGGAAATTGCCACAGCTCATCAGTGGCAGTTCGGCGCAGCGCCTGAATTTCGAGGACGCGAACGCAACAAGGTGAAAAGTAGAGAAGTCGGATCTTGCAAGGATATTGGATATTGGAAGAGTTTTCAAAAACATAACACGGCTGTGAAGAAAAAATACCAAAATTAATACAGCGCTCCAATCCAAGAAACGATGGAGGTGGTTAGTATTGTTGCTAAGATCATTAGTATGATAAATTAGAAAAGTGTGAAGAATGCAAAAAATCATT
>BOPP01000068.1:121417-133125 GCA_017312745.1 Gryllus bimaculatus | reverse complement strand
GTAGTATTATGAATGTCTTCGCCATCCTTCGGTGACACCAAAGAATTTTACAGATTTTAGCATTTTATTTTTTAATGTGTTTATTTACCCATTTGTTGCAGTACGGTTTTAGCTAATCATTTGAAACGTAGTGTTGAATTCCCCACCAATTGTCTCAAATGTAACGACCATTCGATGTGTGGGGTTGCGATTGGGTGCGTCAGATCCGCTTTAAGGCTTGTCTGCTCCCGTACTTTAGATCAAAGTGGCAATTGATCTAAATTTTTATCCTTTTTATTCGTACAAAACTCCGAGAATCTCCTCGCCACCTGCGGCTCTCGATCATATTTGAAACGACATTAATTTGTAACGTGCACTTCTGACGTGACTAATTTGAAACTCAAAAACTTGTAATCTGGCGAGTAATTTGTGACGTACACGTGAACATGCATCCATAAATACAGTCAAATTGGTAAAAACACTTTAGCTCGGACTCTCAACTCGGATTTTAGGGTCGAAATCTCGTTCAAGTAATTTTAGACTGGGTCCAGTATTTATCCTCTTTGCCACGTGCAGCTAAGAAATAGTACAATAAGTCAAAACAGAACTGCGATTTTTGCCTCCCGGACACATTTGTAGAACAGCTGTAAAATGTCCGTAGCCGTCTTCGGGGCCGTTTCTATGCATCTGGGTCGCATATCGTGCGATTCAGGTGTGGAGACACGGAAAGGAATTGCGACCCTACTACGTAGTGCGTGCAGCGTTTGCCTTCGTCGCGAGTGTCTGGGTTCAGTCCCCCGTCGCCGTCATTTCCGCCGCCTCTTCTCGTCCCGCTGGCCTCGCCCTTTGTCCCTCGCCGACCCTCCCCCCTCCTCCCGCTCCCTTCCGTTGCTTCGCTTGGCTGTCGTCACTGCTGCCAACTGCGGCGGACGTGTCTGGACCGCCTCAGATACACGCGCGACCCGGCCCGACCCGACCCGATGCGACGCGAGGCGACGCGACGTCCGGCGCAGCGGCGTGAGAGCACGCGCGAGCACGGCCGTGTGCACGGCTTGCGTGGCGCTGCAGCTGCACAGGAAGTGCGGACTGCGCTGCAAGTAGCAAGGGCGTGCTGAATCGATAGGCGGTGGCAGTCTATTCATGCGATAGTTATTGCAAAGGGTCGCAATTCTCGCTGTGCCAAAATCCGGAAAAAGCCAAGCTGCCCGCTCCGAGGATTCAAAAGTTTACGATGTGTATTTTAAAAGCCCACGCAGAGTTCATTCTGTACCTAAAATCCGGAGCAATGGTAGAAACAATCGTTCAAATTTTCGTACATCCTCTGTCATAAAATCCCTTTATTATCTGTTAGAAAAATTGGCTATCAGAAAGCACCGATCCACGAGGAGGGAAATAAGGGAAATCCCCCACCTACACGTTTTCAGCAACTATTGATTTTAACTTGTCACCAGACTTTCAAACAAAACTATTTTCGGATTATCATTGAAACGAATAAAAATGTATTGCTACAAGAGCTGAGTGTAGCCTGCGACATTTAAAAAAAATCTGTAATATGATATATTCGACGAAAACATTTTGAGTTTCTTCTCCCATAATTTGTTACTGGATCCGCCCCTGCTGTCTGTTAAGGGGAGAAAATGATTCATTTGACAAATTCATAGAGATTGGAAAATTATGCAGCAATAAAATTATAATCTGTAAATAACTCTCATGTTCGACACGTAAGCCTGTTACGTTACTATTTTACTACGAATGCGTAATGCAATACTACTGTAAATGTTTGGTAAACCAGAGTTGATTACATAGGTCCCATAATCGACAAAATGTGTCAATGGAAGTGCAATTGGTTTTTTAATCAAGAATCCCATATAAACGATGCAATTTATGAAATTTTTAAGCTCTTAACAATAAATATATTTTATTCAATCACACACACACAATTATGAATAATAAAAAAGTTTCAAGAGACCATAAGAACCCTTTCCATTTAATTTCCTTCTTCTAGATAATTCATTCTTTGACAAGAAAATAGCACATTCGAAATATTATACAAGACCATAACGTTTGAATGGGAGAGCAAGTGCATTATCGGCCAGTACTAGTACGTTGCAACGGCGACAGAAAACTTCCGCAAAACACAAAATTCGGCTACGCATTTCGCTCTTTATATTTGTGTTGACAGCCACCCTGTGTCCGCTCTCAATTCAGATTTATCGGAAATTTATAGTTTGGAAATATGTTAAAATTTTGGCGTGATTCAATTAGCGCACGACGAAAATGCATCATTTGCTGTGAAAATACTCCATGCTCGAATGAGTCTCGCGCTATCGACGACATACTGCGACCAAACGGCGTCAGTAAATGTATTTTCTAAGAGCACACGATTCGCAGCTTATTTTAACGATTTTGTTGAGCTAGAATTATTATAAGTACAAGTTAAAATTGTTGATAATCCGCAGGGGAATCAGTTTCTGATGACAATCGTATTTTTTGGAGGGCATTCCAGACGTAACTAAATTGTAAACAAATGTGTCACGACGTACAGGTGATAGAAATGTATAGTTATTGGGTCTAGTTATTTTTCAATTTTTAGGTCTTTTTTGTTCTTTGCGTCATTATTTTTACATTTTTACATATTATTTTTCCTTTTCGTGTGTTTTATTTATGAATGTTTAATGAATTTACAATGACACGCTAAAACAAAGATTTTATTGTATCATCAGCTCAAGACGAAATTCACTACTGCAGTGGACTCTAATTTTCGAACTCTCGAAATTACTCGTATCTTCAGTAGCATCCTCGACCTTTCAAAACTGACGGTTTAGAGATCGGAGCTAAGAATAACACCTTCTCCGAAAATAAAGGCTTTATATTGAATATAATTTTATATAAATAAATTTTATTTAAAATTGTAAAATTCATTGACATAAATAAACATTCATGACATTAAATAAACATTTTATACAAAAGTTTTAGTATGTAAAAAATATTTTTTAGGCCATTTTCTCCTCATTTTTAAGTCATTTTCGTCGACTTTCAAAGACAGAAATTAGTCAATTTTATGTTTAGTTATCCTGTGTGTTTCTGGCAATAATGTTTAAATTACTGTCATATTTCAGAAATGTACAGAAAATGTCTCAGAATAAGTATTATAAACTTCTAAAGTATGAAGAGGGTTCAAAAATTATCCGTTTTGCTAATGAACATATATGGGGATATTTCATATATATTATTCATAACAGATAAGATTTCATAACAGATTAACACGGTATGAATTTATACATATGGCATTTGGCGTAGAGTTTTAGGCAACCTCGTAAGCACATGTCGGCAGGTACGTGATATCTCCTTGAATACGTAAGAATGTGACTTGCCGAATATCTATATATAAGACGTTGACTAAAAATCAGAGGGAATATGTATGTAACTCCGTTTTATCAAATTTACAGCTACTTGTCATGTATAATGCTTTCACACTATATAACCCAGAAGTTTGTATTTATTATCGGAAACATACACACATATATTTATTCATATATAATGTATTATTAAAATATAATTTGTAATAGTTTGAATAGGCATTAGATCACAGCATGAATCGGCGCCGTTTTGTTTCGTTCTGTGTTTATCATCCATACATTTTTATTTACCCCAGATCATATCACTTTCTCGCTAACGTCGTTTGAAAAGAGTAGGGCATTAAATATACAAGCTTTTGTTTTACATGCTCTGCAAGGTTCCGCAGACAATTCCATATATTTTATTAATGTTGAATGTGTTAATCAGACAACAAATTGTCTAACAAATCTTTGATATCCGAAGAAAAGTATTTCATTTAATTTTTGCAATATGATGAAAAGTGTAAGTTTAAAAATATAGTATTTTGCCTCGGCTCTAGTGCAAAAAACATTGAGAGAATAAGCATGTTTCTCACGGTTGTTTTAATATTTGTGTAACGTAATTTACGAAAATGTCAAATCTTATTTACTGAATATTAATTTTTCGAAGTGTGGTTTCGATTTGGTTTCGAATTTTACATGACTTGAAATATTAATATTTTATTCATCGGGATATTAATTTTACGAAGTCTGATTCTGCTAGAATGTTGCAACGTAAGACTGTTATAGAATTACGTTACAGTCAATTTTAATACATTCTCGTATATTCACATAGAATAATGTATGTAATGGTAGTTAAATGTCCTCCATTGTTCGTATTAAAGTGTACACGTAATGTTCCCGCTCACATCTTACGTAGAATTTAACTAAGAATAATTTATTATCATATAATTCTCATGTTAGTTCTCATGTTATTCATCAAATTTAGTGTTTACCTAAGAAGTCCGAAGACAGACGAGATATCTCAAAGAGTGGAAGCGAAACGAATAGAGGTGAGGCTGATAAACTTAGAAAATTTCACACAAAAGAAGTCTTTTTATTTTTATCAAACGCCTTGTGACAAGGGAGGAAATTGGAATGCGATAAAAAAATATTCGGTCTGCAGATATTCTGAAGCGTGCATTCGAAGGAACGAAAGTTTCATGATAAGAAAGAAGATACCGATTGCAACGTTGGACACACTTCCAGAAAGAGTTGGCTGACGCAGAAAGATTCAAGAGATGAAAAAGCCCGGCGTCTGCGGTGATGTCGGCAGAGCGACAGGAGAATTTCCGTTCGCGGATATTTCACCAGGAGAAACGGTGGCAATCGACAGGTGACGTCACAATGGAATCAGAAGTATCCGGACACGTCCAAAATGGTGTTATGGCGCGGTCGTGTTTTTCATGGAGTGGGCTTGCACCCCTTGTTGTTTTGTGTGGCCATCACGGCACAGGCCTACATTGATGTTTTAAACACCTTCTTGCTTCCCACTGTTGAAGAGCAATTCGAGGATGGCAATTGCATCTTTCAACACGATCGAACACCTGTTCATATTACAAGGCCTGTGGCGGAGTGGTTACACGATAATAACATCTCTGTAATGGACTGACCTGCACACAGTTCTGACGTGAATCACAGCGAACACGTTTGGGGTGTTTTGGAACGCCGACTTCGTGCCAGGCCTCACCAACCTACGAGTACTTTGATACCTCTCCTCAGGGAAGAATGGGCTGACATTTCCCAAGAAACATTCCAACACCTGATTTAAAAGTATGCCTGCGAGAGTGCAAGCAGTCATCAAGGCGTAGGGTGGACCAACATCATATTGAATTCCAGCATTACCGATGGAGGGCGCCACGAACTGGTAATTTATTTTCAGCCACGTGTTTGGATACTTTTGATCACGTAGTGTAGCTTCACTTCTTTTTCGAATCGCGCCTCTCCGAGGTTGATACAGATTTACTTCGCTCTGCTTCATTCCATTCATTTTGATCAACCAAGAGTAATATAGTCATGTACAGTAGTTGCATAGTGGTTAGGATTAATATGTCTCTGGCTCCACTAACTTCTATGTTTGATAGAGAGAAAATATTCCGTAACTTTTCAGCTTAATCACCCTTTACTCCTACCCACTTTTCACACATGTATATTAACACTCCTAGGCCTATGCAAAAATATTCCAAATTTTTGTTTGCAAATTGGTAAAACAAATGCCTTTCATCTCACACTCGACTGAAACTTTTCCTCCCCGAAGGTTTTTCTTTTTCAGTGTTGAAAAATGGTTGATGTCAGTGGGTGCCCAATCTGGACTATAGTGTGAATGTTCCAACTCCTTCAAGTCATTGTTCTTCACAACATTATTTTGCAATATAAGAATTAAGCGCAGGTGTGTTGTCATAAACGAGCTAAACACAGCGTGATTTCAAACACCGCGTCCAACTGAAGTACCTCTCTCCAAAAACCGAGATATTAGCTGTAAACGATAGTATTACAACAATTAAATATATGACTATAAACTACTCAGAAGGTTTTGTTATTGATAAGCAATAACTGAAGGCAGGAAACTCATGGAACGACCTATGTAACTCAGGGCTGTATCTACTACCGAGACAATACCGAAAACCCGTGCTAAGGACACCCCGGCGTGAGGAGAAAATATATTGATTTTTTAGTATTGACATTTAAAACAAATATAAATGAAACCTTGCGTCCAATATTTGTATTTGAACTTTCCAATCTGCAGTTTCACTTTTTAATAGGAATAGAATATGTAACAGTCATAAAAAAACAATAGTGTGTATCAACGATACATATATAAGAAAACATTTTATTAATAACCGTTGCTTTTTTTAGTAAGAAAATTACCAACATGACGAGAAAAAGTGGTTAAGTGAGAGAGAAACAATAAGCAAGAGTGCAGAATCATCTGTTGCTTGGTGTTTCTCGAGTCTTCGGTAACGACCTTGTAATCACGTCACGAAAAAGCTCACATTATGAAGAGGAACATCCAAATACATAAAGTCATTAATTGGACCGATTTTTTTAAATTGAATATCAGTTAAATTTATAATAATTATAATAACAATAATAATACTATAAATTATAGTGTAATAATAAAAAATACTGATTATATAGTTGACATGGATAGCCATAATTGCCTAGAGCCGTCGGTTTAGATCCCCTCTCGCGCATAGCTCTTCGGTGGTCCATTTATCTTTCATAATCATCCTTTCGTTTCCCATAGTTCACTTCTACGGCTTACAACTGGAGTTGTAATTATGAAAGATGGCTTGAGAAGTCATTTAGTCCTTCTCGAATATTCACGACTGGCCGCTTTACCTAATTGGAAATAATACCTCATCGCCATGAAGTTGTCATAATACGCGATAATGTCATAATGTTAGGCGACTCAAACAATTGAACGAGAGGTTGCACACACAGTCGAACCTCACACAGCAGATGATATTCAAAGTCTTCCTCATTGTTTTCAAAGATGTGTAGAAATTAGGTTTTTTGAGATGCGTTAGTTGCGATAATGTATTGCTTTAGTGCGTAATAAACTATTTGTTTCTGTGATTGCATCTTTAAATTCTTTTACTCGTTGATTGCCATGGAAGGAACCAATCTTTGCAAAGCGCATTCAGTGACCTTCAATCGCATATAGTGAATTTCAATAACGTGTCGCTATATTGCATGATATAATATAGTAGCCCTTACTATATATGGAATAGTCTTCATTTTCAGATGTATGTAATGAAATAAACAAATTCATCTACATGATCACTTTCTTATCACATGAACCTTTCTTATTGTCCATGACGATGTTTCTGAGACACATGTGACTACATTGTCAGATATTTCCTAGAGGCAATCAGTTATCTGTCTTCCTTTAAATAAATTTCACATGTTGTAAAAAAAATTTGGAACAATGACATTTTATGTGAGTCTAAGTATATGGACAGAGGCATCTCAATATTTATAAGAACCCGAAGAATTGGTTCACTCTTGTCTGATTATGCAGTCTTGTCAAGCTGCGAATCGTCGTCATTGAAAATAAAAATAAAATGTTGATATGATAACAAAGTGATTGTCTTTATTATACTCGAAAATTTCATCCCAAAATAAAAATGAAGTAAAGGAACTTTATTTTAATTAAAGAAAAAGTTGAGAGCAGGAAACAGTGTGTGTAAATGGGTAGCTTAAGAGAGAAGTTTCTGAAGGCTGTAAGACGTATTACTTATTTAATTTTATTAAATTGCAAGGAATGGTTAAGTTTTACAATCGAAGGGTTACACACCGAAGCTTCATTTCTTCCATTTTGGGTGGCTGATTCTGCATCTAAACATTCGATATTTCATCTTCATTTACAGCGGCGGCGGGGCGATAGTGTAAGTGTTATGTTATCGGACTATACCCAACTTCGCGGGTTCAAACCCGATTGAAGCCTTGGCTATTTATGGGCGAAACAATCCTTCGTAGGCCTCCGTCGGAGGGGAAGTAAAGCCGGCTGTCCCATGTTAGTAGATTTACTGCATGTAAAAGATCCTCAAGCCTAAATGAAGCTCTGAGCTAAATTCAAATGGACCATTTCATCGCCCCAAAAAAACATTCGCCACGTAAAATAAGGCAACAATTCAATTCAACTTTAGAAAATGGCTCTGAAGTGTGACGTAAATGCCATTCATCAGATTTGCATTGCTCTTCTGCTGTCCTGAACAGAACTTTTGTGGTATGCCAAAGAACGCAAATTGCAAATCTTAATATGAGTGTAGCGTTAGTGCTGACGTAATTTTTACGTCACAAATGAAAGTGTCAGATGAAAATATGTTATACTTCTTTTTGATCGAGCGAAATTCATACCCGGAAATTACCAAGAAGACACTACAAACGCTTGGCTTTCCTAGACAGTTAAGAAATGGCCAATGATTAGTTAAATAATGACATGTCTAGCAACACATTCAATATAACTAAATGATATATGCACCCTTGCTCAAATTACAGCTGCACACTTTACATTAAAATTTGAAGGAAACTAAAAAAAATTATCTAAAATTTAAATTACTCAAGATATTTATTTTTTGGAAAGATCAATTAAGTAAAATAATACATCCCAAAAGTAGTCAGTTGTTCAAACCTTCATAACTCCTGTACTGAGTACCCCTTGCAACGAAGTAACGTCTTCAGGTTTCACTGAAACGCATGAGAGTTTTTCTGCGTAAGGTTTTTTTACTCATTGTGCAAAATCTTGTTCTCGTAATTTATTGACAAAATTCAAATAGGTCGTCAACATTCATTTGATAGTCAAAACAATTTCGAAACCAAAATACTATTTTTCGGACATGAATTTCGAGTGCTCTGGTAACATTCCAACCTTCGAATTGATTCAAACAGAAAATTTAAAGACGAAAAATTATTATTTGAATTATTCATCACATTAAAGTTGCATTATTCATCACTGGAATTACGTAACGTCGTATTACCGAGTTGACGTGAACGTGCAAAAATATTTGTTTTAGGTTTACGTTTTTCTTAAATTTGTATGTAGAGCCAAACCCACCGAGCGAATTTTTCGCAGTCTCCAACGGACAACCGAAAGGACAGTGGCGGAAGGGCTGCACATTAATTCTCCGCGCGTGACGAGGGGGCCGCTGATAATGGCTTTGTTTCCGAATATACCTTATTAAACTCCTCTCCTGCGCGAAACCTTTCCGCGCATTTTGCATTCGGCGTTCCGCGCTGGCGAAACGGGGCAGGACGGAACAAAGCGAAGTAGGGAAGGAAGGGGAAGAATATGAGGAGTGAACATGATGAAACGAGCGCGGATGGGTAGAATTGGGATGGAGAAGAGAAAGAAGAGAAGGGAGACATGGGTACGAGGATACGAAGGGTGCGACATGGACATGATAGGACGAATAGGGAGGGAGCAGGACAGAACAATAAGCGAAGTAGGGAAAGAAAGAGGAAGATTAAGGGGAGTGAATATACGTGATTGAAAATTGGGCCGTGGAGGGTAAATTGGGTGGAGGGGGAGAGAGAAAGGCGAGAAAGGGAGTGATGGGTACCCCGAGGATAACAAAGGGGTGCTCATGGAACATGGAATAAGGAACGAATAGTATGGGAGCAGCGACAGAACATAGCGAAGTAGGGAAGGAAGAGGAAAATAGAGTGGATGAATATTACGTGATTGAAATTGGGTCGTGGGAGGCGGTAAATTTTGGGTGGAGGGGAACAGAGGCGAGAACGGGAGTGATGGGTACGAGGATACAAAGGGTGGCGACGATGGACATGAGTAGGACGAATAGGCGGCGGAGGCAGCACAGAACAAAGCGAAAGTTAGCGAAAAGGAAGAGGAAGAAAGGCAGTGAAATATACGTGATGAAATTGGCGTTGGAGGGGTAATTTGGGGTGGAGGGAGAGGAGAGGCGAGAAGGAGTGATGGTACGAGCGATACCCAAAAGGTGCCGAACATGGGACATGATAGGACGAAGTAGGAGGGAGCAGGACAGAACAAGGCCGAAGTAGGAAAGGAAGAAGGAAGAATAAGGGAGTGTGAATATTACCGTGATGAAAATTGGGCGTGGAGGTAAATTGGGGTGGAGGGAGAGAGAGTGCGAGAAGGGAGTGATGCGGGTACGCAGGATTACAAGCTTGTGCGACATGGACATGATAGGACTAAATTAGGGATGGGAGCAGGACAGAACCAAGCGAGTAGGGAAGGAAGAGGCAAAATAAGTGGGAGTGGAATATACGTGATGGATGAATTGGGCGTGGAGGGGTAAATTGGCGGTGGCGGCGAGAGAAGCAGGCGAGAAGGGAGTGATGAATACGCAGGAGTGGACAAAGGTGGCGACGAGTAGAGTGCCCGAATAGGGAAGGGGGAGCATTTGCTGCAGGCGAGGTGGGCGTAAGCCGATGCCGAGCCCAAATGAGGGTACTATTGGGTTGTAATTGACGGAGCAGGGACTGGTGAAGTTGGGCTGAGGAACTGGAAAGGCCTGAGTAGGGTAATTCGGAATAGTGCGGCAAGAGCGGGGGCGTTCAAGAGGACGGTTGATACGATCGAGCGCGGACGGAGAAAGAAAAACGCAGCAAGTCGAGGGTTTGGGGGACGCGTAAATTAGTTGAACAGGAGGTTGGCGGAGCGTCGCGTGTGGCAAGAAAAGGCGGTGCGGAGCAAATCAGGTTCGGATGAGGCGGAGCGAGAAAGGGTGGAAGAGAAGTTGCGGACGGAGCGAAGTACATTGATGCAATGTAAGGCCTAAGCGCAAGCGAGGGGAAGTTGTGTAGCAGGGCGTGTTGGGCGGAGCTGGAGGTGCGGGGGCAAATTCAGGGTTTCAAAAGGGGAGTGGGCTGAAGGAGGATGGGAGAAGGTTGGACGAGGCGGTTACTCGAGGGGAGGGGGCAAAGGTTAAGCGGAAACGAGGTAAGGTTTGTTGCGAGTGGAGGCGAAGTTTGGTCGCGGCAGTAAGTTCAGATGCGGGTGCGGAGGAAGGAGGATGCGGCAAGAAGGTAGCGGACAGAGGCAAGGTTTCACGAAGGCGGGCGAAGTAAGCCGAAACGAGGGGGTAACGGTTAGTTGGGGGGGGGGCTAGTTGGGCAGGCATGTCAGTTCAGATGGAGGGGATGGGAAGGCAGATAGGGAAGGTTGGACGGGGAAAAGGGTTAGCGCCGAGCGGGGGCGAGGTTACCCGAGGGCGGGTGGCGAGTCTTACCGAGGCAGGCGAGTTTAACGCCCAGGCAGGCGGTTTAAACCGAGACGCGGCCATTTTACCGCAGGCGGGGCGCAGTTTACCCCATGCGCGGCGAGTTTACCCCATGCGGGGCGCGGAGTGGTGGTTACCCCATGCGGGGGCGAGTTGTGACCCGATGGGCGGGGCCGGCAGTTTACCCGAGGCGGGGCGAGTTTACCCGAGGCGCGGGCGAGGTTACCCGAGGCGGGCCGCACTTTACCCGCAGGCGCGGAGGAGTTTACCCGAGGCGGGGAGAGTTTACCGAGGCGGGAGCAGCGTGTTACCCGGAGCGGCGGAGAGTGTTACCCGAGAGCGGTAGAGTTACCGCGAGGCGGCGGCGAGTTTACCCGCAGGCGGGGCGAGTTTACCCGAGGCGGGCCGAGCTTGTACCCGAGCGGGGGCGCGATGTTACCCGCAGGCGGGCGCGAGTTTACCCGAGGCGGGCGAGGTTACCCGAGCGGGGCGAGTTACCCGCAGGCGGGCGAGTTTACCGAGGCGGGGCGAGTTTACCCGAGGCGGGCGAGTTTACCCGAGGCGGGGCGAGTTTACCCGAGGCGGGGCGATTTTATCCGAGCGCGGAGTCGAGTTTACCCAAGGCGGGCGAGTTTTCCGCGCAGGC
>BOPP01000068.1:94776-108335 GCA_017312745.1 Gryllus bimaculatus | reverse complement strand
GCGAGGTGGAGGCGCTGAGGAGGGCGGAGAGAGGAGATTGGGGTGCAGGGCAGGAGGAGGGTGGGGGATAGAAGGGAGGCGGGATGTGAAGCAGGATGAGTGTGGAGGCAGAGACGGCCGCGGGGGGCGAAGCGGGTGGAGACTAGGGTGAGCAACGAGGAAGACTGAGATCTGATGGAGACGCAAAAACCACCAAAACCCCCCAAAGGGCGAGGCAAGGGAGAGACGGTGACTAGTGTGAGACGGATAGAAGCGTCGACCAAAAGAACTGAAAAAACGGATAAATTAGACTCCGCTTATAAAAATACACGAGCAATAAGCTACGTTCTTTGTAGCAAATTAAGGCTGTTTTGCGCGAGTATTGAATTTTTAATCGAAAATCAATGCTTAGATAGAATACATTTAAATCAAATAAAATTTACATAGTGGTTGCTAAGACAAAAAATCGTGAATGAAAGCATTCGGCATATGAACAGGACAAAGAAATAAACTACAATTCGTATGAGGGTTTTCATCCACATTAAACTAAATTAACATTGATTTTGTTGTTTAAATATATATTAAAAATTGCATTTTAAACATAGGAGAAGAAATAGGTTTAATAATAAATAAATTTAACCATTGAGGGGCGAAATTAAAAGAGCGTAGCAAGCCAAAATAACTATATTATATGGGGCAATGAAAATGGATTTATAAATTTGCGCAAAAGGTGCAAAGGCAAGATTTTTTCGAATGAAATAAAGTTTTATATATTTATGTGTACTTTGGAACGTAACATAACCTATGGATTAATTATTCGCGACTTATGGCACACTTCTGTGTTAAACGTATGCTTTGCATCTATACACTGCCTGGGATTTAAAATATCCAATTTTCGGCATTTCGGGTTTAGATTCTAATGACTTGGAGATCGGTATAGTACACAAATATTTCATTAATAACGTCGGGCATATGTTATTACTGTTACTGGTAGATTTACGGTATTTCAAGTGGTAGATGGCGACGCCCGCGTCGCGAATGGTCCTCAACGTCCCGAGGACAGCTCACACACGATTTGTCGCGCATCACTCAGCGGGCTGTCGGAGCGCTCTTTAATCGCGTGGCGATTGTCAGCAGGCAGTGGTTGAAGGCTTCACAAAAGGCTTTTCAATTTTGAAACAAAGGAAGGGTGATGCAAAGAGTTATAGGCGTGTTTTGAAAGGATGGTAACTAGATGTTGGTAAAAAGGCACACAAAGGCAACAACTAGCTTTAATAAACACTATCGACCAGGTCTAGGTATTTTGGATGACGTTATTCATGTGGATTCCTGGATTACAACGATCAGTGTAAAAAATAAGTGGCAAAACCCATGAATGAAATTATGTATTCCACGTTGAATCATCATTAAAATGGGCTAATACGCAATTAAAAATAGGCAATGTGCAGCCAAGAGATTTCACTGGATAAATCAAATGTAATAATATGAGATGAATGTGCATTACTAACGATAAAACAACACAGAATTTAATAACATAATTGTAAAATTTTGACACACAATAAGTTAATGCATTTTCTTGAAGCAAAGTTTATGAAACGCTTTAACTGTGGCATTTTTAGCTTTTTCCTTCGCGCTGGTTCACGGAATAGTATTTATTCTGTCGGCAGAAATTTGAATAGATATCGGTGATAATTGTTTTTATGAGGCTGAGCCGAATGAAGTTTTCTACACTGATGTCTGTCTGGATGGCGAATGGATGTGTGTGTTATTAACTTGAGGGATTTTAGGAGAGGGCATTTGAGCGAGTGCACTTGGTAAGCAAGCGTAAGGACTAATGTTAGCCATGTTTGCAAAAATGTTTAAATTGTTTGGTGGCGACGAAATTATAAAAAAGTAAAAGGCCGTTAAAAATTGCCACTTGAGGTCAAATACGAAAGATGTTCAAATTGGCGTACGGCAGAGTGGCGTTAGCCTCTTCTCTTCCCATCTCTCCGATTATTAAACGCTTTTTATACTTGACGCATTAAGGGTAAGAATTAGATGTACTTTTTATATAACATGCCATGATTTGTAGAATTTTCAGTTTTTATCCTAACGACTCTTGAATACTTCATTACTTCACTATTCATGTAATTACTTCTGTTATACATCAGTTATGATGGAAAATTTGAATGTAACAAACACAGTAAAAAGTTACATACATCTAAATTATTTAAATACATTATAGAAAATGTCACGTTTAGCAAAATACCCAGTTTTTCGATATGGCCATCATCCCTTCTTTTGTTATGGAGAAAAGCAATTGTGGAGTTATAAAAATAATGAATAGATGATTGGCTTGTAGCTTGTAGGCTAAGCAAATGTCGAAAACAAAGTGAAAGCTTAATTTGGCTGTGAGGGCAGTTTAAAGTTGTAAGGTTAAGGAAGGGGAAGAGGGTGTTGGGAAGGGTAGAGACATTTTAGCAAACACTGGAATCGAAATTGAATTATGCAGCAACTACGCTTTCTTATTTCTTAAAGCAATTAATGACAGGTGAAGGAGATGGAGAATAGTCTCAAGAAAAGAAATGAGGAAAAAACCGAACTTGGGAAAGGTGAGCTAGGAGATGCTGTGCTTGGCCGCTTCCGTCCAACTCCCGCCCCCGTTCCCCCACTCGAGGCTAATCACCCGGCATCAGCCCGCGCCTTTCTGCCCTTTCATACAAATCTCTAATGGGCGTCATCTCCTTCAGCGGCCGACTGCGTTGCGCTCCCAGGAGGAGCGCTCCCCCGGCTAAGGGTGGCTGCGGGGCCTGGCGGCGCGCCCGGCCACGCCCTCCGCACCCTCCCATAACTCCGTTCTCCACTTCCTTTCCGCTCTCCTCGCCCGCCCTGTCCTCCTAGCCCTAAACGACCTCGCCCTCCCCGTCCTACCTTACTCTCGCTGTTCTCTCCGTTCTCCATGCTCTCCGAGCCCTTCCCGTCCCGTCCACCTCGCTTTCCCCGTCCTCCTTGCCCTCCCCGTCATCCATATCCCCAATCTCCGTATTCTTCCTACTCCCCTCGGCCTCCCTGTCCACCACACCCTCCACTCCTTTGCCCTTCCCATCCTCCCCGCTCTCCCTGTCTTCCTCGCCCACTGTTTCCTCCCCGTCCTACTCGCTCTGCCCGTCGCCCTTACCCTCTCTGTTTTATCCGTTCTCCCTCCTCTCCTCGCCCTCCCTTCCCGTCCCGTTCACCTCGCTTTCCCCGTCCTCCTCGCCCTCCCCGCCCTCAATTCTCACTGTTCTCGCCGTCCTCCCTACCGTTCCCGTCCTCTCTATCTTCCCCGTGCTCTTCGCTCCCCCCCTTTCTCCCTGCTCTCAACGTCCTTTCTGCCCTGTCTGCCTTTCCTCTTCTCCTCAACCTCCCTGATTCGCGCCTCCTGATATGCCTATTAAGCGCCTCGAAATCGCATCTCAAACCTTTCTCTCACAGGCGACGCTTTTTAAATGCAAGTTGTACGATCCTTGGGACTTTGCAAAATTTCCTATAACTGAAGTTTGTCTCTTTTTAAATTTTCACTACTAGTGATATTGAAATGTCTTTTTTATTAATAAAGGAACTTATGTTTGATCTATGTAAGAAAAATGCTTTTTCAAAATTGATAACGGCTTTCAAAATATTTAAAAGTGTTTGTTACAATTACGTTTTTCGTAAACATGTTGCTTTCTCCCCCTTTCGGATTATTCTTTCTTTTCTCGTGAATGAAATGTATATCGAAAATAAATGTAAATATTATAATAATACTTAATTACGTAACCAATAATTGAGTATTTTAAAAACTACTTCAAAGATGTTTGAATATATAGGAACTAGCATGTAATTTATTTCCATCTCTGAAGTAGTTAACAACCGCGGAATTATTTTGCAGAATATACACAATTCGTTTACGAGAGTGTCATTTTCCTTTCTAATGCAACCATTCTGTGTCGTTTTGATAAATCTTTCACTATAGCATCAACTTTATGTAATGGCTCTTCTTTCTGAGCCACCACCGCTTAGGTTGCTCCCTCGCGTCTACTCGTCTCCTTCCACTCGAAGAATCTCCCTTTCGATGCGCCAACTGTCCCAAGACACTTTCGTGACCAGCTGAGCCGCACGCGTCTGCTTTCCGTTTCTTGTAGCACTCGGCGCGGATTTCTCGGCGTTTCACCCCTCATCGCCGCTCTGTCTCCCTTCCAGTCGGCTCAAACCCTTTCAATGCTTTTTGCTTCTTGTTCCTTTGTTGCCCCTAACTAAAAATGCTTTTTGTTTCTTTGTTGTCCCTAACTCTTCGTTTATAACAAAACGTATTTTCAGAACCAGGTTTCTTCAAAAATGCTGTAGTGATTAACTGACTTCTTACCATGTTCTATAATCATATAACCTTATTATTTACACACACACACACTATATATATATATATATATATATATATATATATATATGAGAGAGAGACAGATAGGAAGATATTGTTTATATATAAATAATAAAATATCGAAAAGCATAGCGTGTTTCTTTGAGAAGAGTCAGGTAATCACTACACCTTTTTTAAATCTTTTCTGGAAATCTGTCTTAGATACAACCATAATTACTACTTTACAATCATTAATACGTGTAAAGTATCTCTTGACGAACGTTTTCTAACAGTGTATATTTCATTTTCTCCTGTAATGCAATATCGTTTCTTTGTTTATCGCCATATCTTGCCTGTTAGCTTTATCATTTTTCTTCCCTTGATTAGAATTCGTTATTTACCTGGTAGATTAACATCCTTTTATATTTATTCTATGTACTGTCTCCCTGCTATGTTGGTCGCTTTTCCGGTGTGCGTCTGCAGTTGGGGCAGCGCCTTCGCAACGCTTGGAGCGCTCCATGGCGGTGACTCGCAGCCCTCGCATGACGTATCTCACAGCCCACCTTTCGCTCTCCGTTCGCCCGCTCACCGATCGTCGCACGCCCGATCTCCCCTTTTCTTCCTCGCGTTGCGCCCCAGCGCTCCCCAGGCGCCGCCTTCCTCGCCCCCTCACCCACTCACCCTCCGCGCCCCGCCCTCTGAATGGCAGACCTCCAAGGTCTTTAAGAGTCCACCACATCTGGACACATTCTTCGGCTCGCCTGCGGGGGAGGGAGGAAGAAAGAAACGTTTAGGGCGCTGAAAGAGAAATCTTATTTTTTTGTTAAAGAAGCAATTTTGCTCGCGCTAGCGAGAAGCGGGAACAGAAAAAAACAAAAAAAAAATTCTCGCTGGCCTTTGCGACCCGCCGAGCGCTGTTTCGGAGGAGAGAGGGAGAGAGGACTTTGAAATAGATTCCGTATTCGGCGAAATCAAACCAATCTATTTCCGAGGCGCCGCGCTCGCCCGATTCGCCCCCTGACGCTCTCGCCACACCTCCGATCGGGTCGGCCTCTGGTTCGAGCCCCGCGTTCCACCCCATACCACCCCACCCACCCTCACCTCTTCCTGCCTCGCCTCCTCTCCGCCCAGTCGTCGCAGGCTTTGGCTCGTTTCAAAGCCCACGCCTCGCTGTATCCACTGTCTCCAACTGCCCCCTGCCTCGCACTACATCTCCATGTGGTAACTCTGCCACGCCCTCTTCTGACCCCGCCTAATCTTCTCCTAACACTTGAGACCCGCCCCCAGACCTTCCCCCAGTGTGCCTCCTTTCGCCTCCTCACCACATCGTTTCTCGAACTCAGTCGCTCACTATCACTCTTCTTCACACTCAGTCGTCCTCTTCTCTCTTATCTATCACCCTTTCTTCTCTCTCTCACACTCACTCTCTCTCTTCTCTCACTCTCTCTCTTCTCTCACTCTCTCTCTTCTCTCACTCTCTCTTCTCTCACTCTCTCTCTTCTCTCACTCTCTCTCTTCTCTCACCTCTCACTCTCTTTTCTCTCATTCTCTCTTCTCTCACTCTCTCTTCTCTCACTCTCTTCTCTCACTCTCTCTTCTCTCACTCACACTCTCTCTCTTCTTTCACTCACACTCTCTTCTCTCACGCACACTCTCTCTCTTCTCTCACTCACACTCTCTTCCCTCACTCACTCTCTTCTCTCTCTCTCTCTATCTCTCTCTCTCTCTCTCTCTCTCTCTCTCTCACACACACACACACACACACACACACACACACACACACACACACACCAAACGCATTGCCTATATCTATTTTGTTCCTTCTCTCAGACCTGCTCCTCTCTGTCTCTTCATCACCTCATTCCGCATTCCCTCTCCATCGCCTTCTTCCATCAATCCCGTCCTTTCCCATCATTCTACATCCTCCTGTCTCCACCCACCGCTACATCACCACCCCTGACTCATCATCATCCCTCACCTCTCTCTCGTCACCATCCACCATCACACCTCCTCTCACCACAACCCCTTGCTAGTATTCAACACGAACTCCGCCTAACCCTCTGCGGTCCTCTGCACCACCCCTTTCGTCTCGCTCCACTTGAACCGCCCCCATCCCCGCCCCACAGCTAAACCCACGCCGCCTTTCTTTGTGGGCGTTCGGGCTGCAACCTGAGACCTACTCAACGTGCGGCGTTTGCGATTTTTTTTTAATTCTCGACGTTTGTTCTGAACAAGAAAACACGCCTTTTGCGATGTGTTGTTTTTATTTTAGCGGAGAGCTTTTGTATCGCCAGGCTCTCGATGTTGAAATTTGTTATTCGTTCGCGCATGAATCTTAAACCGTTCACGGTTATCGATACTGTGAAGATTCTTTACTTTACTTGTAGAAAGAATAAGGTTTGTGTCACGTATCTCTTTCAGTTTGGCTATAATTCGCTAAATTTGATACCCCTTTGAAGATAATGGATTTTTTTGTTAAAGTCGTTCGCTGATAGAAAATCAAAATGTGCACTCGAGATCGGTGTCGGTATGGATGGAATATTTTTTTCACTATGAATGGTTTTCTTGAATTTTATTTTGAAGTGAAAAATATTTTTTCGTTGAAGTTAGCTGTGAAACGTTTACAATATAGAAAGACCCTTCAGAACCCCAGGTATCTTATCTTATTCCGTAGAAAAACATTATTACAAACTAAAAATATCGTAAGGTATCAGTTTAGTACTTGCTATTGTTGAAACTTTTGCGGAAGTGCTCTCGTTCAGTTACTTTAGATCTCGAGTTTTTTATTGGAAATTTTTCATTTGGAGTCATAATTGATCGGTAAACGTCCTATTTATGATGAACTCCATCGCAAGTGTAAACGAGGAAGAAATTTGTTGGAATCGTTTTTTTAAACTGCTGTCTAACAGATTTATATCTCATTGGAGTACTCCGGACTTTGGACTACCGGTACTTTGTAACACTGTTATTACTCGAGAAAATATATTTGTTGAATGTATGGAGAATAGTGGATGCTCTCTGGAATAATTTATTTAAGATGTTACCGTTCGTTTCACTTTGTGTATCATTTCCCTTGCTTCACTTATTTCTTTTGAAATTTTTTTTCCTCTCAGCATCCGGATAGGAGAAAGGCCAAACATAGTACAAGGTTAAAGCTGTGGATTGTTTTTAACAAGCACTGTTTCTTGTACAACGCATTGTAATGCGAGCACTTCCGGGGGTTAGAACCAATGTCGGCAGAGGGATACAGGTGGGTGGAGGTCTGACAAGACAATGAGAAAGGGGAAGGCTGATAAGCTGGGAGGGCTGGAGAAGAACGGAAATAAAAGATGCAGAGAGGGGCGTGGTGGGACGAAGAGGGGTGAGACGAGTAGGTAGAAGACGACTGATGAAAAGAGGGGCAGCGCGAAGCGTTTGAGCGGACGTGTAGAGGCAGGCGTATTGTGGGTGGGCGGGACCCACGTACGCTTCCTCGCCGGAAGTGCCAATTTCAGCCGCATGAAGGGCGGACCGGAAGCGGCTACTGCGTGGAAGCTCGTGGGGTCGAGGCCGTGGCCAGGCGGGGGCGGGTCATTCACGCGAGGCCATGGAGTTGTCGAGGTCACGACCTTGGGACTCGCTAATGGAATTCCAGGTGCTTTGACTCTGACCCAGCGTTGCATCTGGAGCTTTGTTTGGCTGGTTGTATACGATTGTGCTTAATATTAACATTTTTAATAAACTAGTAAATTTTCAGAGAATAAAAATGCTTCTCTCTTTTGTTCATACAATTCTTACTTCTCACTTCTAAATATATCATCATAATTATCTCTAAATTATTATTTCGTACTAGTTCGTGTAACTTATTTGATCTGAAAACGTTTGCAGTGGATGCAATGATGCTATGTGTGGAAAATACTCGTAGATAAGCAATTTCTCTACGCAAAACTTCGAACAAGATGCCATCCATACATTTCATCGGAGCACAAGAAAAGGGATGCCTATAAAATATAATGTTTTAGTAAAGTGAAGAAATATATTCGGAAAATAATGTACTTTTACTAGGAGACATTTCATAAATATAGTTCTCAAAATAGCCGGAATTAAGAGTAAAACAGATTTTCTATGACTGCCAAATAAACAGCTTGTCTCTTGATAAATCTGTTCTCCAGCAAAATGGTTAATATTGCAGATGTGTTACTTTTCCATTGCGTCGACAATGTCTTTTAAAACAATTGAACTAATATCAATAGTTGTACAGAATGTGGGGTACAATAGGACGGGACGCTTTGTGAATGGCCTCCGTAAAGAAGCGGTGTTCGAAGCGCCAGACGCGACATTAATCGTCAACAGTGCTCCATCCCCTGGTCTGGAGACGGGCTGACACGGGACGAGAAGGGGCGGGACGGGCCGAGACGGGCCGAGACGAGATCAAACGTGACGGGACGAGACGAGACGAGACGAGACGTGACGAGACGGGACGGGACGGGATGGAGGGGAACGGAACGGGACGGGACGCAACAGGAGGGAATGGGACGGAACGGGAAGGAATGAGACGGAATGGGACGAAACGGCAGAAGTCGTCCTGTTGCAAGTGGCCGAGCGCCGCCTCACCCTTCCATCTCCTGTCGCCACTGCGACAGCAAACAGCGTCACGCCAATGCCAGATTCCCTTTGTGAAGCTGCAACCGAAATCGCTGTAATTTTATTACCATGCCGTCCAGATGATTTCGCTTCCAATACTTTCCATCAAGTAATAGTGATCATTCGTAGTGTTCTTACCAAATGCGGTAACAAATATTGTTTGAGTCGTAAACTCAAGCTTTGTTGACAGGATCGCTCTAGGGTGGATTTCGTACGGTTGTGAAATTTTATCTCAGAAGACAGTTTGTTGAGATGGCTTACGTTACTGCTTACATGAGAATTCCAGAAGCCGGAAACACAGTGGTCATTTAAGTGGTGTTATCGGATCAAAACCGAGTAGTTGTGGGAGCAATGGCTTAAACAACAGGTTACGGACCTTGCATGTTTTTTTTCTATATTTCTATTCTTTTTAAGACAGGGCGATTGCAGCCCAGAGATAAAGAGAGAGGTAGAGGAAGAATGGATATTGTTAATGTTAATTGTTCATTATTCTTAATTGTTAGTTGCTCTATTTATTGATTTCAAGGTCATCATCTTCCAATATTCTGATCAATGATGTTATTAATAATTTTCGTCTATGAATATGCAGAATCTAATATTTATTTGATTGTCCCCTTCTCATTCAGTCGTCTTTTTTCGATATCAACCAACCCAAACATCACGAGATACTCCGTGTAAATAATGCTCAGACATTTTTCTCGGCACACCTGGAAGGAACTCTTGAAATTTGATAGTGATAAACGACTTCCAGATCAGGCTCCGTGCTTATTGACTTTGGTGTCGACAAAAAATATGATATTAGAAGGTAAATGAAGTGGAGGTAAACATAAATAGCAACGGACAAGGTGGGATCGAACTCACTATTCCTGAAAACCCTTTGAAAGTTACAAAATCCCCACATTTTTCCTATTGACAGCTCGGCTTCTCCTATTGGTTCTATTAATTTTATTTCGTTCGCAGACGTTTTCTTGTAAACCCTTACATTTTTTTCCAACATGTCCCATATCGCTTCGTAATACACTTACTTTCCGAAAAAATAATCGCGTGCGTAGTTATTCCTGACACCATACCCATCTATTTTATGTCATTTGATCTATATTTTCGATTTCGTTTGTGTCTTTCACTTGTACCACTAAGGTAGGCTCTTTGTTCCACACTCGGCTGCTTTGTGGAACCCCACTTCGATTCTGCTTTGGGTCTGCTCTTATCCCGCCTCGATCCACGGAAATCCTATCCTTCCATCTGCTGTCAGCCTGACGGTCTCAGCACGAGAGCGGATCGTTTTCCGCACATGGGAAGCAGCACTTAGCGGTGACGCCCACATCATCGCACCGTCATCACAGAGCACGTCGCCCAGTGGGTTTAAACGATTCCATTCACGAAACGTAATATTCTTTTTTTCCTGAATTTCATGTAAGCGTTTCATGCAGAAGAGTACAAATGAGTTGCATAATCTGGTTAATATGAAAAACATTGATTTATTTAAATGTGTCCCTTACAGCTGGTTTTTCATTTCCACCAACAGTAAACTTGTTGCAAGTAATTCAGTATAGCAATTTTGATAAATATTAACTTAAAGTCAAGAAATAAAAACATATTTCATCCAGAATAAGTGTGAAATTCTTTGTAAGAAAACATCAACCGGGAACCATATCTGTATCTACGCCCACCCTCACCCACTCACACACACACACACAAGAAAAATTCTGAATGCGCCACTCTTTCGCAGTGTTTATATAACGCGGTTTAGCTACAATGTACTTATACTTTACTTTATATAAGTATTCCTCAGTAGCGCTGAACACAACGCTAGGGCAGGTCGAAAATTGGTAAAAGGGAATTGATAACACCAGTAATATATTCCTCTCCGACAGATAAACAGAAGGAACAGTCTTTAATTTTATCTGTTTTGAATGTTCTTAATTGAGCTCGTCATCTGGCAGGGCAGTGGTTGTTTTTATCCTCGCTCTTCCGTTTCGCATTTTGAAATGTGTTGTCTCTTTTTTTACTGGGTGCGATTTTCAGCTGTTTCGTACCAGCGTATTCCGAGCCGATACTGTCATGTCTCTCGCTTTTGTTTCGAGATAGCGCCTCTTGTGACGCTATTGTGGAAAACGTGTTATGTTTCTTTTTTTTCTCTCGCTCGTTCTATATAGTGTAATATCCCAGAAGATGTCGGCAAATCTTCCCACGTAAAGAAAGGATAGGGAATTTTTATATATTGGAATACAATGGTCCTAAAAGTTTTAAGGCAACAAATATGATCCTGATTAGTATTTTTCCTTCTCGTTTTCTCATATGAGACAAAATTCACCACGGAAATGAAATGATATCCAATTTTGCATAAAAAGTACAGAGGAACAATTCACATTCAAGTATTAGCTCCAGTTCCTGAAAACGTTGTTTATAATATATAGATGGTTCTTTGAGTGAATCATAATATTTATTTTCTATTTATCCTGTATATGAGAACAGTTCTAGTAATTAACTTACAAGATTAAGAGCTGTAAATTTTTTGTATCTAGAATCGCTCTTCATTGACTGATAACAAAAAAGGGCTGTTGTGTAAAAACAAACCGAAACTTTTTCTATTTTGGATGCCAAACAATAAGATATTTCAGAATAAACGAGAGAACGGCTAATAATTGTCTGTATCGATCCTCTTTTAGTGCTCTAGTTGGTTCTATAGGTGATTTTCTACTCCCATTGCGTTAATACCATAGAGACAGACAGAACTGGAGAGAGAGAGACAGAGAGAGGGGGAGGGAGGAGAGAGAGAGAGAGAAAGAAAGAAAGAAAGAGAGAGAGAGAGAGAGAGAGAGAGAGAGAGAGAGAGCGTAGGGCGCCTTTGATTATGTACTATTCATTGATTTTCAATTAATTATTATATTAAGGCAGAAGTTAGTAATCATATTGCAAATGGTGCTTTTCTGTAGTGCGTACTGGTTTTAATTAAAGTATACTCTCTGTTGTACTTCTAATTGCCAGCAGTGACCACATTTTCTGAGCACTTGAGCCAATTTTTCCTTTTTACCTGTTGGTTCCAGATAAAAGCTTATCTGCAAACCCAGTACGGTTTTCATCACAGAGCTCTTTTGAATACCAATTGGCACAGCTATAATACTTCTCCATTCGTTGCGGCTCGTTGCACATCCCCACAGCTCTGGTTACTGTACATTGGCATTCATCTATTACGTCACAGACATCTATCGGCATTAACGCTACAGAGCGTGTACCACGTACGTTGTGTTTTAACTCACGATTCACATCACAGCTTCTATTCCCTTATACCCGATTTGTCACTCCTCTCTTCCCATTCCTCGCTTTTGCTCGTTATTCTCGTTATTTCTTTTGTCATTAAACTAACATTTTAGATGTCTTATTCAATACTTTTACTCCAAATGTCAGTTGATATTGATCAATGATAAAAAATATTCAAATTATACATGTGCAAATTTGATCAACTATAATAGAGCAGAGGATCCGATTAAGTATAAAATGGAAATTGTTATCGAAATAACTGTAAATACATTGACGCGTAACTTCACATCGTTTATCTGGTTTTCTATTAGAATAAATTGAGACAGACGTAGCGTTCATTGGTAACAAACAATTTCAATCATAGCCAAAGTGTCAACATTGAACCTGAGGAGTAGGCTTTTCTTCTGCTACTCCGAATTTGCTCACACATTGCTTTCCTGCTTCTCTCGAAGTGCGAATATATTTCATCTTCCGTTCCTCTTTGTCCTGAACAGTCAACTGTTCTCATTATCTCGCCGCCACCCCAGCATCGTTCCATCTCCTCTTCGAACCACCGCCATGACTCCCCGGACAGGCAACGGCTCCACCTCTGATTGTTGTACGCTGTATTTGTGAAAGTTGGAGGGGAAAAAGCGAAGTGGGAAATTGCGTTTGGTATTTTGTCCAGTGGAATTGGTGGTGCAGTACTTTGACCACCCATTAAAGGCCGTTCTTTCGAGAGTTTGAGGTCGCCGTCACCACCATTCTCCTCTCCTGTCCCTGTTACCGACATTGCCTCCCTGCTATCGCCACCGCTATCAATCCGCTGACGTTGACCATGTCTCTTGCAAACAGCTCTTCCACCAGCTTCTGTCTTGCCATCGGCTGCCTACGTGATGCGTTCCTGGCATCTCTGTTCTAAGCAGTCGCCTCCCCGATTCATTATTTCTTTTCCCTTCACTTGCTTCCTTTTGGGTCTGTAAATCGACGAGAAGCCCTGATCTGCCTCTTTCGTCACGATTTCAACTAATTTTACCATCTGCAACGCCATAACCACCACTGAATCTTCCTTGCCCTTGTCATTGGTTTGATCACCGGTAACACTGATTCCCGGTAGCTTTTCAATTGGGAAGCACCCAGCCACCGACGCATTAACTGCCATGCTCACCGTCACCACCATGCCATTGTCGTTACCGCCAACAACCGACGCGAAGAGAAGGATTCCCTCTCCCCCCACACTGTCAGGCCGCCATCGGTATCAACGCTTTACTACCCACGCCTCATTCAGCGTTCATCGTCGTCCCAACCGGCACGGCCACAGCGTCTGACAATATCGCCACCGCCGCCTCCTCCACCACCA
>BOPP01000068.1:80920-94326 GCA_017312745.1 Gryllus bimaculatus | reverse complement strand
ATCTGTAAACAGCCGGCGCGCCGCCTGCCCGTGAATAACGGGGTGGGGTGGGGAGCGCAGGGGGCGGGCTCCTCGCCACCGTGAAATAATGCAATTTAAATTACACGCCGCCGCCGCCGCTACCCTGCCCCCTTGGGTGCGCCGGGCGTCCCCTGGACGCCACCTCCGCCCACAGCTAGCCAGACGCGTAGCGCCGCTTGGCCCGGGATGCGTTCGGCGGCAGCCGTGACTCTGCCCTGACAACTGCCGACGGTGCTAGCTTTACAGGCGGGAATATTTTTCATTCACAGTTCATCATCACACTTCCAGTTTGCCTTTTGATTCATTGAAAGCTATGATTAGCTGAAATATCAGTACTTTCTGTTTATAATATTTGTCAAGTTCTTATTTCGAATGGAGGAATGTGTGTGATGTGTGTGCGTTTGTGTGTTCATATATGTGTGTATGAATCGATGGGTAGATTAGTAGACTCTTAATTTTATATCCCTTTAACCGTAATGATCAAAACGTAGATAAATATTGATTCTATCCTAATTTTTTTGTTTTTAATATAAAAAAGCAGGAGAACATTAATCGAATGTGAAACGCGTCAGCACCCGAGTTTTCGTATGGTAATTTCAAAATATCAAATAATGTTAATTTGAAAATAAAGTACTTTTATTTTTTACTGATGCGTTATCGCTCGTTTTTTACTACGGTACTTCCATAGATGGTGCATAACTCTCCTGGATAGAGAGAACCGTGGTTACGAGGGAAATATGAAAGCAGTTTACATGATGCTACATGTTCTCTTACAGAGGGAATTATGAAAGGAATTACAGGAGGGAAATTTGAAACTACAAACCGAATCAATCACTGATTTAATTTGTAAATAAGTAAATCAATGAAATGAAGAAATAATAAAATTATGTACGTACCACAGGCTGATTCTAATGTCCTCGGGCGACAAAATGAAAAAAAGCCCTCCGGCATTTTCTCCATCTGGATCATTAAAACCCTTATAACGCCCTTGGTGCATAAATAACTATCATTTTCTTCAGAAAACCTGTAATAGAAATACTTACAAAGGATTCCAAAATACTTGAAGTACACACTTCATATTCAGCGCTCCCGTTTCCTACGGTACGTGAAAAAAGTCTTTAATGTAAATAAGACTACGACCCAATTTCAACTCTGAGTCTTCTTTCAATAACACTAGTGGAATCTTATCCTAAAGTAGATTATGCACTATCGGAAATCTTACAGTAAAATTCATTCCAACGAAGTGCGTTCTTTGCAACAAAAAATGCCGTGTCTTTCAATGCTTTTGAAATACGCTTACAGTGAAAATTATATAATTTAAAAATATTGATTATAATCAGTATAATTACTACTAATTATAATTAAGGATCGAGGAGGTATCAACTACAAAGTATATTACAGCACAAATTTAATATAAAGAATGCATAGCCATTCGTGTTTCGGAACTTATTTATCCCATCTTCAGTGGCCCTGAAGACGAAAATAAGTAAACAAACATAACTAATGTATTAATTAATATAAATAAACAGGAAAACAAATGAACACTGTAAAATTTACGAAATATATTACATACCGAAGTATCATAGACTAAACACGTAGGACTTACGTCAGCGCTATATTTAGCGAGTACGTAAATGGTCAAGACTTAAATGGCGCCGACTGGGATTCTGCAAGTAAATCCAAAATTGAGATTCTTCGAAGATTTGAATCAAAATGTGTCCGTCAAATAGTCAATACACCCTAGTGCGTATCCAACAACCCGATAAAACAAGACCTACAAATTCCGTTCACATATGAAGACATAATACAACACAGCATCAAGTACCTAGCGCACCTGAACCCAAACACCCTAGTCATCAATCTTCTGGACAATAGTGAAAAACTTGATCGGCTCAAGAGACATTATATCCTAGATTTGCCTTTCCGATCCAACACATTTTGTAAGATACATTGTACTATGTTATATGTCCATTAAAAATAAATTTACTGAATACTTAAATTTAAAAACAGATTGTAAATTAGCAGTAATTTTTTAGCAATTATTATTTCTCTAACGAAGCTTGTAAATAGTATCCAAATTTCGCCCGCTGAGAATATAACTTTTTGTTTCTCTGGCGTGGTAGCTTTATGTCAATACAAAAATACAGCATTTGGAGAAATAATAAAAGAATGTTCTAAATAGATCACAAACACTATAATGAAAGTTAATTTCTTTGCGACATAACTTCTCACGTTCGTTACGAAGTGCACCAAACCGTTTGAAATGGTTGTCACTGAACCTCTGAGAAGGGGGTGGGAGTGCGATGAGGGAAAGGGGTTCTATTCTGAACGCGCTCTCCACTGTAAGCCGATCCTGTTCGCTAGAGCCGTGCTACATGTGTGAACGGGACGATGTGTGTGTGTGTGTGTGTGTGTGGCTTTTCACGACACATTTATGACAAGTGGGACATGTTTATGGCTGTGAATGACGCCTCACATTGGCTCGGATTCAAGAAAATATGGAGCACCGACAGGCGCACAATAAATAATATTTAGGAATTATATTAATCTCGGCCTCGTATTATATCGTGTTCTTGTTGCGGTAAACAACCGCCTGTGATCGATGGATTCGCCGGGTCCACGTAAATCTATGTCTCACTTGCTGGTTCCCGTTCCATTTTTTAAAACACTACTTGGTTAATGGTGTCATAAATAACGCTAGGGTCAGAAGAGCCCCTGCAGAAGTTCCTGGCTCGTCGTATCCTGTCACCTCCAGTCGCCCTTAAATATGGCGACACTCCCTACAAGTTACCCGCTTCTGAGGGGGCTGTACTTCAGCTACACGAGCTTTATTAGAGCATCTCGCTATCTTTTGAAGATTCAGGGGCGAGTGAGTTATTGGCCATTAGTGCTGTCCGCGTGTAAAATAGTGGACATGTGGTTGGATTTATTATTCTTATTGCTTACTTCCAAGCTATCGTCGATTCGATGTTAATTGAAGACGAGAATCGTCAACAACAATCAGTTTTATGAGAAATGTTAGTTCGTGAGAGTTTAGATCATTCTTTTTTGTGGACTATTTTAATGGTTGAAATGATTACGATAACTCATGTGTTGTTTGAAAATGTAGTATTTCTGCTCTTTTTCTGCTGTAAGACACACAAATATATATACATATATATATTTGTATCTCTCTTGATATGTTTCATTTTTAAAATGCGGGAAAGATTGGGATCTGTTTTCATTTGTTTTTAATAGCGTAAACGAGGTTCTATGAAACTCATATCACTGCCAACGCTCTTTTAACATCAGAAGAATTTCAAAATAATAACAAAAGTATATCGTATTATAGAAGTTCATGTCTCCTTTGTATTGGTCCAGTGTTATTAAAATTTAACACTGAATCATGATATAATGTATTGTTTTTTAGTTTTATTTTACAGGAGTATTTTATATCTGTACGTAGGTCGTGAGTATTAGATCATACGTTTTCGACAATTTAATAGCATGCTGTCAGCATTTCGAAATGCTTGTCTAATGCTCAAACGAACTCGGAGAGTTTTCAACAATCTGGGGTTGAAACGTGTCGTCATTGCTGTAACAAATACGCTGTCGTCATCGCGTATTTGTAATTTTGTTTACGGCAAAACTAGGCGGTTCAGAACCTTCTTTGTCTTTCCCTATCCCCTGAGATTGATTGATGAACACTATTCAGAAACGTCACTCCTCCTCCGTTTATGAGTTGATATCTGTCACATGGAGTTATCACACGGCCGCATCATTAATAGCGCAAGTTCGACCTCGTCACGCGCGCAACGACCTCGGCGGGCGTCGGGGGCAGTTGACATTCAAGTTGTCCCATGAGCCGTGCGTAATGCGGAAGACGATGCTCTGCTTTTTGTCGTCCCCTCCGCCGGCATCTGCGGTCGGCGGTAATTGTGTATAAAAAGGAAGGAAAACATCACGAGCACGAGATCGCCTGCCGCAAAGAGCTTCCTGCCATGCGACGGCTCGCACAGCGCCTACGCCTCTAATAGTTATTACGGTCATTAGTCCGATAAATGGACGCGGCTGAAGTTGGTAAACCGTGATTTTAGCCGAGGTTTATAACGAAACAGGGTCGTTATTTATGGGATGGACCGTGTGACGTTCAATACTTTTTAATAACATATTCGTTTACGAAAAAAATAAAAACATGAAATATTATGTCGTAGAATAAGTGTTATCATACCATTCTTTAGCTACTACTCGCTTGTCTCCATAGTTGTTAACAAACTGCGGGGTGTAAAATATTTAATTGATGCCGCCCGTCCAAAGTGGCTTTTCTTTGCTTTACGATTGTATGCAATGCGTTAAGATGGTATCACGGAAACATTTTAGCATTCCTAGGACTTCTTGAGGCTGTAAACACAGGCGGTCATCGCCGAGGTATGACTTCCGGCGTGTCTACCTCCACTATTGCCTAGGATTCTACTACCTAAGAAATAATAGCTGATGGTCCCCTTTGTCATTTCGTGTGTTCGAACGAAGTGAACTCTTTTTTATACCTTCATGAAGCAGATTATCTCTCCCTGAAATCTTGATGACTCTCTCCAGAAGCCCTGATAGCTCCCTGCAGAGACCAAGATGCCTTCGAAACTCCTTCCCATGAATTTCTCCCGTAGAGAGAGACGGTCAAAACATGGGTACTAGTGCCTGTTCCCCACTTATTGTCAGTTTTGTCAACTGACATCTTATGAATAATCACTGATAATGCCGAAGTAAATTATTCCGCAAGAACCCAATAATTAGAAGTTCCTAAACCACATTTAAAAACATCAACGGATTTCGGATGATGAAATATTAACATAGATGTTTTACCTTTGAACATCGATGTTATGTTCTTGACGCCGCATCCCTACTAGAGGGAATCCGGCAGTGGCGGAGGCGATGGCAGTGGGAGTGCGGACGACGGCGGCTGCGGCGGCGCGGCGCGCCCGCCCTCACGCGTCGCGGGCGGCATTTCTCAACTGTTACTTTAAATGTCAGCGCCTCGCGACTGTTATCGCCTGTTGAGCCGCCCTGTCCCGTTTTTTTGCGTCGGCGGGTCGAGGGCGGGTGGCGGCGTTGGTGGCGGGTGTGGGAAATAAAAAATAATAACAAGGTTCCCCGCGGCGGAGGCGGCCGGGTGAGGCCCGAGCGGAGCGGAGCGGAGCGGAGCGGAGCGTCGGGACGCGGGCTGGGGAGGGAAGAGAAGGGTGTAGGGTGATGAACGAGCGCCGCTTAGCTTCCCCGCCGCGCCACTAGAGGCGCTGCTCCTCCGGTTTGCGGCGCCGGGCGCCCCGGTGTAACTATAGGGTGCCACTGATTCAGGGCGACGATATGATGAAGAATTCTGTGACTTCGAAATTTTAGGAAAAAGCGCTAAATTTGGAAATTAATTGAGGAATGTCTCCTTTTCTTTATAGTTGTGCCAATTTTAATGTGTAATTATCTATTTTGTCACTAAACATGTTATTAATAAGGACGAAAGTAAATTTAATTTCCGTGTATCTAAATGTGAAATATTTACAAAGAATTTCCTTCAGAATTTGCCACGATACTCAATTTGCATTAATGACTATGACTAGTACTGGTTATGTACTACTATTTAAGTTTCATTTTTCCATTACTACACTTCACAAACCCCATAGTTATGTTTTTATTTATCTTTGAGATATACAAGTTATGGAACAGATCAGATTTTAAATAGTACTCTTAGAATTTATATATTTCTCACCCTGAAACGAAAGAGGAAACTAAAAAACTCGTAATGTTTTATCTGATGTTGATGGGTTTTAAACATATGAAATAAATCATGGCATTTTGCCAGAGAGTTTTCATACATGTAATATTACACGCTGTCTTCATTTGCATTAAATGACATCACAATTTGTTTTCTTTAGTTTAGATTTCTTAATTCATTTTGGAATTGTGTCACGGACATGGAGGATGCTGAACTTTCTCGAAAATTCGTTATCATGTTAAAAAGTCTACCCCAGTACTTCCCACAACAAGCGGAGTGTAAATTTCTTGATGTGTGCGAATAACTATTCAGGGTAGAAGAAAAATGCATTATCAACAAAAATTCTGCAGGTACTATAATAATTTCTTAAATTTCTGTCACCCGCAAGCGCTACTTTTAATTCCCGGGTTAAACATCACAGGTCTTCAAATTTTCCTACATAAGTTTTCTTACACCCTCTATTTTGATGGATGTGGCTTCTTAGATTTTGTACACCCGAGCAGGATAGTGTCAGAGGATATTCCATTTCTCCCGGATCGTAAGCGAAAAATACGAATCTCTGCACTTGTTTTGCTCCGAGATCTCGAACGCGATCCGGTTTACTATTTGCCTTACACTTGCGAGCAATCCTCCTCCTTGTGTGCTTTCTGGGAACCGAACAATATACCGCCTCAGATCTTTCATTCACACCGATAAGGGTTGGAAGAACAAACATTTGCAGAGAAAGTTTAGATCCTTTTTACATTCAGCCAAGAAATCAACTAACTTGTAAGGGAAATGGCTGCACAAAATTTAATTTTAACACGTAAATTCACAAATTTTAAATGAATACGTTAGAAAAACGTGCTTCGATTACCTTTTACCACTTTCGGCTCTATATTTTACTCAAATCGTTTTCATTGCCTCACCTGTTATACGAGTAGATGAAGTATGCGGTAGAGTTAATTGTGGTTTGAGAATTAAAAAATTTATTTGTTTAAAGAGTGCGTTCATTCATTTACCTATTCTTTGATAAGAAAATGTTTGTGAGAAAATAATTGAAGATGTAAAGAAGTTTGTCATCCAGTTTTATTTGCATCGTTCTGTCGAATTACGTTGGGTAGCCAAAATCGATATATCACTTTGATATAATTACTAAAAGTTCTACCCGAATTTCAAGAAAATTTTCAGGAAAGCATTTTAAAAGATCGGACATGACTAATAATGGCACATAAATTGGTATTTAATGTTATTTGTAGATTTGAAGCTTGAAAACTATAATACCTTAATATATATTAAGCTTGTGACAATAGAGAATTCCAAAGTGTTAAAACATTTACCAATACCAATTAAATCCTTGTCATTCTGAGACCGCGATGGCCAACTCCCGTCCGTGTTGGCCATGGCTGATCTGCCGCTGCCGCTGTGACGTAGGTCGCCGTGCCCTGGGGCGAGAGCGGTGGCGCCTTGGCGAGGCGCCGCGCGCGTATTTACGGCATTGTTGAGTCTAGCGCTAATGCGCGCGCGGCTCAGGTTCCCGCGCGCAGGGCAACGCAGACGACCACGCCGACGCCTATTAATAGACGGCCGTCGCCTCCCCCACCCCCACGGAGCCACCTGTCCCTGCCGCTCCCCACGCCCCAACGGGCACCACGCTTGCGCCTCTCTCCAATCATCCACCCGCCTCGCCTAATCGCTTTTCTACTCGCTTCTCCTAATCACTCTTCTGTTCGCTCTCCTAATCACTCTTCTGCTCGCTCTCCTCGCTCTCCTAATCACCCTATATACTCGCTCTCCTAATCACTCTTCTACTCGCTCTCCTAATCACTCTTCTACTCGCTCTCCTAATCACTCTTCTACTCGCTCTCCTAATCACTCGTCTACTCTCTCTCCTTCTTTCCCTCCTATTTACCCTCCTAGTACCTCCTACTACTCGCTCTGCAAATCGCTCTCCTAATCACACCACTACACGCACTCCTACTTTCCCTCCTTCTCGCTCTCCTACTTTGTTGCCTCCTCGCTTTCCTATTGCCCCTTCTACCCACTCTCCTACTCGCTGTGCTAATCAGTCTCCTACAAGATCTCCTACCTCCCCCCTACTCTCTCTCCCACTGCCCCTCCTACACACTTTCTAATTTGATCTGCTAATTACTCTCCTAATCGTCCCTCGTACTAGTTCTCCTTCTTCCCCTTCTTCCTGCTCTTCTAATGCCCTTCCTATTCGCTCTCCTAATTCCCATCTTACTCTTTCTCCTAAACGCTCTTCTTTTGCCCCTCCCACTCGCTCTCCTAATCACTCTTCTACTCCCTCTCCTACTCGACCGGGACGGAGTTTTCGGTTCTTGACTGACCCACCTTCTTCACTGCCCGGCGGCCTAACCTAACCATCAGCTTGTCCGCCTGTTCGTCCGCTGGTCCCCCTCGCCCTCCGTCTTTCGTTCGCCAGATAGCGACCTCTTCTTGCTCGTTACCTCAACAGCATTCGTGAGATGGTTTTAGAAGACACCAAAACCATTTGTCATTATTCATTCAAGTGTGATGAACAAAACGTCCAGTCTACTCCTCTGTCTACTTTCCGTCCTACTCGACCGTCTACTCGTCCACCTACTCTTCCACCTGCTTGCTAAGCTGCCCGTCTGCTCGCAAACCTAGCCAAATTCGCCTACTTCCACTGCCTCTCGCCTACGTTGTCTTCCGACTGCCCACCTTCTTCACTGCCCGGTGGCCTAAACTACTCATCTGCTTGTCCGACTATTCGTCCACCCGTCCTCCCACCATTCGCCCAGCAGAGGCCAGCTCGCAACCTCGTCTCCTCCGTTTGCCTCAACTGTATTCACGAGGTAGTTTTAGAGGACACTAAGTCCATTTGTCGTCACACATGCATTCGTATGTGTTGAACCGAAACTAATCATTTTAACCTTTTTGACGCATTGTACGTCCAGAAGGGGTAAAAATGATCGATTTTGTAAAATATTAAAAATATCTGAAGGGAGGAGTGATCCAATGGAAAGGCGACGCGTGGATAGTATGCAACGAAGAGCAATTTGACGTTATGCGTGTTTTCGCATATTACTCATAAGTATGGGCTAGATACTCATAAGTATGGACAGTCTTCTGTCCATATCACCTTTAACACCAACTTCTATCCGCAGCATGAAGGCGTTCAGTTAGTCTCTCCGCCTACGACTTCGCATTGGCAAGTTTATTCAGAGATTTTTTATACGCGATATATCATAAATGTCATGACATAAATGTGCATATCCTTCACACAACATCAGCGTTACTCGATATTCCTTTTTACGAGCGCGGGAGTGATTTTCTCGTTGCTCTCACAGCGAGGATTGTGTGGAGCGGGTGCAGGTGACAGAACTGGAGCGGAGGGTAGCGAGAATAGTGCGACGATGTAGGTGGGAGTGGATTTAGTGAGAGGAGGGCAGTAACGAGGCAGGTGCAGAGTGGGACAAGGGCGTGGGAGAGGTCGGGAACAAGAGCGGAACCGAGAGAAAGGGCCGGCGCGAGTGTGAAAGCGGGAGATGAGACGCGAGCGAAGGCGGACCGGATCAACGGCGCGAGAAGGTACGAAGCGAGAATGAGAGTCGGAGTGAGAATGAGCGCCTGAGCGAGATTGGGAGCCGGAGCGCGGATGAGAGCCGGATGGAGTATGGGAGCCGGGGCGAGAATGGGAGCCGGAGCGAGAATAGGAGCCGGATCGAGAATGGGAGCCGGAGGAAGAATGGGAGTCGAAGTGAGAATGAGCCCCGGAGCAAGAATAAGAGCTGAGGCGAGAATGGGAGCCGGAGCGAGATTGGGAGCCGCAGTTCGAATGAGAACCGGAGCGAGAATGAGAGCCGGAGCGAGGATGAGAGCCGGAGCGAGCATGGGACGGGAGCGAATGCGGAAACAAGGGCCGTGTCGGCGACGCGAACAAGAACCGGAGCGATGGCATGGAGAGCGGGTGAAGATATAAGACCAAGAGCAGAAGCGAGAGCCGGAGCGAGAATGAGCGCGAGAGCGCGAGATCGGACAGAAAGGAAGGCGGAAGGTAGAGCCGGATCGACGGCGCGAGCGAGAGCCTGACTGAAGTCCGGGCGAGGCGGGGGAGAGCGGGGCTGCGCGGCGGGCGGCGGCGTCGAGTTCTCAAACGGTCCTCCGTGGGCCGGTGCGCGCCGTGCGTCAGCGCGCCGTGGATCGCGTCTCAAAGGCCGCGTGACGCGCGGAGCTGGCCGGAACGAACGGGGCCGCCGCGCCGCCTAAGAATCCGCACCCGCGGCCACCGCTGCTCTTGCGGGTGCTGCTCTCATTGAGGTTTCTTGAGGTCATGGCGTAGGGAACCGCGTACAGAGAAACATATGCAGAATTGGGGAAAAGGATAATAGATTTCAGAATGGAATGATTTCTAATTCAGTGTATTTTGTCAAAATTGAATGTGAGGAATCATTTTCGCATGACCTATAAAAAGTGGCAATCGTTTCAAATACACGTTTTCCTAAAATCACACTTCAAACTCCTACTTTCATTGAGGTTTCTCGAGGTGATGGCATGGAGAACCGCCGAATTGGTTTTCAGTAAAACGTATATATAGAATTGGAGAAATGGATAATAGATTTAAGAATGGAATGATTTCTCGTTCATTGTATGTTGTCAAAATTGAACACGATTGACCATTTTATCAGGAACCAATGAAAAGTGGCTATCGTTTCAGATACACGTTTACCATGAAATCCTGGAAGTCACACGTCGAAGTCCCCTTATCCTCTGCTCCTATACTTTCACAATTACCTTACAGTGATGGAAGTGAACCAGTAACTCCAACTTAAAGAATAGCTCTTTTAAGGTTAGGTCGAGTGTGTGGATCAACTAAATATTTACTTAACCAATTAAGGTGCAACTTGGCGTAGTATATCGATACTTCTTGTAGCCAAGGTATAATACCAGAGATGTTAAAAAATATGTATGAATTATGGTCGAATTAATATTTTAAAGATATCTACGCATGACGTCTCAAAAATAATATTGGAACATTAAACATATGAAGGGAACATAAGTAAAAAAAAGTTATAGAATTTACCATTTAAAAAATTAATGCTCAAGTTTTTGAAAATATTTATTAACTAATAACTAATATTTTACGTAGATATTGTAGGCCGTAATCCAGTGCTCGCTTTGCTTACGCGTTACCCTTCTTCTGACGATTCTGGAACTCTTAAAGCCATTCCTTCCTCCCACCGTCCCACACGCCTTCCTGGCAGGGGCGCGGGCGAGTGCTGGCGTTCCGCAGGGCGGCGAAGTGTGGCCCCTCGGTCATCGCCGGCCGATACCTGCGGCGCGCGCGGCCACCGGCGCCAGTGGCGGGGGTGGGGGCGGGGGCGGCGCCCCCTCACATAAAATACGCTGCGGAAATTGTGCCCGCATAAATCCCCCGCTCGCGCGACTTTATCTGTTCAGCGCTGCGCGCGGGGCAGGGCGGCGGCGGGGAGGGGGGCGGGGATGTGTGGCGGAGGCGGCGGAGAGGGCCCGCTGGGAGCGCTAAATTAACGCGTCAGAGCGAGTATGCGCAGGGTGGGGAGGGGGGTCTTCCGGGCTGGATGTCCTTGTAACAAGCGGGGAATCTGTGCTCCTTACCCGGGACACGCGTATTTTTTATCGCTTGTTGTTCGGGGGGTTGTTGTAATTATGTGATTGTGTAAGGGAAAGAGTGAACACAAGATGCTTTTTTTTTTGCTGGTGAGGTTTGATACATTGATCTACTCTGTAAATGGTGGTTTAATCGTTTTATTTGATCCGAATCCATATTATATTGCATTTTCATGAAAGCAGTTTTTAGGATTTTATTCTCTGCTGGTTAATGTTCCAATAATTACCCTCCGGAAATAAAACGATGGAAGTATCTAAGATCCTGATATACAGTTGTACTTATTACATTTCATCATGTAAATTCGGAAAAGTTAAAGATCGTATTTTATTACTTGCGTATTTTAGTGTATTTTAAATATTAACTAGCACATTGGTAATCGTAGGACTTTTATATTACTTTTACGGATTGATTAATATCAATGCTCCTCTTTCCTATGTGGCAGACCATTCTCACTTGAAATTTTTCGATTGACCATCAAACGAACAAACGAACCAGGCAATCAATGTATCGTCCACCATACGTATCTTATTACTTTTCGCACAAACACGACGAGCACGATCTCTACCACTTTCAGCAATCTTCCTTGCTCATCGTAGTTCTCCCGGCTTTCGGAACGCATCTTGCAGCCTGCTGCATCATAAGAATTCTTCGGAACATTTCGTCAAAAATATTACAAACTATCAGTTTTTATATAGTAATTCCTTGTCAGACAAAAGTGGAACTAAATATCTCAATGGTCCACGAGGGAAAAATAAAGTTCCTCAATTATTACGGTTGCTGAATTTAATATTTTCGTGTGGAAGTGCAGGTAGTCAAACGGTCGTTCCTACAAGGCATTTTAAATTTGCTCGGTGGATATAATTTCATTGAAAGTGTCGTATGTTGTGTTTGTATACAGTACCAATGGAAAGTTTTTAAATCAAAGCCATCACTTCAAATGTATTCGTTATAAGATGTCGATGTGCATTATAAACAAGGAATTTATCAGATAAAAATGCTAATTATCAGAATTTAATGATATCACTTATGTAAACCATTAAATATTAATATTTTTATTATAATATTGAGTAGTAATAAAAGTTGTACATTTTCACAAAATTATTAAAGGTCTTTATAAAAATTGCCACAATATTACAAATATTAAATCATTTTTAATATATTATACTTCTTCAAGCTTTCGGCAGAACAATTTATGGTCACACTAGTAGTTTTCCAAGTTTGAATTACATCCATAACATTTTAATTTTATTAATTCGAAAACAAGGCCCTGAAGGGAAATAAGATTTTAAAAATTCAAGCAGATAATAATTCTTGAGATTGCCTTTACCTGCCGATAGAAAATGTTTGTCTTATTTAGTTTAAACGTCTTCTAAATAAAAATACTCGCATAAAATTCAGCGTGAACACCGAGAACCCTTCATAATACGTACGTACATAAACGAATAAAAAAGAAACTGGATTTTATACAATCTTATATATCTTATTAGTTATAACAATATGAAATGGTGGAATCCTGTAACAAGGGTCGTTTGGCCAAGTTTTGTAGCATATCGTGTACTGAAATACGGAGATGTTACTGTATGAATATCGAACGTTGTATCCAATTTGCAAAAAATCAAATATTATGTTATTTTCGTTTAGATTTAACTATAGATCCTGAGAATGTAACATAATGACAATGGTGGATAAGAGCCCATGGATTATTGCAGCACGTGCGTTCTTATAATTTACTTATTGTGAAACTCATGGTAATAGTCAATAGTAGACCATGCATTAAATATTAGAACACTTGTATTCTAATAATCTGTATTACGAAATTGATTCCACTTTTGTAACTTATGGTTCAAGCCGATCACAGTGGATAAAACTAATTTTATTATACTGAAACGTCACTACATTGTTTGAGTTTCAATGGTTGTTACACGTCCATCTCTTTCATTCCCGCACGCAGATGCGCTTCTGGGCCCACATGGGCCCGCTACCCCGGCGCAGGGGGAGGGGGGGAGGCGGCGGGGCACGCGGCTCTTG
>BOPP01000068.1:63336-77813 GCA_017312745.1 Gryllus bimaculatus | reverse complement strand
GCTCCTTCTACGCATTGCTAACTGTCTCCCCACGCTCCACGGGCAGCACCCGTCTTCCACGCTCGTTGCCACGTCTGCCCGCGCAAGCCCCTAATCCGCGCTTCGCGGCAAACCGCCACTCAACCCTCCCCGTTTTCGATCACTAACAACTTCGCCACCCCCGCTTAGCCTGTCGCCGCTGTGCCCGCCCTGCTTTCGCTCCCAAAAAAACCCCACCCCCAACGCTTAAGCCGCCCGTCTTCGCCTCGCGCACCCACGCCCTGCACTTTCACTCACGCACCCCCTCGCGCCCGCGCCCGGGCGCCGCCCTCGCCGCGGCCCAGCCGTGTCCTCGTGCGGCATTTCTCTTTCACGTGCTCAGCAGCTCTGCTTAGATATTTCCCCCTTTTCATCAGCGGCACGGCGCGTCATTTCTCCTTTCCTACTTATCCGAGGGAGCCTGTTTTGTCAAGAGTTTGATTGTGACGCACTGCTATCTCTTTTGTCGCTCACTCCTGAAGTTCGCTTCGCTGTTAGTTTCTCAGAGTGGTCTTCTTTGTGCTTGAATTTCTTCGTTTCCCGTTGTTGCCTATAAGCGATAAGAAACTTGACTAATCTAGATCTGGCTTTTACCAGTTTTCCTTGTCAACCTGTTTTCCGTCACACTTCCTCTTTCTCATGTCTCACGCTCACAACACACATCCTATCTATTCAGCCTCCATTTCTTCACTCTCATCATATTTCCTTCGCGACCAGACTGGCAAACATCTCTCTCTCTCTCTCTCAGGTCTCTCTCTCTCTCTCTCCGTCTCTCTCTCCCCAGGGCCTTCTCTCCCAGCCTCTCTCTCCCCGGCCCTCTCTCTCCGCCTCTCTCTCCCGCCCTCTCTCTCTCCCTCTCTCTCCCCTCTCTCTCCCCTCCTCTCTCCCCTCTCATCATCTCTCTCTCCCTCTGCTCTCTCACACACGACACACACACCACCGGCTAAACGCTCTCGTTCTCTTCAATACTTCTTACTTCCCCTCCCTCCTGGCACCTGCTTTCCATCTCCTCGCACCTCCTTTTTGGCTTCGCTTTCCTTTCAGCGGGGCTCCCGTTAAGAAATGAGTAATTTCTTTTGTGTGATTTTAGCACGCGATATTACAATATCCTAAGCGCTGCCCGCCGTGCGACCGCGACGCGAGGCGAAGCGAGCACGTGGAAGGGGGGAGGGGAGGGAGTAGGTCGGATACGCGTCTTGCGGCCTCACGGGTGCAAGGAAACAAAGGTCGCGGCGCGGAATACAACACGATCGCCAAGGACAGCTCACTCCATCACCGCGCCGCATACAGAGCGCCTCTTCACTCAGCACATAGGCGGCGGCCCGGGCCTTCCTACCCCCTCCCCCCTCCAACCCGCTGCCCACGCCTGGCTTTCGCGCGGGGTGAAATTAGGTGCGCCGTCGCGTACCCTCGCTCATGCGCCGCGGAGGCTAGAAGAGCGCTTCGCGCGCGCGCGGTGTGCGCTGCGTTAAGAGAAACGAAGCGCGGTTCCGTGCAGGGCGCCTTAATGAGGGCGGAAGATTTGGGCGGGAATCATGGGCGGTATTTTGCGGCAGGGCTTGTGGGGTTTAATTTGATGAAATATCCGTTGCTTGAATTTGTAGTTTTAGGGGTCGTTGCGTAGATGGCCATGCCATGATGGAAAATACTGAAGACGCTTAAATAAATAAAGGCTTCATAAAAGGAACAAAATAGACGTGATAATTTTGTTAGCACTGAATGTAAATTTATAAAATAACACCTAACGCGTATTATGAAGTTTACATGATGCAGGTTAATTATAAATATAATTTTTTGGCTTGGGAATTTTGTAAAACGATGTAACTTCAATATCTTTTAAGAGACACCTGACTGGGAGTCTAATTTTGAGATTCTCGGGCAAAGTTTGAACAATAAAATAAGAAAATATAACTCTACGCATTATTTTGCATGCAATGAAAAAATATTAAACAACATATTTAATGTTACTATCACTGACCGTTTATACAGTAATGCGATGTTTTGTAACAGCAGGAATCATGTAAAAAAACTTCATTCAATATGCTCGCGTTAATACTGAGAGTTTAACTAGTATTTTCGTTATGAGAAAAGGTTTGGAATGGAGAAAGATCAAATAAGAGCAAAGAATGTTACCAGTGAAGAAGAAATACTTTCACAAGAGACGATCTGTCGACAAAGACTAGACATAGTTCATTAGAATGAATGAGCAGTACGCTTGGTTCCATTGTTTTACAGAATCAACGAGCGTTCATATTACGTCCATACGTCCATATTATCAATAATAATTAATTATTTTATGATTATTATAAATACTGTATTATAATATAATATATATACGGGGGTATAATAATACTGGGGATATACATGAACGCGCGGTACTGGGTGTATGGAATTTTTTAATAAAAGACCAAATGAATTTGATTTAGATCTATCGAATGTACGAACGTACTGTATATAAGATCGTGTGAAAGCAAAATTGTGAGTTCTGGGCAAAATTATATTCGATATTTTTTTAATGGACGCGCTAAGGTAAAAGTAAGAAGAAAGAAACACTTGAAGCGAAATAAAGAGCAGTCTCCAAGGCCGATTGTGAATTTTACTGTCAAATAACATATACGTTAAATTATGTAAAAACGACTATAGAAAGGTAGTTAAAAACTTGACGCACCACATCTTCTAACCTTCCAATCATCAAATGATCTCTACTCTCTTACCCAAAGACACGTTCATCCAGAGCAAAACCCCAATAGAACGAAGCCCTGAAGCTGACAAGCAACAACGTAGTTACCGCAGCTCGACTCTGGAAGCTGCAGCTTGTCCGTCGGACGCCTTAACTGCCGGGGAAACTCTTGAGCCGGAGGAGGGCGCTGTGTTAACAGAGGGCTGCTCCCGCGTAAGGGGCGGGCGAGGAAGGGTGTGGGCTGGGCTGGGTTGGGTGGGATGGAGCACGGCGAGGAAGGGGGGACGTAGTTGGCTAGATGAGATGGGATGGGGACGCAGGCGAGGAAAGGGTGGGGGAGGGCGTGGCTGTTGCCTTGGTGAGGTGGATGGGGCGCGGGACGGGAAAAGGTGCGGGGAGGGGTGGTGGCAGGGCTGAATGAGGTGGGATGGGGACGGGGCGGGTATGCCCGGGAGGAGACGATGTGGGGTGAGGCGGTGAGCAGTATATGAGAAGAGGCAATGGAAGCGGGATGGAAAGCGTGGCGAGTGAAACGAGACTTCAAAGGAAAGGGGCGAGAGGCTATGTGGCTCAGGTCGGAGAGAGGCTCGATACAGTGGATGGAGTGCCGTGCCGTGCCGTGGAAGAGCGCACGAAAGGAAGGGGACATGGAGAGCTTAGTGAACGATTCGGAGGTTTGTGAAACGGAGAATATTGCGCGACGAAATGAAGTGGAGAGAAGATATGAAACTAGGTCTCGAGCACGGATGCAGGGATTGACTAGACAAGGGATGGCGAAGTAGGGTGGAGAGGGACAGATCTGCGCGGACAGGGACGGAACGGGAAGAAGCTGGGTGGAGAGGGTCGGATAGGGATGGACGAGGACGGAGCGAGGTGGTGGTCGAAGCGAGGCGGGGCGGGGCGGACAGGAACGAAGCGGAGCGGACAGGAACTGCAAGGAACAGAAAGTGAACGGGGCGGAGCGCGACTGAGCGGGGCGGGAGTAATGGACGAATAGGAGCGAAGTGGAGCGGGGAGAAGCAATGCGGATGGGGAAGGAGCGAGGCGGAGCGGGGAGGAGCAGGCGGGGCGCGACGGTGCGGGGCGGGAGTTATGGACCAGAACAAAGCGAGACGGAGCTGGGAGGAGCGAGGCGGAGCGGGCCAGAGCGCGCGGAGCTGTGCGGGAAGGAGTGTGGCGGAGCACGCTGTTCGTTGGGGACGGTGCGTGTGGGTAAACTGCGGGAGGGGGGCAGGGTTGAGGGAAGGGGGCGCGCGCAAAGAAACGAGGAGTAAATTACGCCCGGGGGTCTATTTCGATCGCGGGGTAAACAGCGGCGCAGTGGGGCGCTGGGCTGGGGAGCTGCTGCTGCTGCTGGCGACGGCGTCGCCGTCGTTTAAAGGCGTGCGGTAATTTGTGTGCGCTCCAGCAGTCGGAGGAATAGATACAAGGAGCGTTGTAGGAAATGGATGGTGTTTCGACTCACTAACATGTGATTACAAACCTTTTGGATTTTTTGTTATTTGGTCGAATTTCAATTATAAATTACTGGAGAAAAGTATCATAAGTAGAAATTTAAAAGAGAAGTACATACTATATGGGCCATGGAAGCGTATATATTTTCCACTAATATATCGGTGCGCTTGAGGTTGGTTTAATGAACTTAGAGTGGAAGAAGACTTCAATCTCGTCTTGGCTTCGCGTTATACTGAGGGTGAGTAGTTGGTCATGAAGGGGCAGTTAACCTTTTTATTGCAGACTGTTGTTATTACATGTTACTGATGTATGTTACATTGAGTTTGAAAATAAATTCGAATAAACAGCCTCTATGTAGTGGCCAATTGTTGGTAATTATAAAAATAGTGTTTTATTAATAAATCTTTTTGACTGTTAGTGGTTGAAACAGTAGCACGTATATACTGAGTATTTCATATCAGCAAATGCTTTCGAATTTTTTTCCAGGTTTGTGTAGAAGTAATTTAGAAGTACTCTTTCTTTTATGATGTCACTCTATTTGCTCATCACAAATTCAACTTACATTTAAGACGTATATTTTACATATACCGTCACATTAAAAACATAAAAAATCATAGCTGTTTGTTCATTTAGGAAATATTCGAAAAAGTTCTGGTTCTCAGCTATGGAAGATAAAGAAATTCCTCTCTAGCTACTATGTTTAGAAAATATGGATTTTTCTTTTGACACAATCATCTAAGAGAGAATCGAACCGTACTTCACTTAAATGGAAATTATGTGCTCATACTAAGTTAGCTTTGTAAACACATACATGTTTCGCTTTTTTTTGCCTCGGCGAATGAGAAGTAAACACCATCAACTGACAACTACATTCAAAATGAAAGATCAAATAAAGCATCACACAAGACGGAGTAAGCATGAAAAAAAAGGCAAGTGTTTCCCACGCTGCATTGTCTGAGGTTCATCAATAGATTGCTCGTTTTTTCACTCTGTTGGGTTAAATAATGAGAATATACCTTCAGAAGGTACAAACAAACGAAGCAACAACACAAAAAAGGAATAGCGGGCATACATTATTGGCAAGTAGGGACGCTTCCGGCACATGCATTTTTCCCTCGTTCTTTTTACTTCGAATTGAAAGCAAATTCATGTGACCTACTCGGAAAGATAAGGGAAAGAGTAAGAAAAGAAGATAATATTTATTATATTTTTCTATTAGATTTACCCCCAACCAGAACAGAAGAGTTAAAAATCAATAGCGGAAAGAATATAAGAATATGGTTCAATTATGTGTTTAATAGTTCAGTTAATAATGGTGAGCTTAGTTGATATGTAAATAGAAGTGGAATGGTTTCAGGTGACGGAAAATGAAACTGGAGACTAAATAAGTATATAGACGGAACAGAAAGAACAATCATGAAACTGTCTTCTGAAGAAAGGCTACTATTGTAGCCTAAAAGGCCTTTTCGGAAAAACGGAACAACTGCGAAAATACCTGCTGCGAACTAGTACTGACTTCAAATTCCTCATAAATCGATCAGAATTTGATTCCTGAAACTCCAAGATTGGGCAGTTTAGTCTCTCTGCCTCGAATATTTTCAGAATTGTTTGTGCACAAGTGAATCATTACAAACTAAGGGCAAACATAAACCCTGACCTCCAAGAGTGTTCTTATGTTGCAGGCATGTGCATTTCCCCTCATTAATTCCACTGGCAACGGTAAAACAAACTGCCGTCAAGTTCAAAAGGAACAGTTGTGCGAGTGCAATATCACGCAAAGAGAGCGAGCGAGCACTGCAGGAACACGCTGTTTCCGTACGTTCATTCATTCAACCATTCATTCAGCCATTTATTCTAAAATTGACTGATCAATTAAGAAATTGTTTATCCACGGGCATATCCAGGAGTAACGAGACACCTACAGCGCACATCTCCAGAAGGAAGGCGTAGTGAGTGCTGCAGGAGCGACCTGTCGCTGCAGGCACCTCCAAACCTGTCTTCGCGCACTCCCAGCAACTCAGCCTGGCGTCTCAGTGCACTAGGCCGGCGCGGGGCGGGGCGGGGCGGAGCGGAGCGGCCGACGGGGCGACGCGGCGGCGCGGGGCGCGCGGGGCGGCGGGCGGCCGGGCGGCGCGGGCGGGCGGGCGGCGCGGGCGGGGCGGGGCGGGACGGGCGGCGGCGCGCGTCGGCGGGCGGCCGCGGCGGTGGGTAGAGGTGTCGTGATGCGATGGGGGCGATTAGCGCTAATGTAAATACTGTGTCGCAACGCCGCAATCTCGACGCACAACACCCCGACGCACCCTGCCTCGAGGCGCCGCCACGCACCTTCCTCCAGGGTGGGCGGCAAACCAAAACAATAATTCAGGATCGGATTCGTAATCGACTCGATCTCAGATTTTCTACGTTACTTATCGATACTGCTGAGTTGTACCACACAGTCTGCTGACCAACATTATTGAAAAAGTGGATCTTAAATAACGTCTCTGCGTTTGAGGTATACACAACTTTTGTATCTGCCATGTAGGCAGGACCTGTAGTAAATGATTTATTTGATTTTTTTGTTAGAGTATATTCTAAATATTTATCTTTAGAAAAAGTGTTCGAAAACTAATTTATATGTTAAAATGTTGTAATGCTCTTTAAACATATGGGTCATCTGGTAAGGTCTATTTTGAGAAGTTTCGTTCGTGAATGATTTTCTGAAAGAATTTGCAAAGTGAAATTTTAAGTGCTCTTAACGATTGCTTTGGTAATAACTTCCCTACCCGGGAGTCAAGGTATATCTTCTTCCAGCGCACGACTCGGTATTGTCCAGGCATACTAGATAACAGCACGTTGAGAAGAATCCAGTCCTAATACCGCCTTCAATTGTGGTTTGTAACTGAAAACTTATGAATTGCATTGGATGAGAATTAGTTATATCAGTAAATTGACTGAAACATTTAAGGAAGATTCTTCGGAGCTATGTCGTACATTATAATTATACAGTTTACGCGACAGAAAAAAATGTCACACACGTTACAAATACCACTTTCAGAAATGACACTCACGCTACACTGGTTAGATACTACGTAATTATGAAAGCAGAAAGTGACTGCTGCTCCCGAGGTCGTGTAGAATTCCTTTACAAATTGTCCCTTTTAACAGTAACATGAGTCAGACTATCATTAATACTAATGGGTATATTCTCAATGCAGCCTTTTTCGACGAGTTTACATACTGCTCCAGTTAACTATGTTGCTTCAATGCTGACAGTCTCCGCCGACTACTCAAAATTCAAACGCATTACGCTGAGTGTCTCCCTACGCAAAAGCACTCCTATACATTTTTTCTGAGTTAATGAACTGATTTCCACGCCAATGGAATTTGTAGTATACTTTTGCGCTTTAGAAAATTGCAATGAAGTACTTTTTAGTAAATTAAAGTCTCTAAATGCAGCTCTTGAGTTTTAATTAAATTCAACAGTCACTCTGGACGTTTTTAAATATTATAATTAAACGTTAAAATACTATAATACTTGATGATTAGTTAACTAAAATATTTGATAGTTAAAAATTACGTATTGAAAGTAAATGCGTAAACAAAAATTTATAATTAATGGCTTCGTAGGCTTCCGCGGCCGGAGTCAATGTATTCTTGGCTATCCGGGATGCACCGCGTCTTGGTCAATTGTACTGACGTTTCGGCCATCTTGCCGTGACCTTCTTCAGAGCTATACTGATATAGCGGGAGTATAGCTTTGAAGAAGGCCACAGCGAGATGGCCGAAACGTCAGTACAATTGACCGAGACGCGGCTCATCCCGGATAGCCAAGAATACATTTATAATTAATGCTTGTGCAGAGGAAAATCTTATCTTTGAAATAACAATTTTAACGAGTTTAGGGTTGTGAAATCATTTTTAAAAATTCACAGAACAGAACATGTGATATTTTTGTTGACATTGTCACTCAAAGGATCACTAGGCTAAATTAAATTCCATTCCTTTATTCAAATAACAAGTAGATCTGATTGCCCTGTAGGCGAGGCGGCTGTGTACACCTCTATAATACAATTTCCGCCCGACTATTTAATTGATAATTTTGTTACACCCCGGACGCACGCGCTTGCGGCGCATACTTAATTTGCCGCCGCCGTAAACACCTGTGCTTTCTGCGAACTGCTCGCGCTCTCCGTTCACGTAAGGGAAGTGGACCTTCATCAGATTATTTGCGGATTCCGCGTGGCGTTGGTGGCGGGCGCAGGCGGCGGCGCGGGGCGGCATTTGGCATGCAGCGCCAGGGCGCGCGCGGCCGCCCAGCGAAGCTCAGCGAGTGGCCAGGCGGCTGTGGGGGCGTGGGGGCAAAGCTTGGCCGCCAGGTGGGTGAGCGGGGGATGTTGCGGAGAGACAAGTTACCGGGCGGGTGACAGAGTGAGTAAGGGGATTTCTGGATGGGTAGGTGAGAGGGTGGACTGGTAAGTACAGGAGGGCGGGCAGCTGTGCAGGCTAGTGGGCAGACGGAGGTGGAGTAAAGCTTGTCCGTCAGATTTGTAAGGGAAGCGAGTGGGGAGCAGTCGGGTGATATTGAAGAACCCCCCAAAAAAAATGGCGGAAACCCCGAGGCAAGGGGACCGATCGGGACCCCCCGGGGGGGGGGAAACCCCGACGAGCCGAACTGACCGGGGGGGGTGGGGGGGGGTCTACCGACGGACCAGACCACGGACCGACTGACAGACCGACCGACGACGACCACGGACCGACCGACGGACCGAACGACCGACCGGACGACCGACCAACCGAACCAACGGACCAACCGACGGACCGACCGAGCAACCAACCGCGTAAGTGGATGACCGGCTGCATAGTCGAGCGGGAGAGAGAGCGGGCAGGTGGGATCACACGAAGGCGAATGAACATATGGGCAGACGAGCGTGGGGTCACGTTTATCTGTCCAATGGGTGGGTTCGTGGACCAGACAGTTGAGAGTGAGCGAGCGAGCTTACCAAGTAAGTGGATTACCGGGCGGGTGAGCGTGAGAGCTGACGAGTAAGAGAGCGAGGGCGCGGGAGTGGGCGACCGTTAAATCAGAGGACCGTTGGGTGAGCGGTTGGAGGGTGAGGGGGGAGGGGCTCCACAAAGGCGCAAAAGGTTGAACACACTTCCAGTGCGTGTGATGGATATGCGTTCGTGACTGCGTCATCTGCGCCTGTCACCGCAACTGTGGTCTGTGACTAAAGAATTTAAATATGCGCGAACAACTTCTGATTGATTAATAGAATCTAATGAATATATTGTAGATGTCCCTTTTGAAGGGTTTTATATGATTTTTATACACTTCCAACGTTGAATACATGGTTGCAGGAAGTATTGATTTGAACCAAAGTTTGTGTGATTTTATTGCGGTTGGTTAGAAGCAAGGCCTACGAACTACATTCTTAGATGTTCACTTATGTTTAATATGCCGTGCGCAACGTAATATGTTTGATGACAACATTTCATTTCTCCGCTTACGTGCAATCAGTAGCTAACCCAACCACGAATCAAATCGAATAAACTTTGATTCCAACTCAATACAGGGGAATTTCATGTAAGTCTACAGTTCCATCTAAGTTGCTTTCAACATTCAGTGATTTTGAACTCTTTACAGCGTGACATTAAAACGAACATAAACCATAAAGAAGGGAAAGAGCGTTACCTACGACTACGACGACAAAGCATCGTGAAGAAAAAGGCAGGAAAAAAATGACACATTTCCAGCGATGATCGCAGCTTCCATTTCCAGCAGGGAGCTCCACTTTGTGATAAAAAGAAAAGGAAGAACCCGTGGGCAACGCGGTCTCAATCCACTCCATCCCACCCCTACCGTCAGCCTCCCCCACCCCCGCGGCCAGTCGCGCGAGCTGCGTCTTCATCGGATTATCCGCGACTCGGCGTCCGCTCCCCCTCGCGATCTCTCGCGAGACGGAAACAGCGCGTGGCCACCTCGCGCGCAAAAAAACCGGCGTCGCCAGTCCGCGCCCTCTGGGACTGTTCGCCGCGGCGGCGCGCGCCGGTCCCACGCCGTCCGACCCCGCGGCGTGGCTTAGATTCGCCCTCGGTGCCGGGCCGTAACCTCCGCTCCCCTGTTGTCCTGAGACAGGGGGCCAAGTGGAGCCGTTTTCGGTTGGTCTTCTGTGGATGATACGGGTTGCTCCTCGGCACCATTCGGAGCCAGTTCTTAACCTTCACTCCTCTTTTATCCTTTTGTGGGAGGATGGGTAGGATACGCGTTGTCGTCTATGGGTGATACCCGATTTTTTCTCCCCACCTTTCGGTGCCGGCCGTAAACCTTAGAGCTTTCCTTCTATTCTTTTGTGCAAAGGTGTACCCGATTCCGTTAGTCTTCTACAAATGACACGGGATTCTTCTTCGTCACCATTGGATCCGGTAGGTAACTTTCGCTCCCTTTCTATCCTTTTGTGCCAGAGGTGCCCCACAATGAAGCAGATTCGCCTCATCATCTATGGATGATACCCGATATTCTCTCCCCACCTTTCGGTGACGGGCCATAACCTTAGATTCCCTTCTATTCTTTTGTGACAGGGGTGACGAAAGGTGTAACCGATTCTGCTAGTCTTCGACAGATGATACCAAATTCTTCCTAGTCATCATTTGGAGTCCGTCTGTAACTTTCGCTCCCTTTCTATTCTTTGTGCCAGGGGTGCCCCACGGAGGAGCGGACGGGCAGGAGACGTCATCTACGAGTGATATCCGATTTACCCTCCCCACCCTTCGGTGCCGGGCCGTAAACTTCGCTTCCTACTATCCTTTTGTGACAGGGATGACCAAAGGAGTAGCGTCCTTTTCTTTCGACTATTCTTCTACACGTGATACCGGATATTTCCTTGCCGTTCGTCAGTGCCGGATCGTGTTCTTCTCTCCACATCTATCTTGGTGACTGGAGTGTCCCAAGGTGTAGTTACCGGCCCCATTAGTGTAATCTTCTGCTGATAATACCGGATACTTATTTGCCGTTCATCAGTGCCGGACCGTAATTTTCGCTCCACATCCATCATTTTTGTGACAGGGGAGACCAGTGGTGTAGCGGCTAAACCGTTTCATGAGTGATAACCACATTTAAATCCCTATTTATAATACGTGTGGAAAATGTGAACAAAGTAACCTCGCGGCTGATTTTCTAAGAGTTCTTCGTTTCCGTCATTCCACTTTTGCCTTATCCCTTTTCACATTGTATTTTTACATTCACGTGCTCATTGCATGATTCCTCCATATCCGGTATAGCTTCAGCACAGACATCATTATCGTAGTAAATATTTTTTCGGTGCAAACCTTTACAAGTCCTATGACATTTTTCTTTTCCTACCACCGACTCATCCTCTCTTTCATATTTTTGTGCCTTACGTGTTCCCACGACCCAACACCATCTTCATCACACCTTTTGCACACTTTTTCACATCCATTATCTCCTTTCTCTTGTAATACACCCTTTAGACGCCCTTTTGCGTCCATTTCCTGACAGACTCATTGCCAGATTTCGACCTCCTCGCCGCCGCCTCCCCCCGGGTAAAAAGAGAACCGGCCGCTCCCGCCGAGGGCTTTTTTTCGAGTGCAGCGCAGCGGGATTGCGCGGAGAGAGCTGCGAGCTCTAATGTGCCGGAGACCCGTCGGGGGGAAGGGGTGAGGTAACTTTTTGTGGAGTGCGAAATGCGAACGCATTATGGGCAAAAACCGGGTTTTTATTCCGACAGCGGAGCTGATTTTCTGAGAAATAACACCGGCGTTTTGTCGTGCTGTTGTGCAATAGAGTGTGAGATTTTCATGAACACAAGTTCAAATTTGGTTACTTTTTGTCGCTGGTTACTGTTTTTATTCGTACGTTACATTTCCAAGTCGTGTTGGGCGGATAGTAATCAGTTCGTATGACATCAACTGAGCTTGCGTTAGGGGAAATTCTGAGTATGCAATCCGTCCTACAGTACTGTCTAACGCTTTGCATAGTTTCTTATGTTAGTAAAATGTTGGGTCAGTTTTGTGTCAATAAATATTTTATATTTGATGTTATCAAACAGTTTTCTGTTGAAACGCAAAAAAATAATTTATCAATTTTTAGAAGTTCATGGTATTATTCGATTCGTAAAGATATCCAATTTAAGCACATTTCTCGTAATATTAATTAATTAATTTAATCCTTAACTAAGGCCTTTCCTGATTTCTATTATATTTTATTTCCGTATAACTGTTTACACGCTATGTTCAGTAAAAACAGTTTCCGTTGCTAATGTTAATACGGTGTTGCAACACCCATCCCCACTCAATGGATTCAGAAGAAACAGAATTCGTTGTGAATGCAAAATATTATTTTTGTTTAAAAAGGCTTGTAGAAAAACTGAGACGAATTTTGAATGGCATGTGAGTAGACAGACATGGTAATTCAATGTTGTTCCTATCGCTAGAAAGAAAACACCGATTCCAGTTTGTGTTTGCAGGCTGATATTTTCGATTATTTGAAGGTGGAACGCGAAGCAAATGAAGAATGCCCTGCATTGTTTCTACCAGCAGAGACGTCTACACACATGTGTATTGGATTAAAGAACGGGTTTTCCCAAATAAATTTTCAGTTTCTGGGTCATGACAAAATTCACATATTTGTGTCTTTTAAAATGCAATATCAACATTAGAACATTGTTATTTATATTTCTTAAATAATAAAATTGATTTTTTTGATTTTTAGACTTCAATTCCTTTCAGACCTCTTGTGACATGACTTATGTCGCTGTAACGAGTACTTGTTTGAAATAATGAAGGGATTCACACACAGAATACCCTACAGTTCCAACAATGAGCATCCAGATGTGGTCCAGAGAGTGAGTTTCAGAGGTTTCTATGGAAACGAAATGAAATTATAAAGTTTATCACATACTTTAACGGGGCAATTTACATTTCCTGGGCTCATAACACAAAATGAGAAGAAGCGAAAATAAAAATTAAAAAGAACCATGACGCTACACTTTCACAACCGTGTTTTTCATTTCACACTACATTCATTTCAGAAAATTAAATAAGACTCTTTGTTAGAATTGAGATTATTAAAACGTCTTATGTTAATTGCAACTACGCTCCTTAAAAAGAAATAAGCTCCCTCACAACATTCTGTCTCTGATATAGCAGTTTCACGAGCGAATGCAGGCTGTGTGTGTGCAAGTGCATTCTGTTTTGAGCCGTCAGCAAAGGCAACGCAACCCTTCCACCATGTGTATACATTTTTTAACTTATTTTTATTTTGCCATTATTTTTTTATTTAATGGGTAGTTATTACATACGTACATACAAATTACGTAACTTGATATTATGTCGCGAGGCTGAAGGCATTTAAGCCTTAAAATACCTTCATCCTACCTTGTTCTAACCTTTTGAATTCTGGTATTCACACAAATTCACCTCATTATATTGCTGTTGTATGGTTAAATTCAACAGATTGAATACAATTCAATACTGTTACACCAAAGTACTGATTTATTAATAGAATATATGCAAGAACTGCTTTAATAAGCTCTGAATTTCTAATAGCCACATTTCAGGGAATCATCTATCCTCATCTTCAGACAATTAATATCCATAAAACACGTAGAATCAACCATTTAGTATGGCAACATTCTGTTAGACTGAAATAGTATCAGTATTACATCGTCTGTGTGGAACGTGTGGCCAGAAGCGATCGTTGTGGATGGCAGAAAGTGAGTGAACGGTCTCGACATTTACACGCTTGAAATATTCTAGGTATTATGTATGTAGAAATGTTATCGCAACGTTTATATTCATTTGTTACGTCTTTCTTCCAGATGTTCTCTTTTTCCCCTTTTTCTGAAACTGATTAGCTCGAATTAAACTGTCGTGAATTTCCATTGAACTGTTCTGTCACATATTTTCCGCAAAACGAAATTATGTAAATCGCTTAGCCTCACCTATGTTCTGACCTCATAGAGTATTATAATTGAAGCACATTTCATCAAGTGACGCAGATGAAAAACAAATAATGTAACAGTTTCATTGCAGAATATATCAGCCATTTCATGTTCCACCCGTCGTAGTGTATTACATCATAATCCCGGTACAAAAATTAGGGTCATTATGGCGCCTTATGGTTATGGCGACCACTGAGATGCTCCTTGTGCGGAAACGGCCCATCGGCCGCGGGCGGCGCCGAGCGCGCTCTGGCAGCAAAGACCGCCGGGCGCCGGCCCTTCTGGCGGGGTATTTACGGAACGTTATTGCCGCGCTGTAATGTTCATTCGTAATGGGCGCTTCCCGCCTTGCAGCCCGCCGCGCCGGTCCCGTCCCCACGCCC
>BOPP01000068.1:31837-45114 GCA_017312745.1 Gryllus bimaculatus | reverse complement strand
CACTGCCACCACAATCATCAAAATCTCTATCACCACCTTCATCATTACTGCTGTCCTCACCGTCTCCACTTCCTTCACAACTAGCCCCGCCACTTCCCCTGACGCCCTCCGCCGCTGGTCTCGCTTCCTCCGCGGTGACCTTTTGCCACCGCACACTCCGAAGCATCCGCTCACGCCCCTACTGCATCCGTTCGCACCTCGCATCATCTGATTTCCCGTTGACCTTTAGTCTCTTGACATTTCTACTTTATCCCCGGCCTTCGCCGCAGTCGCCTCTTCATGGCTCTCTCCAACTCATGCGCTAATGAGGCGCACTATTACCACCTTGATCGTCACTACCACTATCCACACCATCAATACTGCTACTATGGAGGAATTACTCTTATTAACAATTATTTAAGGAATTTATTTCATCACTCTGCAATCACATGAATATATTGCAGCTCCATTTATCAACGCAATTTCCGTTTATGGATCATCTTCTTCCATAGCTGGATCCACTTTGACAGGTCGGGAAACAAATGAAAGTCATGCAGGGCGATTGCTTTGCAAAAGATAGTGATGAAGTCATTTACAAATGAGCTAACTTTAGAAGAAAACACTGACAAAATGAGTGCCTGGACATAACTTGCAGTTATATTACTAACAATGGCCAAGCATTAGCTGCCAAAGAAGTAATCTCTCTATATAACGAACATCTCCAACACCTTTACCGCTGTCGATTGGACCATGCTCCCGGTCTTTTGCCTCGCTACCCTCGTCTCTCAGCCGTACCTCGGAAGCATCCCTGACTTCCCCGCTTCCTCCGTTCGCTCTCGTGCCACGTCTTCATGATTACTTCGACCTTCCATTCCGTGGGCGTTGTTATCATTTCTGCCCCCGTCGCCTTCGACCCAGCCGCGCTCACTTCCTCCCTGGCGTGAGCGCCCACCCGCGCTGCCCAACGACGTAGGCCCACGTTCGTGCGTTCGTGCGCTCGCATCCGCTGCGTCCAATAGCCACTTCCGGTCAGCGCGGGGTTGATACTCGATTCCCCGCTTGGCCTCGCCTCCCCTCGCATCTGCCCTGCCTTTCGCCTACGCCTCCTGCGCGATCAATCTCTGTAGCTGTCTGCGTTTTGGCTCGCTGTGAAACAAACGGCCTGTTCCTCACCATGCTCACTAAGATGTATTCGGCCCTGCGGCAAACACTTCGTTTGGATTGCTTGCTGTTCACAGTTTATATTTAATATTTGTCCTGCATTGATTTCGTTTTACTTTCAATTTGGTTTATTGGTTTTTCATGCAACATCCGAAAGTTTAATGATCGATATCCGTCAGTTGATATCCAATGTTTCTGTACACAATCGTTTTCTAATCGTCCCTACACTGACGGTCGTTAGATGGATTACAAGTCTGTGTGGTTCAGAATCTGATACGATATCAAGCATAACGCCATTCAAAAGGACTTTCTGAAATGAAAAACAAAGTTGAATATTACTTATCATATTAATTACACAAATTATGCAAATGAAACGTCTTATATTTCGACACAATTATGATAAACTAGTGGTGACCCGCCAAAATTAATGGGATGAAATCAAACTTTCATGTTAATAATTCAATATAATGTATAGTATAACACAATTTAAATCTTTTATTCCAAATTTAAGATTGTTTCTTTTCCGGCATTCCCTTTATAACCAGGAATAGGTTCTCAAATTTAGAAATTCGTACTCGGTGTTGCTGTATGTTGCTAATTAAATTTCTATGTCTGTCTACTGGTTGAGGTGGCGAAGGACATCAACTAATTCACTGCAGTCCCTGAGACCAGAATATTCTGAAGTTGTAATTCCGAAGACGGCAGGATTTTGGTAATAATGGTTAGGATCTGAGCCAGATCTCACCATCCAGCGGATGAGGAACACCGCTACCTCTCGTGACAAAACATCCGCAACACTTACAAGACTAATGAATGTAGCAGTTAACGCGCCCGGAAACATGAAATTGAATCAATCCATGATTACCTAACCTTAAATTCATTTTATCTGGATAATCGAATGCAGCGGAGACTACCAAATTGTAGTCGACTCGGTCGTTTTTTTAATCTTTCAATCCTTATGGAAACTTTCGATACTATTCTGAAACCGTAATAAGCAAAAAATAATATTTAAACTAGTGCTAGAACGCTACATATTTTCTCGCCCATAGTTAAGGTTACGTAAACGCAATTTCAGTACGATTTAACTCATCTCGGTCATCATTTTTTTTATAAACCTCATTAGAAATCGTAGAAAAGTACGTACGAAAACTAAATATTTTCAAGCAAATAACACAAATTCGACAATCAAAACTTTTTCGTACAACTAAAGCACGTCCCAACAATGAGACGGAATTCACAGAATTACAACTGCCGTCTCGCTGCGCCGAATGTCATTGTCGTGTTCGAATCTGATATTTCCTTCTAGCAAATGAAGCATGGGAACTAAGAATTTTTTACACCAAACCACTCATTTTTATAAAAAATTTTATTATTTTAAAAATATATTTCTTTTAACAAAAAATACTATAATTGAAAATGCATTATTCCCATGTTAATTTGTTATTTTGTAATTTGTATTTTTCTTTCCAATTAAACGGAATTGGGGATAATTTTAATTAATGTTATTATTTATTGACGCTATATGCCACATATAGCGCTATAACTTATTGTATATTGACAGTGCCTCAAACGCAAGTAAAAATCGATATCTACACAAAATTTACGTCAATATCACGAAATCAAGAATTCAAAAAAGAATCATAAATCATTATAGATTGATATTTCTTTTATTTCTCAAAATTGTTGTATTTATTACAAATATAATGAAATGGTCATATGCACCGAACAGACACCAAGCCATTCCAGAGACTATATTATTCATTTGTAAGCTGAATCATTTTCCTTTTAACAAAAATTACTTGCTGAACCATCACAGCATTAGAAACAACAAATAGTATTCGATGTCCGGACGTGATAAAACGTTATGCTTATACACGAAATTATGTTATGCAATGCCACTTTCCATCGTTTCCCAACGCGAAAACAGGCGCGGCCATCTCCGCCTGGCGTCGCGCACAGAACGTCGGCCACCGGCCGTTGCAGCGCGCGGCTGGCGCCCGGTCGCCCTTCTCGCCGGCGTCGACGCAGGCGCCACCCGCGCAGGGCACAAAGGGCTCGCGTCACACACACGGAGATTTATCGCCCGCGCCCTTCCTTCCACGCGCCGCGCTGTGCCCTCCGCTTCGTAGGCCCGCGCGCTCGCCGCCCGCCACTCGCTGGTCCGCCGCGCCCGCCGCTGCCGACCGCACGCTTGCCATGCCGCTGCGCTCGCCTCCCTGGACGCCTCAACGCTGTCAACTCGGTAACAGTCAAGCCCGGTCGGTGCCTTCGTCAAATCCGCCGCTCGTCGTCTGTATTCGCTCTCTCTCGTAGATTGTCGCCACCTCCCTCGTCGGACGTCATTTCTCTTGCCGTTTGCCGTCACTTGCCTCGTCCTTTGCTGTCACCTCTATTAGCGTTTGCCGTCACCTCCCTCGTCGTTGGCCTTCACCTCCCTGGTCGTATGCCTTCAGCTTCCTCGTCGTTTGCCTTCACCTTCCTCGTCGTTGGCCTTCACTTCCCTCGTCGTTTGCCTTCTCCTCCCTCGTCGTTTGCCTTCACCTCCCTCGTCGTTTGCCTTCACCTCCCCCGTCGTTTGCGATCACCTCCCTCGTCGTTTGCCGTCACCTCCCACGTCGTTTGCAGTCTCAACCCTCGTCGTTTACCGTCTCAACCCTCGTCGTTTGACGTTAGCTGCCTGGACGTTTGCCGTCACCTGCATCGTCCTCGTCGTTTGCCTATATCTCAACCACCGCTGCTGTCAGTAGTCCCTATGCCCGTGCCCGAACCAGCAGTGCTTCAACGCAGGAGCCGGCCTCCTGTCTCGTAAACTTTATGGGAATTTTTTAATTGTTTTAAGATTTATATCAACGGCATTATAAGTGCTGAAGTTTTTTAATGGTGATGATTTGTCACCACCCTGAAATTTTATACCCACAGAGCATGGCATGAAAACGTGTAACTCCGGGAACTTCAAATAACAGAACTGAACCCTTTTTCCTTTTAACAAACAAAACTTCCTGAACCATCACAGTATTAGAAATAATGAATAGTATTCGATGTCCGGACGTCTTATTACGTTATTCTTATAAACGAAATTATATATTTAAAATTTAATCAAAATACAGAAATTACATAAAGATCTTATTTATGATTTCATATTCCGGACCATGCTCAACACATAACTCATTTACTGGTATCTTACACTCCCATAAGCGTATTCTGTCGCAGGAAAAAAATAAAGCAAAACGCCGTCTTCTCGATTGTTGAGTCGCCGATGTAGATTATCCATTCCTAAACTCTACCTTTGTATCATTGCAGGTAGGGCAATGAAGAGTCTCAAAACTTTTACCTGGAATTCAAATAAATGTTATTTCAATGATTGAACATTATATCATTTATTTTCGTTTACCCTATATATAGTTAAACGTGTATACTGTGATTACCTGAAATGGAAGTTCGTTTTTTGTAATATATGATTGCCTTAAAATGTATTTTCTTAATGATTCTATTAATGCATTGTGTCATTGTAAATGTTATGCTTTAGAAATCTTTAAATTGATAGCTCGATATCAGGCACAAGGCTGGCTGATTACAAAGCGTTGGAAACTCACATTTGTCGTCCGCCTCCTTAACAAGACACGTGATCCATTTAGCTCTGAACCGCCCCGCATCATTCATCCAATCAGGTCCCTTCTCACAACTTCAACACCCCCTTCCTTCATCTCCTCTCCCCTCTCCGCCCGCTCGCCGTGTCCTCAATTCTCCATTCTCTGCCTTCTTCGAAACATTTTCCCAGAAATTCCTTCTCCCCTCCCCCCTCGCACCCATAAACTTCGCTGCACCATACGTCGTTTCTCCGTTTATCTATCATTTCCCCCCGATGAAGCCGCCGCGACGTCGGGACGACGAACCTCGAGGTCACGCCACCCCCACCCCCCACCTACCCACCCGACAGCCCCCCGCCCGTGTGTCCCTGGCAGAGGTCGCTTCAGCGCGGAAAGCCGTGACAGAGAAAAAAATCTTGGCACGCAATCTTAGCGCGCGGGGGAGGGGAACAAGGCGCGGAAAAGGGAGCTCAAATGAGAAAATCGATTCGAAAAATGGTCCCCAAAGATGTAACTAAAGGCGGGCTACGAGGCATTAAGGCGGCCGTTAAGGAAATAGCTGCGCGAGAAATGTTTGTGCTGCCAATCCGGAAGCTAGGCGTCGCGACAGGGGGGAAGGGAAGCCATGCAAACGGACTGCCCCATCTCGCGGTTAAATAAAGAACTAAGGAGCTTTCTGAAATTTTACTTTCTTATCCGGTGTTCTGCGGGAAAGTGTGTGGAGGGGTGAGAAATGTGTTTGAGCAGATGTTTCAGACACCTTTCATTTTTCAGTGTTGGCGTTGTGAGTTAGGGTTTTTTAATGTCTTCTCATAAAAAAAAACTGCTCAAAGCTTAAATTCAAGACGGTTTTTTTTCTTCGTATCTGTCTTATGCAAATAGTATACGATTCACCTAATTGTTTTCATTGTAAGTGATAAACTTACAATGAAATTTGATCAATTTTTTTCTAATAATTTCGGGGCAATGTTGAGAAAAGAAACATAGCAATGTAGCCGCACGTCAGTGTATTTTCAATTAAATGTTGGGAAAATGTGCTTGAAGTGATAATAATAAGAATTTTATTCTTGTCATGTTTTAAAATTTAAGTACATTTCGGTTCAAGATACATTATCACTCCTGCCTTTGAAAACGTATCGTTTCCATTTTATTCATGACGATAGTATATAGTCAGAATCTTTTGACTGGAATACAAATATACTTCATTTTACATTTTGTTGGATGAAAATTCAAGTAAGGCTATGCATAAAGGCACAATTAGACTTTACTTACGTTTGAACATAATTATATCACCTGTTTCTGTCTCTTTGATGGCGCTTTCAATACATTTTCTAAATGTGTCCACCAAAGATGGTGCCTCTAACCACTTTAATTATAAAAAGAGGGAAAACTTGTGGACGAACATTTGGAAAGTAAATTTTGAATAAGTAATTTTCATTTGGATATATACAGGGAACAGAAATGAAAACAAATCATGTGAAAAGGTTCATTAAAAGGGGTTTTTCACTTATGAGATGGCGTTCATTACAGTAAATTTGTTAGTTTACAATTTATAAAGTTTAATTTTTTGTAAGCTGATATCTAGAAAACACTGAGGAGATTGCATTAAAACGAACTCTTCAAAAATTCATAATAAACGTGGGTTATCTTATCTCGAATCTTCTAAAGGTCTACTTACAGTTTGCATCATGAGAATAATGATGAAAGTCTCCTCATAAATAAGAGTACGGTTTCGGAATACAAATTGCTTCTTCCGAGCGTTTTATCTGCATGAGCTCGGTACGAAAGACTTGTATGTACGACGTGGCAACTGCGACGGGAACAGTGTGTTGGTTTTAATTATGTAGGCCGGAAAGACCTCCAGCTTTAAAACGCCTCTCAGCTAGGATATCTTATTTTCCCGGAAATTAGAGTTTCCCCTTCGAGCAAAGGGTCGCCCGCACCCACTCTTCCACTCGCCACGACCCAATCACCTCCCACAACCACCACCGCCCCACCCACCACCCCCGCCCCGCCCCGACCCCCCACCACCAACCCCACCGCCACCGCCGCCGCCGCCGCCGCCGCCGGCCACCTCCACGCCACCGTCACCGCCGCCGCCACCGCACACCGTCGCCAGACCCGCCACACCACACAACACACCAACCACACACCACCACCACCACCACCACCACCACACACCAAATCCACCCACCTATCACCTCACCACCACTAACCAATGCTTCATCACCGCCTCCCATTACCACAGTCCGAGCCGCCCCGCCACAATACATCGCTCCACGATCTACGCCTCCCTCCCACCGACATCGCACCGCCACACAGCAAACAAGCGCATCCACCAATTAATACCCGAGGTCGTCGCCCTAGCCTCCTACCACCGCCCCCGCCCCGCCGCCGCCACTTCCGCCCGCGCCGGCCTCGCTGTTTGGGGCTCGAAAGTGAGACCGGGGGCTAAAAACATTAAAGGTGCGGGGACAGAGCTCGCTCGCTACGTCCGGCCCAGCCACCCGGCCGTCACACACGACAGTCGGGCGGCGCGCGGGAGGACGGACGGGGGACGAGCTGCGGGAAACACAGCGGCACTGTCGCCGCGCCGACAGAGAAGCGGGCCAATTGAAAAAATTCAGCGCCCACTTGGCGCCCAGCGCAGGCGCCACCGCCTCTAGAACGACCACCCCCCGCTCCACACCCCCGCCCCGCCCCCGGGACCGCCCCGCCCCCGCCGCCGGCCCGGAGCCATTATGAGGGCAAATCGGCCCGCCGCCATCCCGCCGGCCGGCAGAGGAACACCGATCGCACAGCGCCTCCGTTTAAACAAAATTGAATCTGTAATCGTCGGCCTCCATCCCTCCCCGGACAATCACGCGTAGAACTCGTTTGGACATCGCGTTTTTCAAGCTGCGGACTCCTCAGGAAAATATTACAACTTTGGATGTAGATAGTGAAAAATGTAGTGAAACGTTATTTCGTTGATTTGTAGAAAAAAAGATCGACTTGGTACCGCGCCTATGTCTACCATTGTTGATATTTACCATTGTGAATTTCTGAACCAATTGTGATAGTCTTGATTGTAGAGACCCGAACTTTTAAAAAAAATTAAATGTGTCCAAATGCCATGGCCTATATTTTTACTATGAATATGGTTTGGGCGGACTGTTTAAAAAAAGTATGACGATTGAACTTATGAGGCAGATCATCACATTTAATATTAACATTATTTTAGATGAAATTCAACAATTTGTTCTTAATATTACTAGTGAAAGAACTCAACAATGTTTAATAAGAGATAATTTTATACTACATAATGTCAAATAGATTAATGGAGCAACATTATAAAAATCTTGATGATCTTGATTAGTGTAAATTTCCTTGAGATTATTTATCTAAAAAGAAACAACAGAAAGTTGATAAAAAGTCTGTCAATCCACAAGCATCCCAGAATTTGTAAATGCCACAATTACAAAATAACAACTGATTACGGGGATAATAAATGTCTACATCTTCATCGTTAAAGCTTTTAAACTGCGTTTCGTTCAATTATATCCAATATACAATAGATATCGTATTTACTAATGTAAATAAATCTAAAACCAAACGCCGCAGAATAAATACACACCATCCAGGCGATGAAATAGGTCTTCAGGATTTTAATGTCAAACCTCATGGTCTTTTGTAACAATCACGTCATCGTACACCGGAATCTTCCCCAATGGTTTCTGAACATGATTTGAAAACATTGACCAAATTATTTCCGGGCAAATCCGTCGGTATTAAGACTTCACGCGTACAATATATTCCGGAAAAGGCAAGATTTTATTATGAAGATAAAATAAAATGTCGGTAAATTCACTTATAAAGATACAAGACGTGGCACAGCCATTAACACAGATGTACAAGAACATATAGCCATTGACCCTGAAAAAATCGAGGAGTCGAGAAGACTCAAGGAAAGAATCGTAGTTGTACTTTCCTTTCACAAATTCCGCCTGCATTTTTTTCTTTCTTCAAAAATAAATACGAGAATGAGAAGGTAGGTACTTTCAGAGCAGGACAAAACAGCGCACTTTGAAAAGGAAGAGCAAAGCAAAAAGGACGATTATCGTGCACAGAAAAAGCTTTCACAGTTCCATGTTTGTCTTTATCCGCCCGCAGACAGAGGAATGTGCAGCGCGAACATGTTATCGCCTTCTTATTGACTTCGGCCGGAGGCTGAGGGTAGCGGCTGAGAACTAAGTGAGGACTTGCGACCCTGCGAGGAAACTTGGCTCCTTCATCTCGGAAGGGACGAACCGCCCCTCATACTTCCGCGTCTTCGCTTTGGAACTTTCGTATCTCCTCTGGTTGAAGTCGGCCGCAATTCCCCTCGGTGAGGATTCGATTTGCGAGTGTCTACCAACGTAACGCCATAGAGCGTAACCCGCTGCGAGGGTGAAGGAACGATAGAATGGACAGACATACGGAGCAGAAGAATAATTCTCGTTTCACTGCGTTGACGGAGGATTAATGTAAGGTGGTTTGTCCTTCTTAACTAAACATAGTCGGGGAAGTTAAGAAACTAGTATAATGACATAAGGCGATTTTACGATTTAAGAAAACATAAATATGTATGATTTATCTATTCTTAAAATATTTGTTAAAAAAACAAACGGTTCAGTTTTCTCAAGTGGAATATTAATAACAATAACTAGTTATCCTCGCACTCCCAAACATATCTAATCTTATTAATGAAGGTATTTATCTGAAACACATTATTTACGTAATTTAATGGTGTGAAGCAATTTGTTTACAAAGTGCCTCTCTAAGCACTTTGTCATCTGTGAAATGAAGGTCTAGGGTAAAGCCGCATTAAACAAACACTGTATGTTTTTACCTCATTAAAAGTAAAGAAATCTACCTCTTCCCGTCCACCGACATAAATTTTAATTTTCTTTGCAACACTTATTTTTGTTCTCATAGTTCTAACGTAAGCATTTTCCTCAAAATTATAAATCTGTGCATATCTTTTAATGCCATCGTGAATAAGCATGGAAACCCACAAACATCAATGAAAGCTCCTTGTTCTAGAACATAGTACACCAAAAAATTATCTAACACAAAGCAAATTGTATTTCACTGCCACATTCTATAGGCCAGCTCTACTTGTAAGATGGAAAAGTAAGAGCTTCAACATTTAAAGAGTAAGAAGATGCAAGATGTAAATGACTTCATTAATATCTATCTACAAATAACAAATAAATATTTTGAACGTAAAAAATGAACGTATTATGCCTTTTCTGTTTCTTATAATTCACCGTTGACCATTTTATGAAACAAAAAATTCACTTGATCGGAAAGGGGATATTAGAATATGTAATCGTTTGGTGAAGAGGAAAAGAGTTGTAAAATGACTCACTGAAGATGAAAAATGAAATCAACTTATCTGACTCGAAACATTACCAATATAGTAAAGCGTAAAGTATGCAGTCCGAATCCTGCATGATAAAACAATGTGTTACTCTTATTTTATTAATAATTATACCGTACTGATTATATAGTCATATGGTCGTGCGCCTAATGGTTCGCAGCGATTAAGAAGACTATTGACCTACGTCAGTTCAATACAAAAAAGGATCTTTCAAAAACACCCAGGGCACGATGGAATACAACCTACCAATAACGTCACGTACGCATGACTTCGAAGTCATGAGATTTCTTTTGTATTTTAGGCAAAACATGGTCACCCTTCGACCCCCTTTTAATCCCCTAGAAGTTTAGTAACACTTTATGGACATCAACTGTAGACATTTCTAAACGTAATACAATGTCTTAATGATGTTATGTGAAGAATCATATCACACCCAAACTCTCTGAATCCATTTAAGGCTCGCAAATACATATTAAATTATTTACACGGATCTTTCCTAGCTCCGTACGCATTGAATAAAATTCGTAATAGCGACCACCCATTCTTTTCAACTAGCATAGATTGATCCTAACACATATCCCGCAACATCTAAGAGCGTGTACCGTATCACAACAAATTTGATCCGGAATGGGTTGCAGGTTCGAGTACCCACCTGGGCGTCGGTATGTTTTTTTTGTTTTATTCGTCCACTTACCTTTCATTATTTGTGCGGGGGTGCATCGCTGAGTCAGATACGAGAAGCCACAATGAAGGGTATCCGGCGTGACGGTTGGATAAAAAGCACTATAAGGAAATCATTAAAAATAATAACAATAACATGAGTGAAAATTAAAATTTTGAAAATCTGCTTCATTTCTGGGCTCGCGAATTCGCATCTCTCAAGGTCCTAGCGGAGGCGTTCCCCATTCACCGGACGCTTGGCCTAATATTGCCTAAACTCCCATATAACGTGTGAGGACCCATTACAGTGGCGCTCTCTAAGAAGCATCACTTAACGGAACTAAAATATGAACTGCTCCCAACGATTATGTAAATCGTCGCAGGGGTATTTAAATCGCCGCCGATGTTTTGCGCTACTTTCTTTTAGGCGTGTATTAATTATGAATAAATAATTAGAAGAAGATAAACACATATTAATTTAACTTTTTGTAATTACATCTTAAGAAATGCTCATATCAAAACGTATTCGTTTGTTTTGCCATTTTTATGTGCGCAAAAAAGTTGGCGAGTCTACCAGCAGTCCGGGACACTAGCGATCCTATAGTAGCAACCTCTAGCAATTCAGATGGAGACAGTGCACGGGCCCTGCTCGGCGCACAGCGCTCGCTCGCGCGCTGTTCGAGGGCGTTGCTCGCCTTCGACGCGCCGCGATCGACCACTATGGGGGCTCTTGGCCACGCGAGCACATCCGGCCAAACGCTCGCCCACATGAGCTGGCAACTGAGAGAAGGAGGCTTGAGAGGCCGATGGCTTCGGCTGGAAGTGTAGGAAGGACCACATTCACGTTTTCGGACGGTTAGACGCGGCAAGACCCTGCCGCCGATATCGCTAGAAACGGACGAAAGGCAGCGACGTAGTTTCTGATGAGACCACCAAATCTAAATGCTGCAACTTCTAAATAATTCATAGTATGCGAATAGTATATATGCTTGCGTAATATTAAAAAACTGTAAACTTGTTATTTCGGTTTTTGTTGTGTTTTATGTTTTAGAACGTTGGTATTCATTTGTATTACTCGGGTTTTGTCAGTAAAGCATATTTCTGTATTTATTTTCTTTTTTTTTTTTTTTTTTTTTTTTTTTCATTGTTCAAAGGTCGTGGATACGCATTCCATAGAATCCAATGCTGTCAGAGTTCCACAACTTTATTTTAGAAATATTTCTACAACCGATTTATCCTTCAAAAAAATAAGCTCGCTCACTGACCTTACAAGCAAGACAGTTATGCAGCTGAACATTATGCTATTCTTTGAGCCCATGGCTCCTTTTATATGATTCAAATGTGCACGTAGGCCGAACCGTATTTTGTCAGCGGAACAATGTATTTCTCGCATTTATTATTGATTACTTAGTTTAGAAAGTTAATCTTGTCTGACTCAAGGAGACAAATGCTATAATTAACATTCGGACGGACATTAATAAATCAATAAGTTAAATAAACTGTTAAGGAATAGGAAATAAACGCTATTGGGAGTGCACTTTTCACTGATCATTACTGAGAACTTATTGAAAAGTGTTCTACGATAATTTCAACGCATAGGGATACTATAGTTTTTACTACACATGATTTTAAACGTCTTCTTCTACACACAGGGTTCCTCTATTAACCCAATCAACTGACAACCCATATTAGTATTTCATAATATCAATTCTATCTACGCATTCACATGACTTTTCTGGCGACCTCGATTCATTGGCAACTGCCCTGCCCACCTAAGAGGGGAAGCTACACACGCAGGCGCCCACCCACCGACGGCTGCGAAGTAGCTCGACATCTGACTCTGCATCTTCCTATCGGCGGGGCTTCCTAAAAACTCCTTAGCCGATCCGGTCACTACTTGCCCTTCGACCGTCCCTAACGGGCCCCTCCCACTGGTCAGTACCCATTTGCCCACCGCCCTCTGCCATCTTCCCGCCCGACCACCTCGCCCAACTCGACCCCGGCCCCCCGCCTCCCCACCTGAACGCTACTACTCCCACCGAAGCCGCCCGCTTCTACGCCCCATTCCACCCACACAGATTATGCACCGCCATACCCGTTCACACCCGATCCTCCACCTTCACACCCCTCCCTGCCGGCTTGTCCATGGAAGCCCCCCCCCACCGACCGAGCGTTTCCCCTACCTTCGCCCGCCCCTACCGCGGTCCGTCGCTGCCCGTCGCAACGTGGCCGCCCGCAGCTATCACGATTACAAAGGAGCGGCAATTGAGTTCAGAAGAGCGCGCCGCAGCCGAATACCAGCTTTCGCCAAAACTGGTGGCTAAGCGCGGCGGACAGAGCGCGCGCCACGCGTGCGCTGAGGAGCCTGGGCGGGCAGAGGGACAACACACCAGCGCTCGCTCGGCTACAAAGCCTCTCCATCCGCGTGGACTCCTCGAATGGATCTTTAACACGAAACTCGCTTACGCGGAGAAGTTGACCGATAT
>BOPP01000068.1:8053-23873 GCA_017312745.1 Gryllus bimaculatus | reverse complement strand
CGCCCCTGAAGAGGGTGATGGGCGGGCACTATCGGGTGCGGACAGCAGTGCGCGGGCCGTGGGCACAGGACGGGGACGGCTGCCCCCGCCCACGCCCGATCCGTCCGCCCTTCCCGCCTTCCCCACGCCACGGCCCGCCCACGCCGCCCACGCCCGCCCACGCCCACGCCCCACGCCCCGACCTCGGCCCAGCCCCACCCCGCCTCGCACTCTCCCTCCCGCTAACACCCATACCCCAAACCGCCGCCTCCACACCCGAACGCCCCACACCACCACCACCAACCCCGCACCACAACCAACCACCCACCACCACACCACCACCAACACCACCACCAACACCACCACAACACCCCACAAACACCACCACCAACACCGCCTCCCCTCTGTTCCTCCCCCCCCCCCAATTCCGTCTCCACCCGCCGCCTTCGCTAGGGGGCGGGTCGAGGCTGGCAGTGTAATTACGGAATGCGTGCGCTCTCCCCGCCTTCCGCTAATCTGCATGAGGGCCCCGCGTTGATTTTATGGCGGGTTCTTGAGCGAATATCTGCTGCGTCCCTCGCTCTTGTTCCGCCGACCGCTGCTAGCAGCCCGGCGCCATTGATGGAGGGAGCGCATGCTGTCGCTTATCTCCGCCCCCGCCCGGCCCCCGCCGCCGGCCGCCCCTCAGCGCCTGCAGTGCGGGTTTCACGAGCCGCATCCGACCTCCTTGCTGGGCGTCCATCTTGGGCGCCTTTCGGGAGGCACTAGCCCCGCCACTCCCCGCCTCAAAACGCCTCCTTCCCCGCCGCGCCTTTTCCGCATTTCGTCCCGCCTCGTTTATCCATGCCGGTGTTGTCACACTTCGTCGAGGACTCGTTTTGTCTCTTCCCACTTCGTACACGTCACGTCTGTCCCGTCCCCGTCATGTCCCAACTCTACCCGACTTCACTCTGTGTGGCCTCATCTCGCCTCACTTTCACTTCATCGCGATTTCACCTCGTTTTCAATTCGCCTCACATCACCCACTTCAGCTCACTTCACTTCACTACCTCACCTCACCTCCGTTTACCCACTCACTTTACCTCACCAGATTTAAACTCATCCACTTACCTCATTCAACTTCTCACCTTACCAACCTCACTTCATCTCTCCCCGAGCAACCTTGACTTTCACTTCTTTTCCTCCACCGCTGCCTCTGAACTTCTCCCGCAACTCCTTCCCGGTCTGTCCTCTTAACCCCGCCTCGACTCCCACTTCTCTTCTATTACTCCCCGCCTAGCTTTTACTTCACTTCGCAATCGCCAGGCCCTCTCCTCATTTTTTTTTCGCATCTCTTTGCCTGCTCAGCTCATGCTGCCACACGCTCCTTGTCCCACCTTGTCTGGACCGGCCTCGCCCCGCCTCTTGCCCCGCCACGCCCCCGCCACGCCCCGCCACGCCACGCCACGCCCCGCCAGCGCCCGTCGCGCCCCTGCTGTATTCTTCCATCCCGGGGCCCGTGGACCGCAGCCCGGATTTATGGACGACTACCATCTCCACCGCGGATCTCCCCTCCATGTGAATGTCACCTTTAGCTTCGTGTACCCCCCGCGCCGTTTTCTCTCGAGAGTGAATCTGTCTGCAGCCTGATGTGTGATAACTTCTTATCTGGCGTGGGTGATTGGAGCGATTCCTCAACATAGCGTTCGTTGGGTGAAGTTTGCGTTACCATTCCTTGTGGACCTGGCAGACATCATATGTGATCGGATGATTCCAAAAACATTCTCGGGACGTATGTCTTGCCGTGTTAATCTCTGAGATTTCTCGAGCACTGGTATACTTGATTTTCAAATAGTGAATCTAAATGCAATTAGAATCATGACTTTTGCTGAGATTGATTAGTCGCCCCGTGGACTGTACAAGAAAGAATTTCTGAAAAGAAACTGATTAAACCAGAGCTACCTGAAACTTAACTGGAAATGGATCCAAGTTACAAATTTTATAGTCAATCCTGGACGGCGCGGTCGCATTACTTTTTATAACATATCGTATTTGGCCTTGTGTTATTTCGAAAACATTAATATAATTTTTCAATATTTTACTTGTAAAATGATTAGATTATAAACGAGTGATTTAATTGGAACAAATACGATACGTCAATAAAGCGGGTGGGCTATGCATGTGATGAGATTACCTCCCAATAATGACACGAACACACCGTTCTGGCTTAGATAGAGATTCCCTATCTATAGTAAGCAGTAAAATGTATCAGATAACCGATATCTGCTGTGATAGGACAACCTCGCTGATACTTCACATCTTTTATGTGTGTGATTAATAAACATAAAATTTAATGCTATTGATTTATTAGTGTCTGGTCCCGTAGCTCATAGAATGGTCTCCAATGCGATTACAAAGAAACATCTGAAATGACGACTAGTGTCGGCATATCATGGCTTGCTCTTACATGAAAATCAACCGGTGCACGAAATTCGAAATACTGAAACCTACAAAATACCAGCTTCGTAAGCATAGGACGTGCAGATAGTAGAATGTGTAGATTTCTCTGTCGTTTGTAGCAAACACCTATGATCTACATTCGACCCCCCCGTTCCTCAGTATACCCTTAATTATTGTTTAACAGATTTTATTGTACGATCTGTTAGGTACATTATCTTCAGTAATTAAATGAATCTGTAATATTAAAATGTATGTTTTGTGGTAAGATTATCCAGTATCATCTCGCCAACATCAATTGATAATTCTATTCTATAAGCGCATATACGAAATATTCCCTCCCTAAATTATATTACACGTTAGTTCTACGCTTTCCGTGCCGATTAGATGAAATATTTCGATTCTAATATATTCACATATTTCTTTTTTTAAAATATTCAAATGAATTGATTGAAGCACCTTATATACTCACCACAGACTATTCTAACCGAGTAACGGTTGTTAAACTCTGCTCACTAAACTATTTCCGAGTGTGATGTAGCAGGTATCTGTAGGTGTCCTTATCCTTGGGTCGTAGTTGTTTCCCTCCACCCTATACACTTCTCGAATGTATTATATAAGTGGCGGACCTGCTCCCTCTGCTGACGTTCAAACGAATCCAAATTGGAAAGGTGATTATATTTTCCGTGCTGACTGGTGTGTGATAAATATGCCCCCATTAGATTAAAATATATTATAATTTATAATTCTAATCAAAAAACTAATAACAATAGAGCTATGGATAAAATTTAAAATTTTTGAAGAATATCTACCTTCGAACTCCCAATAGGCTCAGCCGAATTCGTCTTCTGCAATAGTCCTCAGTCGTTATCGTTTCCCTCTACTCCAAGCGGAAACGCACTTTTGGCCCTATTATTTGCCCTATAACTCCATAATAACGTGGGTTTAGGACGCGATTTAACTGTTGGCGCTCTCTTCAAGGGCATATCATCTTATACGTATCTTTGCACACTTAAGAATTATGAAAACTAGACTCTCCAACGCTTATTAAATAGAGAGTAGTCGGTGGTATTTCAAGTCGCGCGACTGTCTTTGCTGAGCTTTATTTCTTTTAGCAGTGTTCATTATTAATGGAACTCAATTGAAAATCCTTCTAGCAAATAAATCAGTCACTATATTATAAGCTAGTTTGTCTTGATAGATTAATTTAAGAAATTCTGACTTCTACTATATCAAATGTCGTATATGTTTTACTTCGTAGGCCGAATTTTTAGTGTGCAAAAGTTTGTGTCCTGATGTTCTTACCAGTTCAGCTTTACGGGGTTACACTAGCGACCAAATCCCCAATATTATGTACGAGCGAACTCCTAGTCAAGTGTCTGATGGAGAGTTGCCGGGCCCTGTAACTCTGATGTCGCACTGTCTGCTGCATTACGGCCCTCCCGCTGCAGCGTTGTCTGTCGATCTCCCGCGGTTGCCTCTGACGACCTCGACTGCGTGCTCTGGCAGACGCCCAGTGTATGGGGGCATTCTAATGCGCTTAGCGCAGCAGAAACAGTCCCAGTGCTACCGGTACATACGCCAACAATGGTTCTGCGCAATGAGCAGTAATGAAAGAGGACTATTGAGAAAGCGCCCAGTTTTCCAGTAGACTTATCGTGCTGCGGACCCCAGGATAATTCAGTTTTTTTGCGAATTATGTGGTACCAGAGACCAGTTCACGTAATTTTCGGACGGGTTGGGCTGAGTTGAAGGACCCTTTCGACCGAACTATTCTTAGATCGGTATCAGCACAAGGCAATGCGACGCTAGTTATTTTTGATTCTCGCGCAGACACAATCTAAAAAGTGTTGAGACTATCATACCCCTGTGTAAACTATAATTATTCTTTGACGGTATAGTATGAAATATGTGCTTGAGTTAATTGCCTTGCGTAATATTAAAAACTGTACTTGGTTATTTCTTTTTGTTTGTTGTTTCATGTTTTAGAACGTTGTATGCATTGCTCGATAATTACTCTGGTTTTTTGTCCTCTATATAATTTCTGAATTAGCTTTCACAAACCGTCTGTAGGATACGACTAACTCTCAGAATCAGAGTTTTCGATCAGGAGTATCTCACACTTAATTAGGCTCTGTAGAAATTCTTTTAGCGAATCTGTGTTTATTCATATAATTGTAACTAGTAATGCTGCTCACTGACTTAGAAGGCGACAGTTATGCAGTGAAAATGTTGTATTTCTTTGACCCAGTCTCCTTTGTATTGATTCAAATGCTGCACGTTGGGGGCCGAACCGTATTTTGTGATAATTTATTGTTTGTGGAATCTATTAGTTTATTTGTATCTCCTTGAGTAAGATCGGTATTTCGCAATGAAATATGCTCTGTGATTCAAGCGAATACAACTAACTGCTTAATTATTAACTATTTGTAACCGACACGAGACATACTTTATCACTATATCCGGTAAAATATAAATTGTTATAACGCTGATAGAGAGTTGCGTCACCCTAATTAACGCATTGAGTGACTTATTTACACTCGATTCAGTTTTTCCATGATACATGAGAATAACGTGTATTAAATTAACTAAATCGCTCCAAATGTGTCAAGCTTTACTCCGCCCAATAACTTATCTTAGTTCTCTTTAATATAATGATGATTTTGAAGGACGTCTGAGTATTTTTCTGCGATCTAGGAAGTTCCTCTTAGTTATAATCCAAGTCACTCCACCCACCACCATATTAGTTTTTCATTAATATTCATATCTGTATTACGCACTTCATATGTACCTCTGTCTAGCACTCTAGATATCTACTGGAGCAAACTGCTAGCCTCACTGAGGAAGCTCTACATGCTAGTCAGCCCAACGCGCATCAGACGGCGCGAAGTAGCTCGACGGCACTAGCTTACATTTCTCTCTCTATCGGCCGGTGGCATTCTTAATACACCCACTGCCTTGCCTCGCATCAGTCACTCCCCCTCTTCTGACCCTCCACGAATCGTTCCCTGGTCAGCACCACATAATATTTAGCTCAACCGCCCTATTTGTCTCATCGTTCTCGCCTCACTTTGCCACACTAATGTTCGTCACCACGCCAGTCCTCCGGCGCTCCGCCCCGGCCCGATATTCTACCGACTTTGTATTCGCCCGCCGATACCACCTCCTTTCGGCATGTATCTCCGAAACTCAACTAATTTTGACGGCGATTCGTAAGTCTTGCCCGGCAAATTAATTTCTCGTATCAAATTTTCGCCATACCATACCAGATCTTTGTCAAAATAATACGCCGACAATTCAGTTTTTCCCCAATTTTTCGCTCACGTAACTGGCGGGCGTATTGTGAACACCTTTGTATCTTAGCGACGTCTTTTTCGCATCGAACTCCCCGAAACTAATTTCTTGACGGACTTCTAGTTACCTGCTGACCCCATAGACAATCGCCAACTACTCGTCCTCCTCTCGAACGCTGCCTCCCTCATTACCGTCTACTCCCAATCACACCCACGCTGATGCCACGAAACCCGACCTACCGATTCACATCCGATTCAGTGCCCTCGCGCCCACCTCTCTGCCCGCGCTGTCCTCGGAAGCCCTCGCCCCACATACTGCACCGGCGATTTCCGTCTATCTCGTGTCGGCCCCGCGCCCTACCCGGGTCGTCCGCTGCCCGTCGCCGTGGCCCCGCGCTATCACGATACAAAAGGAGCGGCAAGTGAGTGCAAGAAGAGCGGCGGCAGCGCCGACGTACCGCTCTCGCCAAAGTGTTGCGTAAGGCGCGGCGCGCGGCACGCGCTGCGCGAGCAGCCTGGGGCCGGGCGAGCGGACTCCAAACACAAGCGCTCCGCTCGGCCTACAAAGCCTCTCCTCGTGGACTCTCGAATGTGTATCGTTGTACGAAACCTTGTTCGTGCGATGAGAATGTTATGACCGTATTTTCTTCTTTGATCGTAACTAGTATTCCCTTCTCAATTTCAACACCCGCAAAAAAAAATTGTTCGTATCGTCAGCCCACTAGTAAGATACTATCAAATACAAATAAACTGAAAAGACGTATAGGAAAAATTTCGTGACCACGATTTTCGAGTAGTACACAGTGTTTATGCAAATTTATTATCGCGTTAGTAGAAATATTTCATTCTATTCTTAATTATTATTATTATATCATCTTATATATTTTCTCTCTCCAAGTTGAAGGATTTACCATTTTACGCACTGATAAATTCTACTGCGCTCGAACGACAATTTTACTCCTTACAAGACGCGATGAGAGTCCCGGTAAAAACATAGAGGAGTGTTGCGGTAAAATGAGTGGTGCAAATAGAGAAGCTGATTTGAGAAAACTTTGTTAAGAAACTATTATTATATTCATGTATTAATGTTAATAAATTAAATTACTTTTTAGTTCAGGACCATAATGATATAATACATCAAACCGAAAGAAGAAAACTAACTATATTATATGTGAATACAAGTATAGATATACATTAATAGAGTGATTTAAGTAATAGTTGCTAAGAGAGTCAATTTAACTATATAATTCTTCTTTCGTCGTTGTACGACTTACATCATCCCCTTAATACCTAACTGCTAAATTTAACAGATTACTTATTCCGAAAAATAATAAAATGTGCTCTCACGAAGACAAAAGTCCAAATTAGCTATAATATCCCTTTTAAAACCTTTATAAAGTATCCTTATCAGATAGACGCACTAGAGGAAAAAAATTCACATATCAAATTACATCAAATAAACCGCAATAGATATGAAACGCGAAGGACCTATTGGTTGACATCGGGAATAACTCCTTCAGCCCAGATAGATTTGTAGACGCAATCTATAAAGCAGCGCGACGGAAATACGTAACTATTCTGCTGATATAACTCTACAATCGTCAAATATTTCTCACCGCGGAAAATACTTACGCACTCACTTCGCGCCGTTTTGTGTGCATACGTTGGTGAGCATAGTGTATCCCCTGTGATACCAATACAGCCTGAGAGCTTGGATCCTGCGGGACTTTCGCCCGTCCAAGGTCGCGCCGTCGTTGGGCTTGATTGATTATATTTAGCGAGAGCGTCGCTCGTGAGCGGCAATGGGACAGATTGTCGCCCGAGACTACGATTGTCGGCGGCTGCACTATTTTCATTATTTATTCATAGGACTTCATATTGCTTAGCCTGCCTGCAACGCTGCAGGACGTGCTTGCTCCGGCTGTGCCGAAACACGAGAAGCTAGGCTTCCGGGCGGAGAGACTACAAATTTAAAAATAAAATTGAAATTGAAAAATGAAAATGTTGAACCTCGATGTAAATATTCAACAGGAAAAGCAGTATGTCAGACTGAAGTCAAATATACTAGTAAGTAATATTTAGATACTACGCCGCTAAGGCTGATACGTGCGTCCTGTTTATTTCTGATATATTATTAAAGGCGCAAACTGTTCAAACTTTGTTTCTATGAATTTGTTTCTCTCCACCAAGACAACAATAACCATGTTAAGTACTCATATTATTCATCGATTGTGAGATGAGATGATATGCTAACATATATCGATACTATTTTTAGAAAGATCAATGTTTGTCATAGTTCCCCACTATATTCGATTGATGACATGACGTAATTTTTTCATATTCTGCCATTTTTACTTCAACATACACCTCCAGGTCTATTAGTGCTTGCCAAAATGAGGACCAGTGAGCGTTCGCAATATTCTTCTCCATTTTATATTACGGTGTCAATTCTCATCTTCACGCACTTACATTTATTCTCTGTTTCACCTTTAAGAATTGATGACGTGACACAGAATCGTGCTGCAGACAGAATAAGTCATCATGGATTAATATACTCCATAATTGTCTCAAGCTCTGAATGTTGTTCCTTGCGTTAGGTGAACTCCTTATTTAGCACATGTTTCTTATGTTACTCTACTCAACTTCTTTCACTTTCTGTGATCCAAACATTACTTTTTGATCGGTTCGATTCTGTACAGACGCCCTTGCCTGTCAGGGAGTAAGTGACGTGGTCGCGGACTCCAAGAGCAGCACGGAACCCTTCTACATTTTTGACGCAAGCGACAGGACTGACGCAGGAAAATCTCGACATTGTAACATTTTCATTTCAATCTTGTTGCAACCTTTTGTGTTAAACAGACTTCAGTGTCTGTAAATTGGTATTTTTGTAGTTGTTTCAAGTTATAGATCATTGGAGGTATCAAGTAAACATTTCAAATAAATTTAGTGCAAGGCACGTTTAAAGATGACATACTGACATTGCATACTGCGCCGAAGGACTCGGTTCAAATGTTCGTTGTAGGATCTTAAACCAAATTACGGATTATACATCTCTACATTGTGAATCCCACTCTTTTCATCCAATATTACGCGTACAATTATCTAATATTGTAAAAGAATAACTTGATAATGCATTTATTCGCAGTTCCACAAACATCCAGTTTTGTGGCTCATATTTCGCTCGTTATACTTAATGGATCTACGCAGCAGCGCGTGCGGCGCAATGGAGGTGCGTCGGTGCTATCCGAAACTCTCTGACGAGAGCCAGTGACAGCATCCACTCTGACCCCGCCCGGAGGTGGCACGAACTTCAACAGCAAGATTCGGTCCTTCTTAGTCTTGCGCCCCTGGAGAGGGTGATTGGGCGGGGCACTATCGGGTGCGGACAGCAAGTGCGCGGGGGTGGGCACGGACGAGCGCTGCCCCCGCCCACGCCCGATCCCGGCGTCCGCGCCCTTCCGCCTATCGCGCACGCGCCACGGCCCCACGCCGCCCAGCCCACGCCGCGCCCCGGCCCACGCCCCGGACCTCGCCCAGCCCACCCCGCCCTCGCACTCTCCCTCCCCGCTAACAACCACCACTACCGACCCGCCGCCTCCACCACGCCGAACGCCCCACCGACCACCACCACCAACCCCACCCACAACCAACACCACAACACCACCACAAACCACCAACCACCACCACCACCACCACACACACACCACCACACCGCCTCCGCTCTGTCTCCCCCCCCCAATCCGTCTCCAGCGCGCCTTCGCTAGGGGGCGGGTCGAGGCTGGCAGTTAAATTAGCGAATTGCTGCGCTTCTCCGCCGCCTTTCGCTATCCTTGCATCGAGGGCCCCGCGCCTGATTTACTGGCGGTTCCTGAGCGAATATCTGCCTGCGTCCCGCGCTACTTGCTCCTCCGCGAACGCTGCTATGCAGCACGCGCATGATGGAGGAGCGCTGCTGTCCTTATCTCCGCCCCCGGCCCCGCCCCCGCCGCCGCCGCCCTCAGCGCCTGAGTTGCGGGGTCTTCACGCCGCATCCGACCTCCTTAGCTCTGAGAGGCGGCTCCACCGGGAACGAGTCTCTTGGGCGCCTTTCGGGAGCACTGAGCCCCGCCACTCCCCGTCCTCAGCGCCTCCTCTTCCTCGCCGGCCTTTTCGCATTTCGGTCCCCGCCTCGTCTTATCCATGCCCGGTTGTTGTCACACTTCGTCGGAGACTGTTTGTCTCTTCCCACTTCGTCAGACGTCTCAGTCCGTCCCCGTGCATGACCCAATCTAACCCGACTCACTCTGTGTGGCCTCATCTCGCCTCACTTTTCACTTCATTCTCATTTCACCTGCGTTTCAATTCGCCTCACATCACCCCACGTTCAGCTCACTTCACTTCACATCACCTCACCTCACCTGCACTTTACTCACCTCACTTTACCTCACACATTTTAACTCATCTCACTTTACCTCATCTCACTTCTCACCTTACCACACTCACTTCATCTCTCCCGAGCAAACCTGACTTTCATTTCTTTTTCCTCCACCGCTGCCTCTGACTTCATCCCGCAACTCCTTCCCGTCTGTCCTCTTACCCCGCTCGCTCACTTCTCTTCTATTCTCCCCGCTAGCTTTTAACTGCACTTCGGCATCGCCAGGCTCTCCTCATTTTTTTTTCGCTCTCTTGCCTTGCCTCCGCCTCAGGCTGCAACAGCCTCCTTGCTCTCCACTTGTCTGGACCGGCTCGCCCCGCCTCGCGCCGCAACGCCCCGCCACGGCCCCCGGCCACGCCAACGCCACGCCCCGCCACGGCCCGTTCGCGCCCCTGCTGTATTCTCTCCATCCGCGGCCCGTGGAGCCGCAGCCGACGTATGGACGACGAAACCCATCTCAACGCGGGATCTCCCTCCGTGAACCTGTCACCTGTATTATCTTAAGTTCCGTGCCTAAAAAAACCCCGCCGACGCCTTGATAGTTTCTCCTTTCTCTCCGTGATAGAGGACATTCCCCTCCCATGTGCTCTGTGTGCAGTAGTGATAAATAATTATACTTGGAGTCTCGCAACGTAGATTCTGAAAGTGTGGGTAGCGATCTCTTCCTATATATGCGCTCTCGTGGTGAATGTTGTGTGCGACTTAATGGGGGCGTACCAGCCTTGTGACTGGCAGACATCATGTGATCGGGTGAGTTCCTAAGACATTTCTCAGCGCGATTTCGGTTATTAGTCTTGTCGTTGTAATCCATTATCTCTGATATTTCTCGATAACTTCTGCGATGTATCTCATCCTGATGAAATTCTTCAAATAGTGAAATCTTAAATATTGTCAGAATCGTAGGAGAATCATTACTATTGCTGAGATTTAGTTAGAGGTTCTTGCCCCAGATAGACGTTTGCTACAAGCAATAATACGAATTGGTCTCTCGATACTTGAAATGAACTCTAGTATTCTACCAGAGCATACGAGCTGATAAAAGACATTAAATTGGCAATGTCATTCTCAAGTTCTCAAATCATAATTTGTCAATAGTTCATACTGTCACAAATAGGACGGGCGGTCGCGCATTAGTATCTGTGAATACTTTTGTATATCAGATTTTAAGTCGTATTTGCAGCGTAATGTGATATTCTCTGTAATCGCACATTGCAATATACATAATGATTATCCTACTACAGCATATAAATATTATTTAATCTTTAAAATGATAAATATAATTCTGGACTCGGATACTCTACTGTGGTTACTAACTTATGCATAAGGGATACGTACGATGACAACTGTCAATTTCTGCGCTAATATGAATAGTGCCACTGAATTACTCCCCCCTTATGATACCCCACATTCACCAAGTATTATATCTAGACAACGAACATCACGATATATAGCCTAGTCTCTCAAAATTTATACAAAGAATGTTTTTATTGCGACCAGCAAACTTTCATCATTTGTAAACGATATAATATATAATGTATTTGGTGCGATAGATTTGCAATGTTACAAATCTGAAATATTTGAATGGTCTAATGATATGTGGTATTTGCATGTAAATTACCGCAAAATGATTACAGATTTGTTTCGCTGTTAAGGTCGCTACATTCACTTGTCTGAAGTTTTATAATTTAGTCGTATCTGTTTATTCTTTATAATATGTTTATTATATGATAACTTTGAACCAGATAGCGTATCGTAATTTGTTATCCCCTGAGTCACACTATCGAGAGAAATTCAACTTGATGTTTGCTGGGCCATAGAATGCATCAAATATTGAATTTTTACAAAGTAAAAAATAGTCTCTAATGAAAGATTTTACTTAATCGATTTCATGTACAATAATTTATGTTATAGATAAATTTGATTCCCTGGTTTTACTATCAATTGAGTTAATTAAAACAAGTTACCCTTGGTATAATACCGATAGATAATTTTATTTGTGCTCCATTTCAAATTCTGGTTCAATGTTTTAATAATAAATTGGTTCTTGGCAGAACACTAATAAAAATAACGACATTGTTAAGGTACAAAGACAAAAACAATATGCATAGGTATTCGTCTAGATTTTGGTTATCATATAAATGATCTCGATGTGTTATTCAGTATTTTCTACGTGAAATTACGATTTTCTGTGATTTCTAACAGAGAAAATCTGAACATGAGGCTGTGCGTTCTGTTGGTCACGAGCAGATCTCTATGAGTTAGTATGGCCAAATAAGCAGAATGATAAATCATACTAAATTATCTCATCCAAGGCTAGTTTCCTTCAGCTATTAATTAATTTTCAGTGATAGATTCACGAGCTCGTTTTAAACAGGAATTTCATTATGGCTCTCTTAACGACCAATATTTGTCCCACGGTTATTTAGTGTGCCCGAGGATAATTTTGTACTCTTATTATTAAGCAATGTACCGGTATTAATCGGCAGGTCTCGACTCCGGAGTACTTAACAATATTTGACTGGTATGATTCTAGTTGCATTGTGACAATTAAGTTCAATCCGAACAAAATTCTCCGCTTAATGTTATATCACCACGATATACTCTTTCTATTAAGAACCATAGGCCGAAATTCAGTTTTCCCAATTTTGTCCGATCTTATATAGGAGTTTGGCGGGCATGTATTTTTAAAACTTTTTCTTTTTAAGCCTGATTCCCATATGTCGTATTTCGGCCACTTTTATAAAACTCGAAGCGTTTTAAATAATTATGACAAGATAGGGATAATGTTTGCCAGTTGTGCTCTCTCAGCTTTACTCGTATCTATTCTTGCTCTTAGTAAATACAATGGTTTTCAATAATGATAGTGGCCGAAATTCAGTTTTCCCAATTTTTTCACGTAATGGGGGGGTATTGTTGAACTTTTGTATTTAGCTCGATGTTCGTATTTCGCACTGGAACTCCGAAAACACTATTTTTGACGAGATATTTACTTTGCGGCAATTAATTTCTTATCAAGGTCTCCTTTATACCAGTTTTCAAAAATAATTAGTCGAAATCAGTTTTCCAAATTTTCGTCACGTAAATGGGGGGAGATGTGTGAACTTATTTTATTTAGTCAATGCTTCGTTATATTTCTATTGATAACTCGCGAAACTAATTATCTTTTGACAGGGATTATCTAGTTTGCCGCAAAATAATTCTATCGTACTGTATCCACAGTGTCCATGTTCTCCTCCCTTAGAAACTAATATTTATATAGACCAGCGTTTCAAGAATAATAGTGTTCTATATCTCTCTCTATGTCACGGCTCCCACATGGGGGGGCCCAATTAAGGTATTTGTGAATATCTCGTATTTGTTGTAAAAATTTTAGGCCGATATCGCTATTTCGGTCACTGTATCTACGGCGATATTAATGTAATTTTGACGGGATATTCTTAGAAAATATGGCGGCACACCTAATAAAAAGTTTCTCGTTATCATTTCTTTCTCTACCAATTTGTGTCAAAACCTGAAACCAGTATTTCGAAAATAAGTACGCGGCGATAAGGTTCAGTTTTTCCAATTTTGTCACGTAATGCGGGCTGCAGGTTATGATAACTTTGTATATTAGCGACGTCTTTTTTTTGCATGAACTCCGAAAACTATTATTTTGACGGGATTCTAGTTGTGCAATTAATTTCTCGTATCAATTCTCCTTATATACAGTTTTCAAATAATAGGCGGAAATTCAGTTTTTCAATTTTGTCACGTTTGGGGGTATTGTGAACTGTTGTTATTTCGCCCAGATGTCGTATTTCGCATGAACTCCGAAACTAATATTTTTTGACGGGATTCTTAGTTTGCGGCCAAAATTTCTCGTATTAAGTCTCCTTATATACGCCGTTTTTCAAAATAATAGGCCGAAATTCAGTTTTTCCCAATTTGTTGTCCACGAAATGGGGGGGGTATTGTGAACTTTGTTATATTTAGCCGATGTCGTATTTCGCATGTAATCTCCGAAAACTAATGAATTTTGACGGTATCTAGATTAGTGCATTCCAATTTCTAGTATCAAGTTCTCCTTATATACCAGTTTCAAAATAATAGTACGAATTCAGTTTTTGTACAATTTTGTCACGCATAATGGGGAGTTGTGAACTTTGTATTTTGTCGATGTCGTATTTCGCATGTAACTCCGAAATAAATATTTGACGGGGACTTCTAGTTTGCGGCCAAATATTTCTCGTATCCAAGTTCTCCTATATACCAGTTTTCAAAATAAATAGTACGAAAATTCAGGTTTCACCAGATTTTGTTCACGTAATGGGGTATTGATGAACTTTTGTTATTTAGCCGATTATCGTATTTCGCATGTATCTCCGAAACTAATATTTTGACGGGTTCTAGTTTCTGCGGGCAATTAGTTCTCGTATAATTTCTCCATAAATACAGTTTTCAAATAATACGCCGCGAATTAGTTTTTCCCAATTTTGTCACGTAATGGAGGTATTGTTGAACTTTGTATTAGCGACGTCTTTTTTTTGCATGTAACTCCCAAACTAATATGTTGGACGGATTCTAGTTGTGTGGCAATTAAGTCTTCTCGTATCAAATTTCCTTATATACCAGTTCTTCAAAATAATAGCGAAATTCAGTTTTTTCCCGAAGTTTGTCACGTATGGGGGTATTGTGAACTTGTTATTTAGCCGAGTGTCATCGTTATTTCGCATGTATCTTCCGAAACTAAATATTTTGACGGAATTCTAGTTTGATGGCATTCAATTTTCGTGATCATGTTCTCCTTATAGTATACAGGTTTTCCAAAAATACGCCGAAAATTCGTTTTTCGCAATTATCTGTCACGTAATGGGGGGTATTGGAACTTTGTTATTTAGCCGATGTCGTGATTTTTCGCCAGTAACTGCCAGTGAGTAGAAACTTGAATTATTTATGTATCGGGCGATGTGCATGTACTAGTTCGCTCTCGTGCCCGAACTTAATTATCTATATGTTGATTACGTCTGCAATTCCTTAGTTATACCAGTTTTCCAAAATTGATGCATAATCATAATGTGTCTCGATAAAATATATCTCGTTTCTTTACTTCTGTTCAACGAATATACCAGTATTAATGGCAAAATAATGACGCGCGAAATCACGGTTTTTTCGCAATTTGTCACGTATGGGCGTTATTGTGAACATTTGTCTGATTTAGCCGATGTCGTATTTCGCACGGTATTGTGAAATAGCCCTTTAACTCCTGAATTTACATAGCCTGTTTGACGGTGTCGGATACTAGTTTCTAGCTGTAGCTCTCTGAACAAAACTATTTCTTTCGCTGAATCAAGGGCGTATCTCCCTAGTTATTATTTACCAGTTTTCAAAAGGCGGCTCCACCGGGACGAGTCTCTGGGCGCCTTTCGGGAGGCACTAGCCCCGCCACTCCCCGCCTCAACGCCTCCCTTCCCCGCCGCGCCTTTCCGCATTTCGTCCCGCCTCGTTTATCCATGCCCGGTGTTGTCACACTTCGTCGAGACTCGTTTTGTCTCTCCCCACTTCGTCACGTCACGTCTCGTCCCGTCCCCGTCATGTCCCAACTCTACCCGACTCACTCTGTGTGGCCTCATCTCGCCTCACTTCACTTCATCTCATTTCACCTCGTTTCAATTCGCCTCACATCACCCCACTTCAGCTCACTTCACTTCACATCACCTCA
>BOPP01000067.1:6449308-6477096 GCA_017312745.1 Gryllus bimaculatus | reverse complement strand
GCAAATTACCTTCTTAGTGCAACAAGATTCGAATATAATGTGCTTTGTTTCTTGCAATTTCAGAAAAAGCTACAGAGGGTGAATTATTAAAAAAAATTAAAAACCTACCTATTTTTTTTATTTTTTCCCGACAAAATACGGTTAAAATATTATTATTTAATTTGCTGAATGATTTTGGGTTTTCCCTTTAAATACTTCATCGGCATGTAACCCAGAAATAAAAAACAATATACAAAAGCAACGTAGTCAGATATTCAACAAAAGAATTATAACTCAAGAAAAGATTTACACCTGCTGCATATTCTCACCAATAAAGTGGGCCAAATTGCACTCAAGCAAGTCTTCAAGATGCTTTTTCCTATATATACTCATTCGTAAGTAGTCCTTGAAGACTTCAAACGATTATGGTTCACGCCTCCATTTCGCAGCACTCAATGCTCTTTAATTGGTAGAACAATAGCAAGACTAGTTTCTCCTACAATTCGAATTCATATTTATTCAAAAGCGCCAAGTAATTGGTCTCGTTATGAAGCTACGTAATTTGCAAGGAAGTAACAAAAAGACAATCACACACTTCCAGAAGTATTGAGTGGTTACAGATAAAATATACATGATACCTCGGAACAGATATGAGGAGAACAGTCGAAGATTGCATCTATTCTCAGCAACGAAATAAAGAGAAGCAACGCAGATTCCGATTCCTAATATCCAGATAGCTTCTCTTAGGGACATCAATCCTACAGGATCGACGGGTTCGTTAGAAACCTTAGGAATGAAATGGGCACAGATACTTAAACGCCCTTGAATCTGAGGATCACTCTTACAAAATATTTGTTTAATTTTCTTTCTCAGCCCCGCTTCAAGCACAAGTTGCAAGCCTCTCTCCACTTTGTGAGCATGAACCCAATTCTTTTTCACCATGAAGGACATAAAACGTGGACTTACTAAACAAGGGGAAATTCGCTTGACATCCCGGTGAACCAATTTTTCAAAAAGTACTTTTGAAATATTTTCCATGCCATCTCCAAACAAAAGTGCTTGTTGGTAAGTGTCCACGAATAGGTCAGGTCGTACATTCATTTTATATATTAATGACTTGTTTACGCCAGTTAGATTTTCTTCGGAGGTAAAATCATACGAATCGAAAATCCCAAATCCTGCGATTACTTTTAAAATGGTCGCATTCAATTCTTCTAGAGTGCTTATCTCCCTTTGTTGCCCAGGAGATAGAATAGATCCAGTGAGATCTCCACCGATAAAGTTCCAAAGAAAGAAACTTAGAACACTCATCCACACCATAAGCTGACGCATATTGTCATCATATCCACCTGTTATGAGGCTCTCTACGACTTCGAGCATTGCGTGAAAGACATTCAGTCCATAACCAATGGTAGCTGCAAGGATAATTGTTACAACGCAGGCTGCTGTCCACAACCAAATGGAAAGAGGCACATTGAAAAAAATGCTTTGTTCGATTGGTAGTGGCTTAGGAACAAGAAAACACAAGTCGTTCTTCTCATGAGGATACATTCTCGAGTTCGAAGAGAAACCATACCACCGATTAAACGGGTTACCATGTGGAATGCTCCTGACTTATCAATCTTGTTGACAATCTCAAAAGACCGATTGCCACCCCACTCGCTTGATCAATATCCTTACATTTCAACTTCAATTCGATATATAATACAGGCTTAAGAATACTACGAGTGTAAGGAGTATAAACCTGTAAACTCTCGTTTATTTGTTACAAGCCAATTGCGACGTCGTAAAAACCGTATGTGACAGTGTTCTGATTATCCAGTAGTAATTTAATTTTCGTTTTGGAATATTTTTTGGCAAATTTAACAAATATCTATTGCTATTCAATTTCTTCTTTTTTAAAGATTGAATGCCGTCTAGTTGTGATGATATTGTTATAAATGGACTGAAAATTATTAGATATAGTAAGAAATATAATAATATGTTTTTCATCTTTGAAATTCTTTTGAATTGAATTTAACAGGTTATAATAAAATATACAGGAAATGTGTAGCTATTGTGACATATGAAAAGTATTTTCTAATATAGATTAATTTTAATACAACCTAATGATAACTTTTCTTCGATAACCCTCTTTCAGGTACCGTTAACCTCGTTAACCCTCCTTCACATTTCAGATTTCAATAAGAAAAAGTTACGACCCCTTCGTCAGTAAAAAGTCTGTTCTTTCAAAGCAACGAATATGTCAGTATCTGTCAAAGCTATTGAAAACTCATTTTTGGTGGCAATTTTTACAAGTATCGTTAATGTAGAAAGTACAGGTATATGACAATACCTTTTCGATCTCATGGCAAAGAAAATATAATCACGTAGTTGTTGATCAGACGAACATGCCGACTCCTGCCGACAACCTGTAAAACAATTCACTAATTATTAAGATATATAAAATAACTTCTGTATTTTAACGAAAGATGTAAGAGTTTTAAGATTTATTATTACATATATTGAAGCAAAATGATTTAACTCCGGTAGTTCGCTATGGAAGAAACATTAACTTGAATAAATATTTCCAGCTACATTCTTCTAGTAATCAATCCTCTTTTTGAAATTTTTCTTGCGTGTATACATTAAAAAACCCTGGCTTTACCATCTCTGGGTAGAGATGATCCTGAGGCGAATACCAAAAAATTAAGGCGTCGATTTGTGCAGAAAACTGCAAATATTTGATAGTTTCGTCACTTGTTCACACACTCTGTCACGATAATTTGTCATAATTGCGTCAGTGCTTTCAATACACTAGCGGGACAAAGAAATAATGAAAGAAACGAGTATCACGTATGTATAATATGTTTTTCACAATTATAGTACGGGGTTTCAGAATACTCCTTTTGTGTATTTCTAATTATGTCAAGTATTGTTGTACAATACTGTATTACTATAAAATTCAAATACTATTAAAAAAATCAACACAGGAATAATTTCATCAATGTTTAAGCATATTGAGCTAGTTTTTTCATATCGAACATGGATAGCACAAGGTTGGGAAAATAATTTAAATTATGTTTATTTCCCCTGGGTATATTAATAAACAGTTCACATTAAATACAGGGGCTTCGGCGGATGATGCGTTTGCTTACTGGACTCTGAACTTACAGTACACGTGATTGATCCCGGCCGAGGTGACCGGAGTTAAGAGAATAGAACCAGTAATTAGGTGCGCGTTATTTATAAAGATTCTCAAACCTGTGTCGGTGGTAGGTTTCTAAAAATCCTTGGTTTGAAAACTCAGGGAAAGAAACGGGAAAGTTCACTGAGTATATATTCTCCCAAGAAAATCCATCATGATTCAACACAATAGAACACAAAATGTATAAGTACATTCATTCTTTACCTCTTCACCCTCTACAAATAGTTATAGATGATAAAAATAATATTTTACCCAAGTGATTGCTGCCTTCTTTGAAGCCTTAACGTTGCACTAAGCACAGTATCGATGAATCTATTGCTTTCCAATGTTAACTTTTCTTGTTAGCAATGTACTACTTCTGTATGGAGAAAGAAAAACAGTTAATATAGATTAAATAATTTATTGGCGTGTTTCTATGAAATCTTTCTCATCCATCATACGATTCCCTTAAATTTCCGTGATTGATATCTCCTACGCATGATTGATTAAAAGATTGTAGTTTCGTGTCAAAAACAGGCATTGGCCAGAACGGTTTTTCTCGTGTTAGCTACTAACATTATAGAGTGGTCAGTAAGTATTGAAACGGATTTATTACACGCATTTATTAATACTATTTGCCCCACATTGGTCAAGCTAATTTGAATATGTTACTATGAGTATTGAATATATTCTGTCAATGTTGGGCATTGCCAATTTGAAACTATTTTACGTAATAAATATGAAAATATTTACTACCACAGTGTGTCTCTCGCTAGGTAATTTAATTTTAACGAATTTTTAATTATTATTATTATTATTATTATTATTATTTTTATTATTATTATTATTATTATTATTATCATTATTACATTTGAAAATTTTTCTTTTTGTTAATTTATTAATGCAAGATTTTCATGTTCTTGTATAATTATATTTACTTTTTTGGGCTAGCGTCATGTTCACCACGTACTAGGTAATTCGTGAATATTTATTCTGTTAAATTTTATTTCATTAAATACCATTAGCTTGCCAGCAAATATGTTAAGAATTTTATAAATTATTAATTGCTTTTTTAATTTGTCTAATAATTTCTTTGCTAAGAATGAGTAGGTAATTTTGAAAGATGTTTTCTGTGCCACTAACGGTTTGTGATGGTGTTGTCTTTGTAGATTCTGTTAGTGATATGAAAAGCTTTCTTCCAATGAGTTTCAACGACTACTAGTAATCTTCTGCTTTTTTCTTAAGGTTCGAATTGTAGCAAAGTTAATATCCTAAAATCAGAACAACGGAAAGCTACAAAACAGTATTGACTCTCAGTAAAAAATCTTTAAATGGCGACTAATTCTGACCTAGCTATCTACCTAGAGTCGAAAATCCTGCTACCTAAATACGAAATATATTAGTTCACTTCCAATTCCAAGTTCAATTAACACCAATTTGTTGTACGATTATTTTATGCAGAATATTTTTGAAATATTTAGTATATTTCTGTATTTGATGCAAGCAATATTTTAAATGTCATAGTTAGAAAAGTGGCAGACATTTCTAGACATACAATTTTGTTATTTAAAAATAAATATTTGCATTTTTCCTTTTAAAATATGTAATAGGACGGCATTAAACATGACTCAGTTTAAGACTTCATTGATATTTTGTCGTATAAGAAATATTTTGTCCGTGGGTAGCATTAATGAAACAACAAAACAAAGAATGGCACAGATTACATTTGCTACAGAATGTCAGACTTTCCAGGATTAGTTTTCTTTTTTCTCTGGTCAGGGCTAGTTATACGGATTTTGCCACATGCAACCTATGCCAGCCGCAATCTAACCGAACCCAATGTACATGTTCTTGAAATTTTCTTAATTTTTCTGTTTCCAAAAAGTAAAACGGAAATAATATTTTAAGAATATAAAGGAACAATACAACCTTTCCTAAATGGCATTTTCTTATGAAACAAAAGGAGAATTTTCAATTTTGTAGTAGTAAGTAGACGCCCGAAAATGTTTGAAATTTTGAAAGTTTCGAAAATTCAGTTATCACTGAAAATCATACCCATGCCGCTTTTATAAATGTGTTTTATTCTATTCCCACACAAAATTTAATGAAAAATATTGAAGCTGTTCTTGAGAAATATTTTAAAATAACTCAGAGTCTCTATATAAACTACCTAAAACCAAAAATTCTTAATGTTTTTAAAAATTGCAAAGCTTCGACATAGGACAAATCGACAGAAGAAACATTTGCACGAATGATTTATGTGCTGGTGTTGTTTACATACACGGACAGACGGGCGGACAGACGGGCGGACAGACGGGCGGACAGAAGGGCGGACAGAAGGGCGGACAGTCGGGCGGATAGCAAGTATTAAGTTACTTTTCCAAACGCCTCCCCCCTAGCAGCGCCCTAGGCACATTTCTGGGAAGGTGTACTTCCCCGCCCCGCCGCTAACACCGACGCTCCGAATGGCACGTAGGCCGAGAAGGTGTGCCGCGCGCTACGCCCAGTGGCCAAGAGACAACTGATGAGCTCTACAGAAAGCGACGCACACTTGCAATGTTAAGTGACATAGACCTGTTGGCATTACTTCAAGTATTATTGTTTTACAGTAATAAATTATTTAAATCCTGTATGTACTCATATGCAACTGTACTCTGTTAAAAATATACAAATGCACTTCGTTTTACTATTAAAAAGTTATATTAAAACCCTCAATAATTACATAGGAAGACATGAAATAGCCACAGTCCTTTGAGCCCTTTAATTTCTAAATGATTTGTAACAATTAAGGCTGAAATGATTTTGGCTAAATTTTAAACATACTGTCAAGATCACAACTTAGGATTTGACTGAAACTTGTAGTGTGATGCAGCGCACATTTTTTTCATTTTATTTGTAGAGTTTTGGAGAAAATTGTACTATTTTATCTCACTGTGTCTTCTACCATCTCTAGAAAAGCTTTTGGCTCTATGATATAGTGCGGAAGTGCTGAAGGTGCACTTCAAGAAACACGGATTATTCGAGAAAAACTGCGTTATAATTTTAGAAAATTGAATTCTTGTAATATCGCTCCTTACTGCACACAATAACGCGTTTAATAAGGGTTGAGTTGTAGTGTGCTCTCTTAGGGTTTGGTTATAACTTCAAAGTTTGAATTCTTGATTTTGTGATGTGTGTAAGAATGTAACTCAATACCCATTTTAAGCCGACAAAATAATTAAATTAATATAAAAATAGAATTAAAATACTTCAACGGACGAATGATGGGCCAACTACTCTCTGCTGCTTGGACATCAGTCAAAAAGGTGTACGATCCATGCAAAAGCAACTATTATTTGCTACATAAAGAAAATATGGCATACAGCAGAAGAGACATGTGAAAAAGAAAAACGAATTTTCACGTTCGCACAAAAAGGTGCTACAATGGATGATAAGAACTTCTAGCGAATACCTGTGGTTATGGATACACCTAAATACAAATTACCAAATACAAATAGTCACACGAAATCATTTCTCTCAGCACTCATTGTTTCTCTGATACAATTGATCGTTGAGTTTTTGCTAAATGTTTCAATGTGTGCTGATAATGAATGTAAAGTAGCGGCAAAAGTTAAAAAAATCAATCCACTATCGCAGCAGTTCTTGTTCAGCCATCCAGATCTCTCTTAAGTATATCTACTTTTGTGCTTTTTTTTCCTTTTTTAGAGACAGGAGATATAGATGGAATGTTTGTCAAACGAACTGTCGTTTTGAAATTGCTGGTGCTAAGCTGCTCATAGCTCCTGTCAAAATTTTTAACTTTTACTTATTGTGAAAATTCAAAATTTTGAAAGAAAACATGGCATATGCCCTTCTTTAAAAAGTTAATTGTTCTACCCCTGAAAAATTAAGAAAAAATTAAATGTGTTTTTGAAATTATTATCTTTTACAAAATTCATTATAAATTGTGGGTCACATGTAGATTGATTCACACTTTCTGCTTACCACAGTTGCTTGCTGACCTTAACTAAATATTTTTTTTAATTCTTTCTTATTTTTCCACGTAGAATTATGGAGACTAGTGAGAAAGCGCGACTTTTACACCTTTTGTGAAAAATGAGATATTGGTTTCGATAGAAATCCGTTGTAGTTATGCGTCGTTCTATAAAAAAAATTAATATAAAACACGATAATTGCAGAGAGCTTCATAACATCGTGTTAATATCAGAATCTTACACTAATATTAATTTCGTTGCAAAGTACAATCCTGTCAATCGAGCAAACAGAGATCCTCGTGTCACTACATTTTGTCACCGTACTATGTGAAAATGTAAGTTTATAATCTATAGAAATCTAACCCACCAAAGCATTCACCAAGCTGATATTGTGTATGATATATATTGTGAATGTCTGCACCTAGGAATTGCTGATGTTTATGTTTGAAAAAAATGGCACACGAAATAATGAAAGGGAAAAAATTAATACTCATATAAAAATCTTTACTGAAAATACGTTTTCACTAAAAATACAAAAAATGATATTTCAATTAAATATCGTAAAGATACTTTTAAAATTTTGTAGTTCAACGTTCTTCATAATAACTAGATATTTTTGAATTTTCATATGCAATTGATTTAACTATCAATACCCAGGTATTGATCTGTAGAACATTTGCCAGCAGAATAATCTAAACAAATGATATAACAATTTCATGTTTTTTTTTCAAAACAAAATAGTATGAAGAGTGCCATTTTGTAACTAGACCTGTTAATTAGTTGACTAAAGAATTACGTGATGTAATTTTCCAACTAATATATGGGCACTGTTACCGGTAATAAATAATTCTAATATATCGTCCTCAAACACAAACAAATATTGGCCGACCAATAAAGATATGAGATGACCAGAGAACTAAGACGTACAAGGGAGTGTCTATATACCTGTAGGAGATGAAGAATTCCGACACAGATTAATGATTTAAAGCATTAATTACTGTGCTTCCGTTTGTGGCGTAGGACAGGGATTCACGTGGGGCTGGTCGGCGGGCGCGAACACATAGACACTATCACACGCACGGATACCAATAAGAATAATGAGCTCACGGGCTTCCAAACTACATAAAACGTTCTTTGAAGCCTAGTATCTTTCTAAGCCGTTTGACGTATCCACAAATGTGATAAATGTAGTCTTCCAGTGAGTAACGAAATCATTCATTGCAGTGCGGCTTCAATGAGAGTCGTTAATAGTGATGGAGAGTGTTGCAATTTTAGCCGATTACAGTGACACAATACTTAAATTTTTCTTCATCAAGTTTGAGTTGACAGATCATAACTTAAGCCACCCCTAAATCATAATTTAAATTAAAAGTAATTTTAGGTAAACATTTTCAGGGCTATGTTCATTGGAGACTATGTCTATTGCATTAGAGTAAATTGACCTTTCGGCCTAACGTGATACAATATTTGAGTTAATAAGTAATATTTTTATTTTTTAAAATTTGTTACGGCATAACGTGTGCACAGCCTCACATAAGAAAGTGTTGTTATAAATGGCATATTTATTCGATATTTTCTATAAAACAGCAGAAAAGGCAGACATTATGGTGTTAATAGCATTTGTGACAGATGTAGACACATTTTAAAAAACAGTTTTTTGTACTGATGTTGATGCATAAAAAACTTACATTTTTCGCTAAGGAATTGGAATCCTATTCTCTTCGATACCGTCTTATAACAATATATAGAAAAGGAGGGAGTTAGCCACCAGTAGCAGGAGCCTGAGGCAGCGGTTTATTACAAAATTGGCAAACCTGCTCCCGATGACTAGCTCACTTAAGGGATTTTTCAGGATGACGGCAAAGTGAAGGGTAGGGCGGCTATTCATTTTAGAGATGATGCAGCACACGTGACCAGCAAGGGGCGTCAGGGCGGCGAGCAGATGTCTTGAAGGCAGGGAAAGATAACGGCACCGGCTCACTAGTGAATGCTCTATTGTCAATGAGGGTACTTTCAGTAGGAAGCCGACTGTAATCCCAAACTTAGAGAATGAATGTATTTGCCGTTATGTCTTTTAAAATTTTTTGCTAAAATATCGTAAAATGTTCATGATAAAATAAAACCACTTTTAATAGTTTGAAGTACCCAATATGCTGCTAAATTAACCACAAGAATGGTTTGCATACCCGTTAAATGCACACTACTTCAGAACAAAATTAGATACTCTCGTAGTATATCACGGCAATATATTTAAACAAAAATTGTCTTCATGAATACTGAAATAAAACACCACAACTAGTAAGTTGAATGATAACGATTTTTGCAGAGCTTGATACTTACAAAATAGTTTCCAGTAGGTATCTACTATATACTAATATTTTATCTAAAAACAATTCGAAATAAGTATTCGTTTAAAAAACAGTGAGTTGTTAGGACTCAAGAATATAAAATTGCAAAACCATTAACAAGTTCAACTTCATTAAATATCATTTTTAAATTACGTTAAAGCGGTTTTGACGAATACGTATAGCCGCCAACAGTATGCGAATATGCTTATATGTATCATGAAAAATTTGAAGGACGAACATTTACAATAAGAACATATTTTTATTGTATTCATTGCAGTTATGGGTCGTCCCAAAACTGCATACATTTACAACATTTGCAGTTTTTTGCAAAATATAGTAAAGCAAATATTTACAAATATTTTTTTAAATTATTGTTTTTGGTTTAAAAATTATTAGATTTTATCCGTTTACACAAAGCCTTACTGAAAAAACTGTTCTTCAGATATTTTTCTAAAATTAAGATATCCCATTAATATGGATTAACTCAAAAAATAGGGAACTTCAAATGAATTATATGATATTTGAATGGGGTTACTACAGCAACACATAACGAAAAAAATTTCATTTTAAAAGTGTACCATGTTTTCTATGAATTTTAAATGGGAACTGAGACCAGTATACTTATTGTAAAAATAAATGTTTATCATAGGAATAAGTTTCAAAATGCCAAATCTTTATACACTTATTACTTATTCAATTTATAATTTAATATATTTTACCATAATTTACTCAATTAATGCACTTGACAATGTTCCATTTTCAAAATTTTTATTGAAACTTTTGGTTTCTTTCGGGCACTATTCAACGAAGTTTCCTCAATTTTCCAAATAGATATATACATCGATACTGACTTTTATATTTTTTTTCAAAAATACACAGCATTGAAAAAAATAGCATCACCACGAATTTTATAACATCACTTAATACCTGCAATTGAAATGTTGAAGAAAAAAACAAGTCGTTATTGAGAAAAGAAGTTTAAAATTCTTATATTTCACGTAAAATTATGAGACCACTATTCACATTTATGATAAGGAGATAGGTTGTTTTGCTATTATATTTATTTTGGCAAAATTATGAATTGATTTAATTTTCATTGAATGTTATGGATTTTCGAAAGTTAACATAATTAAAAATAATGTGAAAAGGTACGTCCGATAGTATGGATACTAGATTACAGAACAAACATAATTTTCTGTGAAACTTGCTGTTTATAAAAAAGAAATATTTTCGAAGGTATTGGTAGGATAAGAGTTTTATAACAATGTAATATCTAAAAGAACGCTAACACGAAAATGTTTGTGCCATTATTTTGCTTGAATTTTAACAAGAATACAGTAGTGAAAAAATTGTGCATATTGAAAATACGACCAAATACGGTTTGGCCAGATTCTCACAAACATGGTGGCATTGAGCCAGTTTGGTTCGGTTGGTAAGCGAATGCCAGTAGGATTGGAAAGGAAGCCGGCAATTGTCTCCCAGGTATGATTCTTGTAGCTTGGCCCCTGCCTTGAGGTGGGGACGTGGATTTTTCTGCGAGAACTCAAAGGGCGTGGCGAGTGCCGAGCGCTGCCTGAAGGGCGGCACCTAGAAGCTCAGAGGGCGGGAAGGAGGGGGTAGGGGACGCGACGCGCCCGCTATTGGCCGAACACATAGATCCACGGGGATGTGGGTCCGGCTTAGGGCGCCTTCCCACGTCACCACGGCGCCGCACTTCTTTTCAAGCAGCAGAGCCCTTCCGACGCCGCCACCGCCGCAGCACCGGCCACGCCCCCCCGGCGCATCGAAGAAAGGGACCGAGGCAGTTAAACGCAGCGACCGGCGGCGGCAGGGGGAAGGCTACATTTTGGGCCCCTCCCACTTCGTGACGGCGGTGCGCTTCCGAGCAGCTTGGCGCGTAGCAGAGCATTGGTTTGAATGGAGGCCTTCCCACGTGAGAGGGTAGCCGCTGCTGGCGGCAGCGAATGCCGACTCCCGCCTCGTGAAGCGGGAGGAGGGCGTACGTAGCGCCACGGCTAGCAGTAACAGCTTTAAATGGAGCCTACCACTGGGCCGTCGGTCGCGTGCGTTTTACCTGCTGCGGTCTCTTCGTTCGTCGTCGCCGCGAAGTGTCGGCGAAACCTACCCTGCAGAACCCAGCCTTCACGGCGCGTGCGGTTGCACGCGTGGCTGCGGCGGTGGCTTGCGTCGGAAGGGCTCTTCTGCTTGACGGAAGCGCAGCGCCGTGGCGACGTGGGAAGGCGCCCTAAAAGCTTTATTCTGCTACGGTGGCGCGTACGCTCTCCTCTGGCTTCGCGTGGCGAGAGTCTGGCGACGCTTGGCACAGCAGCGCACGCCCGCCGTACGTGGGAAGGCCTCCATTCAAACTAATGCTCTGCTATGAGCCGTGGCGCTCGGAAGCGCACCACCGTCGCGACGTGGGAAGGGGCTCTAGGAAGAAACTTGACTGCAATCTTGCGCGAGTGGTGCCATTTCTCTTTCTGAATTTGCAGCCCGCTCATCCACCCGCCATGAACGTGTACTACGATTTTTGCCCTTTTCCGGGAACGTAGTAAGTTTTAGCGATTTCTCTACTACTTATGAGGCGTACACTTGAATATTTCACATGCAGTTTCAGATGCTTATGTTAATGTTTTTTAATTTAAAACTTTAATAGGGGTTTTTGTAGAAGTCAGTAAATTACTTTTTAAAAGAATTCTTAAAATATTGCTTATGTGTGTACATATTGAAGTTTGTAAGTATACATTTTACTAAGAGAAAAGGATTTTGAGTGTGTGCAATGTATTGTATAAAAATTCTACTATGCTCAAAATAAGATTTTCCAACACGATGTTCTAACAATTACGTCGCACATTCCGAAGATTAAACTGTCTACACTACTGTAGTATTTTTATTTAAAATATGAAAGTCTCGTTATTGGTTTAGAAATCAATATTCAATTGTATAATCAATATTCAATCAATATATAATTTTCAACTATTTGAAGAATCTATACAACTATATATTTAATTATACATATTATTTATATTACCACATAAGTTTTAGAATTTTTAATTTAAAATATCAAGGCCATACATATGATTTTTCGACATTGCACTTCACTCATATTAAAGATATCAATGATGTTTTGTTTACACAATGGATCCAATAATTGTAGCATAGTGAAAATTGTTAATTGTTAATTCCAGTGTACCTTACATTGCAAATCTTTCGTCAAATATCACGATAGCAGAGCGAAATATTTTTATACATTACGTGTTAAAAAAAATTGTATTTGGAACACGCGAACAATGCGATTTGAGTACTAGTTTCGTAAATTACTATTGTCTTACACTGCTATCAAGCTTCGAGAGAGTTATATCATGCTTCAGCCAAACCCGATGTGTGTTTCTCAGAAAAATCTGTATTTTGTGTCAGGTATTTAAAAAAAGGCATATTTTCTTATATCTCTAAGTAGAATATTCTTTTCTACAATACACAGTGTGTTCAGAAATCAGATTTATAGGCCTTGGTAATGTCGGTTTTAGACAAAACGTCCGTCCGTGTGTCTTTTAGCCATTAAATATTTGTAAAGATCGGCATCTAAATATACAATAATGTAATAATGATATGACGGATAAAATCTTGATATTAAGACGGATATTTTGTATAAGTGAGTTCATTTTCGTTAAGTCTCAATGACATCTTCAATTCTCAGATGATGAATTGTTTTCTTAGCTGCTCTAAAATAGATGAATATAGACTTATAAATATGATACAGAACTTATTTTCCTGATGGATATTATTGAAATCAGAACTATCAAAATTTCGACTTTACGCAGAGGCCACTGAGACTGCAGTTTTGAACAGACGCTTTTTGGTTACTCATAGTTGTTTTTAAAAATTATATTTTTTAAATGTCACCTAATATTTTAAGGATCGAAGAGTATTTTTCTGATAATTAGGTGTACATCGGTGACTAAACTCGTGAATTAGAACACGTATTCCCTTTTTAATTATAAGCAATTACGGGCAGAATATTTACATATTTCGACAGTTTTCTGTACTTGTGGACCGTTCTTGGATAAAATTAATTTTAACGCTTAGCTTTCAAAAATAGTTCAATATTTTGTTCGTTTCTTCGATTACGCAACAGTTATTTACAAAGACAAATACTAATATATTACTCTGTTGCTCTTATGAACAGGTATATAGCACATTCCTAAATGTCTTTAATCGATCAAAAACCGATTCACAATTTTAAATGTAAGTAAAATCGTATGATCGGTATAATTCTTATGCCGCAGAAACATTTTTGGTTCCATGTACAGAAACAATTATAATTTATACACAAACAAACCTAATAAGAGGCGTCTTCACTCTTCTGTTCACTCATCGCTCCTCAATTAGGTACACAGCACTTGTAGACCTCGACAAAACGTTAAATTAATGTTTTCACTACACGCATAAAAAAATCGTCATCGGTATCAAGCAACTGTTAATAGTCCTTCTAGTTGTTACTGTGAGAGCGAATCTTGAATTAATAATTATGCAAATAAACATTGTCAGTCTGCGCTATCCACGGTCAGTACAAATAAAGCGCAGTATAAGATAGAGGAACATAAGTCTGATGTCCAAAGTGACCACTATCACCAAGAGTTTAAACCTAATTATAGTATCGATAAGTACCAATAGAGAAAAAAGTAATAGATTGTTCAAGATTATCTTATCCTGTAGATTATAGCATCTTTATTATCCTTTACATTTTGTTATGCAGATACTGAAAAAGAGTACAGTGAGAGCCAAAGAACTAGCATATATGTCATTAGTGCGACCTATATTAGAGTATGGCGCGATATGTTGAGACCCATACAGAATTTTGCAACAAAGAAATCTAGAAAAAGTTCAGCGTAGAGCAACAAAATTTATTTTCAGAGGTACCGAGGATAAAGAGGTATGGAAGTCACTCGAAAGGAGGAGATTAAAGTCACGTCTCTATGCAATGTACGAAGGGTACACAGGCCTTCGAGCGTGGAAAGAAATTCAAAGTCGATTAGGGAAACTTACATATTTCGGCAGAGCGGCACACAATTCAGACAATAATTCAGAAAACGGAAGTTAGAAAATATTCATTCGCGAATCGAACTATTAGGGACAGGAGCCGTTGCCTGTTACAATATTCGATCCCTTTCCTCAAAGCCTGGGCAAATTTAAAAATAAATTAGTTTCTTGAATGTACGTATATGTTATAAATATATTTAATTAAATTCAGTGTAATTAACTATATATTCTATGTAATTAAGTATTATTACTACTGTTATTATTGTTATTATTGCTATTATTATTATTATTATTATTATTATGTGGAGTGCAGTGACGTGAAACTGAGAGAAACAAGTGAGTAAGAAAGACATTACAACTCCCTGTATCGCAGTGCGGTGAAGTGAAGTGTGGTGAAGTGGAGTTCTATGAAATATTGCACAGTGAAATGTTCACGAGATTTTGTAAAGTTTGTAGATTTTGTATAGTTGTTAAGTTCTGTAATGTTAAGTTAGTGTATTCTGTCACCAAGTTCTCACACTTAATTGCAGAATTATTAATAAATCTAATGTAATTTAATCTATTAGCGCGAGAAACATTTCTTCGAGCTTCGGAGTTAAATATGTTAGATTTAAAGGCACTAAAACGCTTCATTTAAGAGTTATTTAACGATATTGCTGACTGAGGGATGCCGGTTGGGTTTGCAATAACTAATATTTAAATGCGTTTTCCAAAAAATTCTGTGTACTTTGAAAGTCAAACTGCAACTAGTCTCGTCCACGTAAAATTCTCTTTCTTTGGAGACCTCATTTATAAACATCGCTTGCAAGTGAGAGCCGCTAAAGGTATGTATACTACTGAAATAATATAGGAGATTATGCTTAACGTAGTTCTAGTATTGCTACTAGATTGGGACAAATTCCTCATGAGAGTCTCTACTATTCAGAATTGCTTGAGATTTTTTTTTTTTTTTGATGTTTGGAGAAGCCGAACCATGATCTGTTATGTGTTCTCCTTTGTGTCTTGTTTGCAAACGCTAAAATATTATTTTTGTTTATTGCATTTCAATGATTTTGAGTATTTATCCGTACTGGTTTGAGTTGACTAATCTGTTTTGACCTGTTTGATTTTAATTTAATGTAGTTTCTCCAGTTGACTCTTGTTCAAGATTTATTCTTAAATATTTTATAGGTTGATTTGATGGTATCCATTTTTATTTAGCTACTGTTTTTTAGTAGCTGATGGACAGATAAAATTGTTCTACAGGAATTATTTTTTGTTTAGTTTTATTTCCACTTTAATGCTTATTCGTCTACTTTCTTTAAATGTTTTTGAAGGGGTAATTCTTTTAAAAATATTCCACCTGGCAGCTTTTTATTAATACTGGGCGTATCCTAAGCGAAACGTGAAAATGTTTTTGCGATATCTCCTGTGTAAAGATTAAATAGTGTAGGCGATAGTAATGAGTCCTGCTTGGGCTGAAGCTATGACTTCTTTATAGCTTCTGTGAAAGATCTGTGTGATGTACATTATATTGTAATTTTAATGTGTATTTAGGTTTTCATATTGTTTTTGAGTTTGTAGATTATTCGAGGGTGTCAGTCTCTGTCAAATGCTTGAGATACACTAGGATATTCCGCTTAGTGTGAGTCTTTTTCCTTTAAACAAAGTGTGAATGTATTGTGGAATTTCAGCTTGAGGTTATTTGCAACATTCAAACATTCATTGCAGCAATACTCACATGCCAAGCAGTTTCCGGCTCTCATCGGTTTGTGCCAGCAGTCACGACTTCAGTCACATTTTTACTTAAAATTCAATAGTTAGAGCCTTTTACGAGAGGTACTAATAAAGACTATCCAATTTTTCACAATATTTACTACAAAACAGCGAATTAATCAGAGTGGAATTACAATTGCAACTCCCAGAACCACTGACTCTTTCATCCAACTCGGAATTTCTGCTCGATAAAATAAACCATTTATTTAACTCTCTACTTCACATTACTTAGCAGAACTTCAATTCATGTAATTTTGATAGTTTTATCACAGACAAGTTCTTGTTTAAGTGATAAAGTGTCTATATGTGCAACTGTCTCCCCCGTGTCACTTTTCTGAATGCCTGCTTGCGGAGTGTTGTGTTTCTGCCGTCCTGTGTTTGCCAGTGGGTCTGTGTCTTGCGGCAAGTTTGTTTGTTGTGCGTCTCTCAGTCAGTCGCTTCAAGTGCCCTTCTTCCTCAAGGGTGTCGTAGTCAGTCAAATGTGCTAGTAGAAGTTTTTCCTAGTCAAGTGTGTGCTAGTCAGTCAAAGTGTGTGCTTGTCGAATTCTGCCTCAGGCAAACTGTGTTCTAGTTAGTCGGGATGAACGCTAGTCAGTTAATGTGAAGTCTAGTCAGTTAATGCAAAGTCTTTTTGTTGCCGTAAAATCAATGCGTGTGGGCGATGTCTGTTGGTATCATTGTGCTTGATATCTAAAAAGTTTTTCATATCTGCGAATGTGTTTTGACTGATGTCTTTTGATGCGTTTGATATGTGTGGTGAAGGAGTGAGTTTGATGTGGCTGTCAAGCGTGGGTTTTTACGTGTGTATATGTGTATTTTGAATATGTCTGTTACTTTTGTGGTTGATATATCTGTAAGTGTTGGGTTTATATTGCCTGTGAAGATGTATTTGGATATGTCTGTAAATATGTGATTGACATAGTGTGATGAATTGAATTTGACATCCTTGTAGAGTTTGTGTTTAAAAATACCGTAAAGGTGTGTAATTGATTTTCCCGTAAATGGTGTGTGTTTGAATATGTGAGTTTAATCTGTGTGAATATGGGTTTGATGCCTGAGAAGGTGTGTTTTAATATGTCCCTAAAGGTATGCTTTTAATATGTCTGTAATTGTGTTTTCTGATTTGACTGTGAGTGTTGAGTTTTCGTATCTTTATAAATAGTTATCTTCAGTTATGCCTGAATGTGTTTTCAATATCTCTCTGAATGAGTGGGAATGACTTGCCTATGAAAGTGCTTGATTGATATGTCTATTACTGGTTGTGATTGTTCTGTCTCCGATGATTTGCGTTTGCCTATGATGAATGCCTATAATATTTGTTCGTGATATCACTGGAAATGCCTTTGTTTGAAATTATGTGTTTGAAATTGTGCAATTATGTGTTTGGGAACGTGAGTGTTTGATTGTCTTTGAATGTGAAAGACTGATGGGTCTGTAAAGGTTTGAAGTTGATATGTCTGTGAAAGTGAGAATTTTTATGTGCGTCAGAAGCAGGGTTGCCAGATGCTTTGAACAAACATCCACCCAACATGGTTGTAAATTTTCCTAATACTACTCAACAACAAAATTTCAACTTTTCAAGCAAAAAATATGTTTTTGAATTTTTTTTAAGTGACTCAATGAATAGCGTGATAAGTTTTATTTCTTTGTTTTTGAACACTTTAATTATTAATGTAGGTAAAAACTCATACATTTTCAATACGTTCTATCTTGTTTTTTAAAAATTAGTTATGAGTATTATCATGGCTACAGCAGACAAGAGGAATATTTTAAGGGATAAAATTATTGTTTTTAAATCGGATCTTTTTTATTATTACATTGCCATATCACATTAAAATGTGTTATCAATTATTATTGCTTAACTTAATTTCAAATAGCATGTTCTGAATTGCACGTGCGGCCATTTATATATAATATGTATTAATACGTATTAATGTTGTAATATGTTAAACATATTAATGTTTGTCATATGTTATAATACGTATTAATGTTGCCCACGAAAAAGGAGCTATGACTGTTAGAACACGCTATACCAGAGGGCTAAAATTACTCTTCTCCTGACACACTACTACCAACATTACTCATTTCTCAAAGTAAGTTTGAAAGATTTAACAAAATATTAATGAAAAATAATGTATAAAGTCAAAAACTTAAAAAATCAAAATCAATGTCAACATCTTTTTTTTAATTCGTTGTAATCTAAAAACTGCCTTAAAACTGTTCATGTTTTGATGTATTTCCATCCATTGGTCGGTATTTCACGAAGTCAGTTTTCATCCCACCAGAGAGAAAGAGCCGTTTTTCAGCCCAATAAGAGGAATTACGCCCTATCTTTCAACTCTGCTCTGAAGATATGTGTCTCGATATGACTGCGATTTTACTTGTTTGAGTTGCCAGCAAATATGTATCTTTCGATGCTGCTGTGAATGTGTGTGGTTGATATGTATATAATGTATGTGATTTCATAAATCTGTATGTTTGGGAGATTTGTAAGTCTGTACAGAATGTGTTTAATATGTCCGTGAAGATATATTTTGATATGCTGTAAATGTGTGTATTTCTAATATCTGATAAGTTTGTGGTTTGTAAGTTTCTGAATATGTGGATTTCGTGTGTCTGTAAATAGATTTTTATATGTCCATAAATATATGAGGGTTTTATATGTCTCAGAGTATATAATTGATATGTCTGTAATGTTTTCTATGAGATTTCTGTGAATTTTTTGTTTGTATGATAGGTCATTAAAGTTGTTTCTTTTCGAGTATGAGTAAAGGTGTGTGTCTGATATCGCTGTAAAGGTGTGTGTTTAAAATGTTTTGAAGGTGTGTGTTTGTTATCTGTGATTGTGTTGGTTTGGTCTTTTATATATCAATAGATGCGTTTGTTTTATGCATCATTAAAGATGTCTGTTTGTTATGTCTGTGAATGTGTGTGTCTCCTCTGTGCCTGTGAATGTGTCTGTTTGCTGTCTGTGTCTGAGAAAGTGGTGGTAATAGAATTTGCTGGGGCTTGACATGTTTAATGAAGTTACATTCCCTCCAAATATCTATTCACACCCCGAATGTTAATAGAAACGGCATCTCAAAAAAAAATTTTTTGCAAATTTTCAGCATTTCATTTACGCCCTCTTCAATCCGGGCAATGTTATTACTAAATAATCGTTCGAAGGAGTACTTATCGTCATCGTGTGAATCGGAGTCTTCGTCCTCCGTGATGTCGGGCCGAATCATGGCCTCATCAGGCCCACGTTTGGCAGCTTCCGGTCCGGCGCGTTGCGAATGTGGCCGTTTCAAAGCCGAAACCCTGATACACTGTGGCTGCAGATCCACGAATCAATCACCATAAAGTTCTTTAGCTCCTGAGTGCACTTCCACGCCTAGCTCTCGCTTATTTTCCCCCGCGCTCTGTGTCGTCTGGTGAACATCGTTCTACTCTTTACTCGTTCCCACCATCTCTCTCTCTCGCTTTGGTCGGCACGGCCACCCCAATTCAAAACGTCTCAGAACGTCTATCTATTAGGTTTACTACTTCTTGCCCGCGCCATTGAAATGTAGCGTTGCCATCTTTATCTTCCATAGGCAACGGTTACAGTAGTTGCAATATTGTGATTACAGGGCCCAAAAGTACAAGAGAGAAGAATCACGCAATCCTTGTCTTGAAATAATAGTGTAAACACAATAGAAAGTATTGTAATATTTATTACAGTATTGGATTTTCATTCAATTCTTCTATTACAATTGTTTGTTTCTGTATGTGTTATATAAACATATTTTATTAAGTACATTGAAAAGAACTTTGTAAATAGAGTTTTCAAATTTGTAATATATTTTCCTAATTTGATATTTTATTTTTAGAGTGTCATTTATCCAAGCTTTACGCTATTAACACTCATTCTTATTTAGCATAGTATACATATGCACTGAAATGTACAATGTGCTAATTAAGTGTAAAAATCCTTCATTTTCTACCTTGCATGTGTCCACAATCGTCTCCAGTATCCCAGTGGCGTTAGTTTAAGTGATGCAATAAATATCAATATCTTGTAGCCTCTAATTTGGCTACGAAAAGTTACTTATCTCGCAGCCGCAAAGGAAACTGGATAACACTGTATTAATTATATTCATTATGTCATTTACTTTAAAAATGAATATTAATCATATTATCATAATCACAATCATATATCAATAATATTCACAGCTTTTAGAAGTTCTATATTGTGTGATTCAAATATAAATACCTTAAACATATACAATTTTTGAATTGTTTTGACAATAAAATGATCTCACATAAGGTATATTCAACCGAATTTTCTATTGCACACTGTTCATTTATGAAAACATTCATTGCTAACTCCGTTAAAAAATAAATCTCTACTCTTCAGGAGTCACACAGTTTCTAGTAGAGTAGGTTGTAAAAGTATTTGAACTGTAACAAATTGGGAACTTCGGAGGTTTATTTACAAATCACAAATTACGAAGTTTGCAAATACATTTTTTTTATTAAAGCATATTTTTATTGTTCAAATAATTGTCAAAGAGATTTGAAAATATCATAGCATATACGTGCACCCAATGCACATCTACATTTAATTGCATGTAAAGTGCACCCCAAATAAAAGTCTTATTTGTTTCCGGAACCGGGCAATTTCGTCTTCTTTGTGACAGTTTTAAGTTGTGGTTTGAAAAGATTTTAGCCTACTAATTATGCGTGACATATCTATCCATATAACAACTAATATGACTTTTAAGTGTTAGAAAATAATCTTCCATCCATAATTCAAGTATACATACCTACTCACTACATTTGCAGACGCTTCAATCTAATTTCTCTAACAAGAATATTATCTACATCATATAATCATCTGACTCACAACAAATACGATGATTTCAAAGGTTTTAAACAGACTGTGTTGTCATCTTGCTAACGGCAAAGCATCAAAAATCGCGTGAAATTTGAATTTAACACTCTATTTTTGTTTTCTTTTCTCATGTTTTGACGAAAATAAGAGAGGGGTACCGATATGTCCACAAGAAAAACTGTTATTTATGTCTTTAGATATGCTCAAGAAAATATTTTAAACATATATTAAGCATTATTTAAAAACAAATGTTTAAAATTTCAATATGGCAAATTGGAAGAATCCACTAATTAATCACCCAAAATTACGTGATCTGCTTCAGATTTTTGAGAAGATCACAATTCCATTAAGAGAAATATTATTTTCAATTGCATTGTTCGGAGAATCCTAGTTACTGATTGAATTTTTTTGCATTTTGCCAAAACTGATATTGGATAGGAAAATACATATGCGTCAGTTTCTAAAGGTCGCTTTATCGCTATCTCAAAATCGTCAATAAACAAAATATAAATCAAAAAATCCTGATGAAATGCTTTTTAAAATTTAAAAATATACCAGGAACTTCACTACATTCCCCCCAAATTAATATAATATCTATGTCTTAACTCAAGAGACGCGACACCAGACACCGAATCTAGATTGATTGGAGAATATAATTTTGGTAAAAATTCCTACCTATAGCCGTAGCTGCTAGCGTTCACAGAGAGGACGGACGAACGACGGAAATCGATACACCGTGTTTTGCAGTCACTCCGATTTGTTGTAACGGGGCCATTAAAAATATGAACTGTGACTACCATGTTACAGGAAGCAAATACTATAATTAGAGACAGAAGAATTCGATTTTTCGCACAACGGACAAAATTAAAATAAAGGGCATTTTCGTTAAGATTTCCATTTTTCACCGCAACAATAAAAGAAAAGTATTTTTTCGCAATCGCGTAAGCAGTAGTTAGAATTTAAAAATCACAAATTGGATAAACGAAGTTTGGGTGCTTTCATACAACCAGTACACGCATTCCCTAGATCGCTCCGTTCTTTGTTCTTCCGAACGTAGTCCGCCAACAGCACCCGGCCATTGCAGTGTGCATGTCGCTTGTCAGGAATTCAGCAAATTACCTTCTCTCTTAGTGCAACAAGATTCGAGTAAATGTGCCTTTAATTCCTTGTAATTTTTAGAAAAAGCTACAGACCAGTGATGAATGATAAATATATTAAAGACCACCATTTTTTTAAATGTGGTCCAAACACGCTAAAAAAATATTGTTATTTAATTACTGAATGATTTTGGGTTTTACCTTAAAATACTTCTCTGCCATGTAATCATAGAAATAAAAGTATTATTTTAAAAAAAGCGTAGTCAATATTAACAAACGACGACCACTTCAGTTAACATTTACACTTACGGATATTCTCACTAAAAAAAGTGCTAAATTGCACTCACCGCAAGTCTTTCCAGATGCTAAATGTCCATATATATATATATATATATAACTTATATATTAGTATATAATATAATATATATATATATATATATATACACTTATTTTGTAAAAAAGTTTTGAAAAACTTCAAAATTGCGTTCACATCTCCATATCGCAGCACTGAATGTCCTTTATTGGTAGAAGCAAGTTTCTCCTAACAATCGACCCATATTTATTCGCTCCCAGAATTGGTCTCGTCATGAAACTACGTTAATTGCAGAGAGTATAACACAGAGAACAATCACACACTTCCAGAACATATAGAGTAGGTAACAGATAAGCTATACATGATTCCCCGAAACCAGAAATAAGAAAAACTGTCGAAGATTGTAACCCATTCTCACAATGAAGAAACGTAGCCAACTCAGATTTCCGATTCCTAATATCGGCAAAAAGCTTCTTTTAGCGACTTCAATTTCGTACAGGATCGACGGTTCTATTTAGGAACCTTAGAATGAAATTGGTCACAGATACTTAAACGCCCTTGAATCGAGGATCACTGTACAAAACTATTTGTTTAATTTCTTTCTCAGTCCGCTTCAAGCACAAGTTGCATGCCTCTCTCCACTTTGTGAGCCGATGAACCAATTCTTTTCTAACCAAAATGACAGAAAACGCGGTCTCATAAAACAAGGGAAATTCGCTGGAGAGACCGTATGAGATCCAGTTCATATAGTTGTGTTGTACACCTTCCCATGGCTTTCTCCAAATAAAAACTGCTGTGGACTTCTGAACTCAGCGCACACGACTACGGACCCTTCATGTTGATACATCCATTTTATCAATTAATGACTTGTGTACTCCAGGTAGTAGTTCTTCCAGAAAAAATTTATACCGAATCGGAAATCCCCAACCCTTCTTACTATACCTTAAACCAACCTTCTCAGTGACCGCTCAATCCTCCCTTACTGCCTTACACTCGAACTTCATCTCCCTAGGAATAGCACTATATCTCTCTATATATTCTATTCCCACCTCTTTACCTTCATTCACACTAACGACAAATAACTTAACGAGTTCAGAACACATTCTCGAACAGCCGATATATCTTGAACAGACTAGTGAGACCGAGCGCTACGCAGTGTATAATCACTCGGATCTCTATCTAAGCCGACAAAGACACAACCGACATCTCATCACAAACCACGACCCTGAAGTCTTAAATGTTTACAACGCAGGCTGCTGTTCCACAAACCACAAATGGGACAAGCAGGTCGAGACAATATTATGAAAACAAACATCAGCGCTACTATTGTCGTCGGAGTTGCTTACACACTCGACACTCTACCATGAACAAGGAAAACACAAGTCGTTCTTCTCGAATGAGGAACAACATACTCAAAGTTAACAGAAAGGCAATCAGACGACCCCAATGTAAAACCGAGGAGCTAAAGAACTTGTATGGTGATGATGCAACTCGATGTATTCTGATTCTTAAGCCACATAGTCAAGCTGACCTTCTTTAAGACAAAGCCCGCTCTCTTCCCAAAACTAGCTCATTCCTTTGCGCACGCCGCCGGACACCCCATAGCTGTAAAAGCGCCATTCCAACAACGTCATTTCAGACGCCCCAAGGACCTGCATACAAGGAGCCATGATTTGGCCCGGACATCCACGGAGGACGAAAGACTCCAATTTAACCCACTGATTATTCCCTGAACGTATAAGAGTACTTACCCTATCTCGAATACGAATTATTTTATCGAGATTAAAACTTCTATAACATTTGACCCGTGGCCCTTCATATATTGTAGATTACAGACCAGACTGTGAGCTGCGAGCCAAGAGTGTGATTATAATGAAAAACCGTGAAATTGCTTAGGGTAATACAAGATTGGCTTTCTCACATAATCCAGTAAAAATAAAGTAATTTTTTAAATTTTTTGTCTTTTTTGAATGTAATGTTAGACAAAGTTATTATACAAGCATATCTATTGGTATTCAAATTCCTTCCTCTTTTTAAGTAGATCGCATGTTTGTTTAGATTTAACGATCGGTGGATGAACATTTTATAAATGAATTAAAATTATTAATATAGTAAGAAATGTACTAATAACCGTTTTTCATCCTTTTAAAAGTTTTTTTGAAAAGTTTGAGATTTATAAAAAATTTGTGATGTGGGGGAATGTAAACTTCATAAACATGCTCAAAGCCCCAGCAAATTCTATTACCACCAACTTCTCTCAACACATGACAGCAAAACAGACACATTCACAGGCCCATGAATATCAGATATTTGAACAACCACAGACGAAAATATAATGTTCAAAGCTCGACATATTATAAGACTAAAAACAACTAGAGACAATATGGCAATTAATTGTATGCTATAAAACATTAATTAACGCACGATATAATTATTTTATATAAAAAAACCAATAACCAAATCAAACACCAATCACAGATATTTAACCATACATTCACACCCTTGTCACCACCCATATCCACATTTTAGAACACACAGTCACTCTACAGCAATATAGTCAGAACAAAACACGCTTTTACTGAATAGACCTCCGCGACATCCCCCAAGAAGAACAATCATATTAATTATTCTTGACCCCCTATTCATAACATACAAAAAATATCACTAGACCAATCAATCACATTACCGATAGATCTACAGTTATACAGAGAAACCTATTTATCAAAAATATCCCCTAGTCACTCTGTCCAGAACAATTTATAAAACCCTCAGGTTGATACTTATATAACATTATCAAAGTAATTCTACCTTTATAACATAGACACTAAACGAGTATCCAAACGATTATTCAGATAAATGACAAATACTCTCATCTCCAACTCATAACCAACACCACCACAGAATAGAGACATGATATAAATAAATCGATACGTACACATTACAGATTCTATATACATGCAAACCGAAACTTAATTCTGATTTCACCCCTCTGAGCATCCCCTAAACAACCATCCTGCGTAAAAACTACCTATTATCAGACCTATACAAACCCCATTAATTACAATACACATTAATCAAAAAATCAACAGCATCTCCTTGTGATTTAAACGAAATAGTATATGGGTTATTGAACTATATATCTATTACTTTCCAAAATTTATACCACATACCACCACATTACAATGAAAGTGCACCACAACGAAAAAAATTATTCTATTATTTTTTATTGTCTTGTTTTGACAAAAAACTCCATATACAATCTAATTAATCGCATGTTCCCACCTCTCGAGATTTATTCACCATGCATTACATCGAGAGCCAAAATTTGAACCCACCCGGAGTATCTTTGAAAGAGGTGCGTAATTCCTCTTATTGGCTGAAAAACGGTTGCTTTAACTCTCTGGGGGATGAAAAACTGACTTCGTGAAAATACCGGACCAATCGCGATTGGTCCCAGCATTAACATTACTTCACCCACAAACTAAAAACCCACCTTCCCGATATCTATGAGTTATTTTAATGCGCGACAGTCTTTGCGTAGATTACATTACGAATTAAATACAAAAATTAAAGTGTAAGACAATATGAATTATCATATGACAATTTCTTGACAAATTTATGTACTAATATCTTAGTACATGGTATTTTTTCATTAGAATAGATCCTGCAGATTCTGTAAAAATAACATCTATACAAACTTATACTGAGCTTATTGTAGACAAGAATAGACTATGTCAAAAGATTAGGTTTGAATAGGTATGCGTCTATCAGTTTTTCGACACACCATCAAGCCGTGAGCGAAGATTAGTAAATTTGTCTATAGCAACCTTTCGCCTGCTTATAGCGGTCCCCTAAATGCTTATCAATATCTAACTACATCTAGCGCCGCTGTAACAATCAGTCACAATAATGAAGAGAGAACGTGTAGTCCACCGTATGAGATAATTTATAAACGTTATTTTCACCTAATTTATATCCTATACAAATCTATGACAATATTCCAATGATATAAATCTACTGTTCTATACGTATTATTAACAATCATTTAACTACATAAGTTAAATAATGCGACTACAGTAATATTATGTATAGATACGTCTACCTTTCAAACCGTGTGTACGCGCTCAGAAAATACTATCGTCTATGAAGTTTAATAATTATTTTATCTACGTTTCTAACCCGGAATATTTAAACAAACTGATAGACACATTTATTTGTTCATTGATGTATGTCAATTGTTATATGATATTGAGAAAAGAGATTGAGTCCGAATATTTTAAAATACGATCACTATGAAGTAAATCCATAAAGCCTGAGTGTTTTAATGGATGAAACATCACCCCAAGGGTTTTTTAACTACCACTTAAATACAAAATTATCCAACCTTTACCATTTGCCCAGATCTAACTCATAGATCAACCATGATAATACTCATAACTCCCAATACATTCTATCTAAATTAAACAAGCACCTAAAGACGACGTAGTTTAAACCTGTTTCCAAAAAATTTGAATTTACCTAAAAAGTGTTCACCGCTTCTTACCTCAGTAATAATTAAAGATGTTCAAAAAACAAAGAAATAAAACTTATCACGCTATTCACTTGAGTCACTTTCCAAAAGAAGAAGTTCAAAAACATATTTTTTGCTTGAAAAACGAGCTATTGAAAAATAATTCTTGTTGTTGTGCCAGTTTGAACTTATTTAGGATGATGTAGCGATATTTAACATAACCTACAATTGATGATTCGGTGCAAACTGATTGTTATCGTATAATAAAGCAGCCCAAATCTTGATGACCGCTATATCACGCGATGATCCATCTAGACACCGGTCACACAACATATAACTAATCTATCTATCTTCTTTATCATGCAGATATCATAGACTCCCACTATTCTAGGCTATTAAACAAAATGTAAGGAGGTGGCGAAGTACCAAGAATTATGCCCACAAACTGTTCCCTACCCTTCCACAAAAAGACGGATAGCGAAAACACCGCCGAAATAAATTTCCCCCCATGCACACCTTCAGTCTATTCAACAATTACTAAATCAATGCCATATGTTCTCTTATAACACACTTCGAACGTTAACCCAATAAGTTGAACACTCGAGATAAAGTGCATCACACAACCAAAGATATAGTATTTCAAAAAATCATAATCGAAGCAATATATTTTACATCAACCTCTCCCCCACACACACTACTTCACACCACCCCATCCATACCACCACGCCAACTCACCCCCAGTGGACAC
>BOPP01000067.1:6433654-6448545 GCA_017312745.1 Gryllus bimaculatus | reverse complement strand
TCTAAAGGTCCGTTATCGCTATCTCAAAATCGTCAATAAAACAAAATATAATCAAAAAATCTGATGAAATGCTTTTTAAAATTTAAAAATTTATCCAGGAACTTCACGTACAGTTCCCCCAAATTAATATAATATCTATGTCTTACTCAAGAGATCGCGACACCAGACACCAGAATCTAGATTGATTGGAGAATATAATTTTGGTAAAAATCCTACCTATAGCCGTAGCTGCTAGCGTTCACAGAGAGACGGACGGAACGACGGAAGTCAGATACACCGTGTTTTGCAGTCACTCGATTTTGTAACGGGGCTTAAAAATATGAACTGTGACTACCATGTTACAGGAAGCAAATTACTATAATTAGAGACAGGAAGAATTCGATTTTTCGCCTACAACGACAAAAAATTAAAGCATTTTCTTTAAGATTTTGCCATTTTTCACCGCAACAATAAAAGAAAATATTTTTTCGCAACTGCGTAAGCAGTAGTTAGAATTTAAAAATCACAAATTGGATAACTGAAGGTTTGGTGCGTTTCATGACAACCAGTACACGGCATTCCCTGAGATCGCTTCCGTCTTTGTTCTTCCGAACGTAGGTCCGCCAGACAGCACCGCGGCCATTGCAGTGTGCAGTCGCTTGTCAGAAATTCAGCAAATTACCTCTCTCTTAGTGCAACAAGATTCGAGTATAATGTGCCTTTAATTCTTGGTAATTTTAGAAAAGCTACAGACAGTGATGAATTAAAATATATTAAAGCCACCATTTTTTTAAAATGGGCCAAACACGTAAAAAAAATATTTATTTAATTACTGAATGATTTTGGGTTTTCACCCTTAAATACTTCGTCTGCATGTAATCATAGAAATAAAAGTATTATTTTAAAAAAAGCGTAGTCAGATATTCAACAAAACGACGACCACTTCAGTTAACATTTACACTTACGGATATTCTCACTAAAAAAAGTGCTAAATTGCACTCACGCAAGTCTTCCAGAGCTAATGTCCATATATATATATATAATATATATATATATATATATTATATATATAATATATATATATATATATAATATATACACTTATTTGTAAAAGTTTTTGAAAACTTCAATGGTTCACATCTCCATATCGCCAGCACTGAATGTCCTTTAGTGGCTAGAAGACAAGTTTCTCCTAACAATTCGACCAGTTTATTATTCAGGTACCGCAGTGAATGGTCTCGTCATGAAACTACGTAATTGCAGAAGTAACACAGAGACAATCACACACTTCCAGAAATATAGAGTGGTAACAGATAGCATATACATGATTCCCCGAAACCAGAAATAAGAAAAAACTGTCGAAGATTGTACCCATTCTCAGCAATGAAGGAAACAGTAGCAACTGCAGATTCCGATTCCTAATATCGGCAAAGCTTCTTTTAGGGACTTCAATTTCTACAGGATCGACGGTTCTATAGAAGCCTTAGGAATGAAATGGTCACAGATACTTAAACGCCCTTGAATCTGAGGATCACGGTTACAAAATATTTGTTTAATTTTCTATTCTCAGTCCCGCTTCAAGCACAAGTTGCATGCCTCTCTCCACTTTGTGAGCATGAACCCAATTCTTTCTAACCAAAAATGACAGAAAACGCGGTCTCAGAAAACAAGGGGAAATTCGCTGGAGAGACCGTGAGGATGCCAGTTCATATAGTTGTTTTGTACACACCTTCCCATGCTTTCTCCAAATAAAACTGCTTGTGGTCTGTACCGACGAACGGTTCATGTGTGTACATCCATTTTATCAATTAATGACTTGTGTACTCCAGGTAGTAGTTCTTCCAGGAAAAAATTTATACGAATCGGAAAACCTCCAGCTCCTCCGGTCCGTCGCCCTGCCCCCCGTCGACACGCGTGTACGATTTGCCCCAAATCGTACACGAAAAAGGCGCACCTGCGAGAGCACCTGCTCAAGCACGCGGGGCTAACGCCGCACGCGTGCGAGTGGCCTGGGTGCTCGAGTAGCTTCGCGCGGAAGGATGAGCTGGTGCGCCACCGTCGTGTGCACACCGGGGAGCGACGACACAAGTGCGCCATTTGCGGGTTTCGCTTCCAGCGGAGCGACCACCTGCAGAAGCACTTGCGCACAAAGCACAGGGGCCGTGGTGAGTTCCTGCGATAGCACCGCTGGCGCACTATTACTTTTCCATTTCGGTTTATTTAACTCAATAATGGTCTTCTGTTTCAAAACAGCTTTGCGAGAGTGATCGGTGGCATGGAGCTGGACGGCGGCGCGGGAATGGACGACGCTCTATTGTAGGTAAATGCAATGACAGGGCCATTATTCATTAGTATTCAATAATATCCGATTAATACCTTTTGGTTATTAGGTTGGCCATACTAATATTAAGCTACTTATGTACCCTGGAAATTAGCGTCTTTGATGCTGTTCGTAATTACTACAACAATTAAAACCAGACTCAGTTTGACCAATTGGCGTAAGGCGAATAGGCTGGAGAGAAAAAAAATTAGATTGAAAATGATTAGTGTTAAAACTGAGATCTTTATATACATCAAAGAAAAAGCGGTGCTAACAAAGAAAATATTTTTCTTGTAAAACATTGAATAAATAGTTGTATGATTATATTTTTTATATTTTAATGACCATAAATACAATAATTATGTTATGAAATTCGTTTACAATCTAGATTTTTTGGACAAATTGTTGAAGTAAACTAGCAATTTTCGGAAATCAAATACTTGAAATAATTATAATTTTATTTTCTCTTAAATTGCCTAATTTTTGCACGCACAGAGAAAAGTATTTATAAAAACATGATTTGTCTGGTTTCGATAGAATTATTTAAAATTTTAAAAACTTTAAATTATAGTAATAATGCGATATGCGAGTACATAGTGTTGTAGCACTGTGAATGTGATTTCGTTAAGTAAAATAATATGGATATATATCTTCTGTTAAAAAAATAGCATCGAGGGACTGGACGGCGGCGTGGGACTTGACGGCGGCGTGGGACTTGACGGCGACGTGGGACTTGACGGCGGCGTGGGACTTGACGGCGGCGTGGGACTTGACGGCGGCGTGGGACTGGACGGCGGCGCGATTTAGAACAGTGGTGCATGGCGAGAGATAAAAGCCTGATTAGACGGTTGAACGAGTTGGACTGCAAGGACCCTTAGTGTATAGACGCGCTTCGCTGGAGTCCTTCGGATTTTGTTTCTGTCTGGGTTTTTATGTCTATCTGTAATTTCCTGTATATACTTGTGCCTGTCTCTTGTTAGCTGTGCCTGCTTATCTGTTCCTGTCTGTTGTTCGCCTTTCGAGCTTTGCTGTGTCTGCCAGTCTGTGTTCGGGCGGCGGTGGCCTTTTTAGCCAGATTGTGTTTTTAGTTATTCTATGCCCACCTGTATTTTTCTTCCAGGTTCTATGCCTACCTGTCTGCGTCCGCACCTCCATTTGTGAAAGTCAACTAGCCTGTACGTATGTCTTGTCACATGCGTCAGAAGGCTGTATGTCCCTACGTCAGTATCTGTCTTACTGTGCGTCAGTCTGTGCCTTCCTGTACGTGAGTGTCTGCTTTGCTGGGCATCAATGTTTGCCCATCTCTATTTACAGCCGCGTGTGCCAACCTGTGCCTCCGCCTGTCGCCCAGCCAACCGGTCTGTAGATGCTCAAGTGTATTTCTATATCTGTGAAAATGATGTTTTGCCTTTGTCTGTGTTTGCTTTTAAGTGAACGGTTTATATGTCTCGAAATGCACTCGTCAGTGAATGCATTTGTGTGATTGTGAATGCATTTAGTGGCTGCAAAAGCATTTTTGTGCCTGTGAATGCATTTATGAATGTGTGAATGCGTTTGCAAGCGTTTCTGTTTGTGTGAATGTTTATCTGTTTTGTACGCCTTAATGTGTGTCTGATTGCTAATATGCATGTATATGTGTCTGAATTTTATGTTCATGATGTAGTCTAAGTGTCTTTGTCTGAAATAGTCTCTATTCCTAACATGCCTGCGTGTGTGCCCCTATTCGTCTGTATGTGCTAGCAAGGCTGTGTGTGCGTCTGTATCTCCCTGTATCATTTAGATTTCTGCTTGCCTGCTTGCGTATGTGTGTTTCTGCTCATCCGTATGTGCTGCAGTGGGTCTGTGTCTGGCTGCAGGTTTGTGTGTTCCTGTACGTCTCCCTTATCTCCCTCAAAGCGTGTATCTCTGACAGAAAAAGTATGCTAGTCAAAGTTTGCCCTAGTCAAAGTGTATGTTAGTCAGTGTAAGTGGGTACTAGTGAAAGTATGCCTTAAAGTGTGTGCTAGTCAAAGTGTGTTCTTGTCGAATTCTACCTTAAGAAAACTGTGTGCTAGTTGGTCGAAATGAATGCTAGTCAGTTAATGTGAAGTATAGTCTTCTAACGTTTGCCCTAGTCAATGTGTGTCCTAGTCAATTAAATGTGTGAAGGTGTGCTAACGCACGAGCTGGTGAGTGAACGTGAGTGGATTTAAGTAATCGTGGGTCTTCGTATGTAAACGCGTCAGTCAGTAAATATGCCTACTCTCAGTCAAATGCGTGCCAGTCAGCTATATGTGTGCATAGGAGTAAATGTATATCGGTACATTATTTGAATCTGTCAATCTATTTCGCAAAGGAATAATTTTTTGCTGTTTGAAAATCAATGCGTGTGTACGAAGTCTGTGGGTATCATTGTGTTTGATGTCTGTGAAAGAATGTTTTTTATATATCTGCGAAAGAGTGCCATTGATGTTTGTTAAAATGTGTTTGATAAATCTTTGAAGGTGTGAGTTTGATGTGAATGTCAACTTATAAGTTTTTTATGTCTGTGAAGGGATATTTTGATGTCTGTGAATGTGTTCGTTTGATATATTAGTGAGAGAGTGGGTTTGAAAAGTCGGTGTGTGTTTGGTAATGGGTGTGTTTGTTTTCTCTGTGAAGATGTGGGTTGATATACTTATAATGTTTGTTTGATATGACTGTAAATGTGTGTTTCAAATGTGAGTGAATGTAAGTGTGTGTGTGTGTGTGTGTGTGTGTGTGTGTGTGGGTGTTTGGAAATATCTGTGAATGTTTGTCTAATGATATATCTGTTAATGTGTGAATTTTGACATTTTAATTAATGGGTATGTTTTGAGGTCTGAATGTGTTTTGACATGCCTCTAAATTTGAGGGTTTGATATGTCTGTGAAGATGTGAGTTTCATATGGGTGTGAATGTATATTTCGAAATGTTTGTCAATATGTGTTTTGATGTGTCACTGAATGTGTGTTTTGATACACTAATTTGAGAATTTTTTTTATTTGATATGTTACCAAGGTGCGCGTTTGATTGTCTGTGATTGCCTCAGAGTGTAGTTGTTTGTTGTCTGTGTCTGAGAATGTGGTGTTAATATAATGTGCTGGGGCTTGACATTTGCGGCGACATCAGAAAATTCCCAATTGAGGGCAGCAGTTGTGATGTATCCAAATAGACTTACCGACATTTATGACCGCCCGATGACGAAGAAAGTTATGTGTGGTCTGTGTCTGTAAATGTATTGTGTAAATATATACTCAATGCCTCATAGCGGGAATGATTTACCGCTGAGTATTTCATCAGTATCTATCAATTCTTGATTATCTGTCAATGGACAATGTCTGACTAAGATCTGTCAACCAATGTGTGTCTGAATGGTGAGGTCCTTAACACATGAAGATCATTGCGTGTTTTTGTGTCAACGGGTTTGTGCGTCCACTATTTTAAACTGTTTATGTGTTTGTTTTCTCTATGTACTCAGCGTGACTGTCTATGCGTTTATATCTTGTCTGTATGTAGATATTGCGTATGTATTGCATGTGCATGTACATATGTGTAGCGTGAGCATATTTCAAGTGTGAGCTTGTTTCGAGAATGAGGATGTTTAAAGTGTGAGCATGTGTCGTGTGTGTGCACGTGTGAGCCAATGTGAAGTGTGAGCATGTGTGAAGTGTGTGGTAAGCGTGTTTCAAGTGTGAGCATGTGTGTCGTATTGGGGGCACGTGTGAGCCAATGTCAAGTGTGTGCGGGTGTAGTGTGTCCATGTGGTTCATATGCGTATATTTGCCGTGTGTGCGGACTTGTGCATGTTTTGTTGTGTAAAGCATGAATACGTGTATGCCGTGTTTGAGTATGCGTGTCGCGAATGTGCTTAAGTGTGGTGTATACAAAATTGTCGTTGATGAGATGATATTATTTTTCTTCCAGTCAAGAGTGTCGTGAGTGAATGTGCGTATGTTTGAGATGGATGTCTATCTCTGACGAGTTTCTCACCGGGGTTGCCAGATTAAGCAGAATTCTGCCGTTTGATAGGAAAGGGACAAAAAAAAAGACCTTGGGGAATACCGACTAATGGGCAAACATTTGCGACACATGCATGTGCAGTTTTGGGCGGGCAAAACATGTGCGGTTTTGAGCGGCAGTTCAGATTATCACAAACTTTTCCAAAAAAACAACAAAAAACACAACAACGTTGACAGTGAATTTGATTTTTAATTCCTTTACTTTATACATTATTTTTCAATAATAAATTGTTAATTCGTTTAAATTTACTTTGATAAGTGAGTAATGTTGTCGTATGTCAGAAGTAGAATAATTTTAGACCTATGATGTTTCAAAAGTCGTGGCCAACATGAGTACATGTAATTCAATATAGGCAGTGCGTGCAGTTAATTTTAGAACACGCTATTTAGTACTATGTTTAGCTGCAATCATCGAAAAAACATTATAATGTGATACGACAATGCGATTAATAAAGTGATATAATTAGAAATTAATCAATTTATCGTTTAAATATATCTGTTGTAGTCACGAGAATAGTCATAACTAATTTTTAAATATTAACAATATAACTTATTTGCAAAGGTTTTTACTTTGCGTTAATAATTGCAATTTTAAAACCAAAAACAAAACTAATAAGCATTTCATATATTCAACTACCTAAAACAATTTAAATACATATTTTGCGTTCAAAAGTTTTTTTGTTGTTGGGTAGAAATTGGGGTGATTTATAGCATGTAAGGTGGCATGTTTGTATGCAGCATCCCGCAAGCCCTGTTTCTCACGTGCTGCAAAGTCTGGCATGCGTATTTATGTCGATGTATATTTATATGTCGGATGTCCAGTTTGTATGTCAAGGGACCTGTGACGTGTGATTTTTTCTATTTGTATGTTTTGTGATATGTCTATTTTGCTGATTCACGTTGTTCGTGTTGTTTGTATGTCTGTCGGGTCGTTGTGTGACTGTCGTGAGTTTGTGTCTGTCGTGTGGTTTGAACCTGTCAAGTGTTTCTGAGTTTCTTGTTTGTCACTTCTTTGTATATGTTGATCTATATTTGTAAGTGTGTCATTTTTCTGTGTTGTTGGCATGGATGTTTTGTCGACTTGTATGTTTTGTGTTATTGTGAGACTACTTTTTTGTGTTTGTATGTCACAACTTATAACCTTTGTTTTATTTTGTGGGACATTTAAGATAGCCTGTTTGTCATTGTAACTTTTCTTGTTTCGGTGTTTTTGGAATTATCTAAAAACTATGTATATCAGAATTAATATTTTTAGTGTTAGTTATCGGTGAATTATCAGTTATTTTGTTTGTATGTAAATGTTATCGTGAATGGATGTCAATGAATTGGGTAATTTAATCTAAGGTAAAGTTTAATATATGTTCTTTGCTCAAACCTAACGTGTAATATATGCGTCATTGATAACCTGTAATATTGTATTAGATGCATAAAAATACAATAAAACCATAAAAATAATGGTTAAACATTGGTTTTAAGAAGGTTTTTTTGTTATGTGTTTGGGGGGTGGTTGAACATGTTTTAGTTTTTATTATACATGTGTAGAATATATAATAATAGATTAATATTGTGGTTTGCAGAGACTGCTGTAGTAGTAATTATTGCACATTGAAAAGAACACGTACGTTTCATTCTTGAACAAATAGGTGTAAATACAATAAAAATTTTGTAAGAGCATTGAGTGTTTTGATTCTGTATTTTAATATTTTGGGAATCTGTATTACGATATAAATATATTTATTAAGTAAAAGTATATTTAGAGAAATTTTAATAGTTTTATTTTTGAAACATATTTTTCCTAATTTTGAAAACTTGGCTGCAGCGTGTGTCAGTTATCCCTCAAATCCTCCTATGACACTCATTGTTATCTAAAATGGCATATGTAGAACTTAAATGCAGAGTACGTTAATAAATGTTCAAATTAGCATTTTTCTACCTATATGTTATGTTCCACACTCCTCTCCAGCATTCAATATGGTTAGTTAAGTGATGTATAATGGTGTATCAATGTCTTGTAGCTTTCTGCTTGGTAAGGAAAATGAATGAAGTTAGCAATGGAAACTGAATATACTATAATATTATAAATTTTTATTATTTGAATTTTCTTTGAGAGCTCTTGCAGATTGTTATCGGCTGACTACATTATAAAAACCTTAACAAAGTATTATTTTGAAATGGTTTTCACAGTTATTGTACACAAGCTATACATTAACCTATTATTCTGTTTTATTCACAACTGTTTGTTGTTTCAGTTTTTTGTTTGAATTGTTTTATATTTAGAGAAAGAATGCTCTTTCGTCTCCAGGAATCCAGCGTCTCCAGTAGAGTGGGTTGTTGAAATATTTCAATTTTAAACAAATTTGGAACTTTTGAGTAGTGTAATTTACAAAAACACATTTTTCAATCGTAATAAATATTTGAAAATACACATATTTTTCATTAAAGTCTTTTTTATTCTGCGAAGTAATCGTTTAAGAATATTGAAAATCAATGTAATCCTTAGGTACAAATAACTTATATATGCATATGTAAAGTGCACCGAAAAAATCTAATTTTGGGAATTTATCGCACTTGTATAACGCGATAAAATATTTTATCTTGCATCTGCAAACGTCGCACTTATGTTACTGCTCATATAGTTAGATTTCTGTTGAATATTTTCTAAATCTAAACAATTATTGCTGATGACACATCTATTCCCTACCATCTCACTTACATATATGATACTGTTAAGATTTACACTAACCTTTCACTCATACCATACGCTAAGCATACTTAGATATTTAACAGGCAGTCTCCTAATTTGGAATACAAAAGCACTAAAATATACCCTCCTACTATATATACAATAAAACTGCTGAAAAGAGCACTTAGAGTAAAATTTGATGCCATCAACGAATATGTTCATTTAACGTTCTTCGGAGAGACATAAAAATAAATTATTGCTCTATCCATAACTTAGCTACCGACCTTACTCTTTATTACCTGAAACTGAATAATAAATGCCTTAAGCATACAATGAATTAAGTACAACACATAATAAAGGAAAGGAGTATAATATTCCCACAATAGCATACCCTTCATTATTGAGATAGTTTGTATTTTTTATATACTTACTATCCTATTACGCTATTGTACATACGATAGTAATATATATTTATATAGTGGATAAGGGAAAATTACTACATCCGTAAATACATTGCGGGAATAATTACGCATATCGATGCATACTCAGAAGCAATTAGCCGCATATATGTAGGGTGTAAGCAGTTAATTATCAGATTATTGTGCTTGCTGTTGTCACCAGAGACTGTCTGAGGAGATGCTCATGTATTGCTCTGAAGCGTTCTCACACGTGTGGGGATGATATATAAATTAGTAAGAACGTTAAGACTCACTCGCGACATTAAGAAGTACATACACAGAGAGTGTAAGACTATTGAAGACTATCTAAAACAAAAGCAATGCGTTCATATAACTCTTAGATGGCACTATCTTCAGTTGACATATAGTTCAGACGACTTCTTATAAGATCCAGGAATACATTACTGACAGATTCTCATCTCACAGTATCTACGATAGTAATGTAATAGCAGAGAGTCACTGTTAACGACATACGAGGTAGAAACATTTGACCACGAGACATAAACTCGTTATTAGGAATATGTAAAATTCGTATAATTTACAGCATAATAGCTATAGCTCCTTTTCATTGTAAAGTCATGACTTACTCACAAAATAGTAATTGCTGGCAATTAATCTAATCTACACTGGAAATAGTACACTCGTTGTGAATAAATGTACGTGTATCGTTATCTCATAATATAAGAATACGCTACTTTTAATAACTAATATTTTACACAGTATGACATACACTCATAGCAGAGAAGATTTAAAGTTTTACATATATTAGATATGCCACTTCTCTCTCAACACTGATACAGAAATAATTTATCTAATAGGCCACATGATACAAGTGTGCGCTGGCAAGCTAGCACTTATAACTCTTCTTTTCGAAGGTATGACCACGCTGTGATATCTAGACAGTGAGCTGAGACATAATTTATTTAATATTATGTCCTAAGTAGAACGTTTTTTTAGGCAGGCAATAGCCGGCATCAAAACGTCTCACTACTATAATACTGGCAATTTATAATTGTAAGTATGACGACCTTTGTTTACGTGTTTACTCTAATTGTTCTTTTATATCACACATATACTCCGTTATATGTCTTTGCTAGTTTTTCCTGCGACGTGAAACTTTGAACCTATTTTTCCGCGCCCTACATAATACATTTCGCTCGCACGCTCGACGTGACGTGTGGCAGACATAATATCACACTCATTGCGCAGTTAGCATAGGACTGTGCGCGTGGTCTCTGCGTCGACGATCGCTCGGGTCCCATCTTCTGCGTCGTAAGAGACGGGTTTCAGCCTCTGCCGTCTGCGTTTGTTTTCTTCGCGTCTCTTCGGTTCTTACCTGTAGGTCGATCAGTACTTCTTCCTCGTGCGCCTGGGTCCTTGGCCCCTCGCTCTTTCCTCGTCTGCCTACGGCGCCTCTGACTACGCGCCCACGGTTGCGAAAATATCCTTGCACTTCACTTGAATACTCGTGCAGTTCCTCGCTCGTTGCTACTCTCTACTTTGCCCTAAAACCAGAACGTTTAAAGTGCCTCTGCCAACGGGCAATTTTTACTTCCGTGTGGTTAATTGAAGAAACACTACTTAATCGGCACTAGTCTCGCGGACGACTGACTAGTAACGTCTGTTCGCGCCGAATACTCCTACTAGTATCGTGCGGCGGCCAAACAATATCGTAAACTATGTTTAACGAAAAGTGTTATCGTTATACTTTGATAGCAAGAGGCGATGTATGCAAAATTGCTTAATTCGCGAATGAGCGTACAGTTCGATCAAAAATGTTATGATCTAATTATCACCATAGATCCTGCAATAGAGAGACTCACGACGCACTATGCAGGGTATTCTGCTTCTATGTCACTAGAGCTGGTGAGATGTAAAATGCGAGGCGGCCATCGCGGGTGTGGAAAGTTCTCCCGCTGTGTAGGAATGTCTCTGTCTTCATCCTCACGTCTATAAAGCTCTGTTCAAAAGAGACTCTATTCGCGTGAGTTTCGACCTTCTTTTAGTATCGGGCATACGGTGGATATGCCAGGTCGCGTGAGTTGTGAGAAACCGTAATGAGTTCTGCCGGCCTGCATCTTACGCTCCTGCCGTGGTAGGCAGTGTTCTCACGAGACAATATGAGCCATGAGCTGGTGTTTTACCCGAGTTGGAGTTCTTAGACTACAATCCCATACAAGCTATCATCTGAGAGAAAATAGCCAGCTTGATAGATAAGCGATGATAGGGACTTGGGTGCTCAGAAACGCGCCCATACTAAATAATTCCCTGTTAATATATACTTTTGAAGTGTTCGAGATATATGAATATAACTAGAGTAAATTTATATCGAGCCCAGGTTTCAGGGTCATATGTAATAACTCTACAGTATTGCACTTACAGTCTTACTATGGGCTAAATATTGATATAAGCTCTACATAATAATGTTGACGAGTAAACGTTTAACTTATCACTACTCTAATATCTTCAAATACTACGCCGAGGTAATAATCGTGCTTTGAAAGGACTCTCTATTGTTATTAGAGTAGAGACTCTATTGCATGATGTATAGTACTCCTTGTCACTCATCCTTAGAGGTGAGTCAAAACACCTCCATTCTTTATGATATGTGTCACATGTTTTGCACACGTGATGTACTACTTCATTAGTTGCATCTTAAAGTAGCTAGAATTCCGTGTATTTATTAGCAATGGTCGAAATCTTATATAACACATAGGTTGGCAGTTGGAGTATTAACAGTGAAAGTGTGTCAAGTTGGTAGCCCTAAGTGGTATATATTTCGAAGTAGCACTCAGTGTACTTCATACGATCATGTGCGCGATTAGAGGAGATATTCACGAAATGTAGACTAAAGAGCAGTTTCTCTCTACAATTTATTGTCTCTTAACATCAAATATCGCCACTGCCATTCCGAGGCAGTAGAATAGATTATATCATCCATAGTTTGTTATCACTAATTTTTGATATAAGAGTCCAATTACTCAATCGGTCGCGCTAAGTTCTGCGGCGTTTAGAGAGAGTAACGTAGAAGAGGTAAATAGTCTGCCGTGTGCATAATAATGTGTTTAATCACAATAATGTGCATTGTGATAAGGACACTACTATAGTTCGCATTATAGATTGTAATCTTGAAACTCGACACCAAGTGAGGCATATGAGTTGTAAATGATTGTATCGATTGAAAATAATAATACATCGCACAGACAAATAATTCTCTGATATTAATGTTTTAGTATTTGAGAGATGTCTTAAAACTGAAACAATATTTTTTATATTTAGATAGAATAGTGTTGTTCCTCGCTTCCGCTTCTAGCCAGATCTTTTGCTTCAGGACGCGCGTACGGACAATAGATACTCACTAGAGGGTTTTCCCTTTAATCTCTTGAATCTCATTTATATTCTAACTGTTGACGAATTTTTGATGTTGTGTGAAGCGTATTGTGATCTTATATTTATAGTGTCATGTGGCTTACACCAAACAGAAATCGCGAAACCAGTTGCCGTCTCAGGAAAATGAAGCAAAGTGCTTTCGAGGTCACGTGAATGCCTAAACCGAAGTTATCTCGGTGATAGTTTGTGACAGCTTGAGGCGTGATATATAGTGATATAACATACATTATACACATTCAAACCTAATCTAGATTCTATATGCTCGTCATCAGATTCACCTAAGAGTATATACTGAGTAATTGCTCTGAATGTGTGTAACCATGTACTCTGATAAGAGGTGCGCAACAACGCCGGTCAAGTAAAGATGTGCAGAACGGTCTAGTTGACCCTAAACAGCGTCATGTGAGCAGATAACAATGTGTGGCACGCAAACGATGCAACCACGCGCACTTAATTTCGTTGGCAGTCCTCTCGCGTGCGAGTGAAACTCGATCGCCGCATACTAGCTCGATACTCTCTTCGAATCTTACTCTCTCTGTAAGAGCGAATAATAAAGGAAAAATGCACGCGGTGGCTATTTCTTAGAGATAGAGATACATTTTGAAATAAGTAGTCAAGTGTGGACGTTGAAAGAGCTTGTGGAGAAGATATAAGAGATTTCATAGATATTATACACCATATTTATAAAAATATATTTCTTTTTGAATTTATTATTCATGTTGATTGAAATTTAATGTTAAAATTAACAAAACAATTCATAGAGTCTTCCTATGCAAATGCGCGGGCGGCCGAGAAAGACTTCTATTTTCTTTCTAATTATTCAAGTAACATCCCGCAGAAATCTCAAAATGTTGGTTTTTAATAAAACTTTGTGGCTTTCCGTGTACCTATGGAATAGTTAAAAGAATATTTAAAGCGAGTTCAAGAAATTATTCGAGATTATTCTCGTTGCTGAGTCCAGTTGCGAACTCGAAATTGATTTTAAATATGCTTTGCCTAAGCAAACATTCGTAGATAAAAGTATATTGGGAATGTGTCGCGAATGCTGAAATCAAATGTGTTTTGGTTAGTTAACATATGTATTGTTTGCAAAAACATAACAGCTACTACAATCGACACTTTGTGTCAACAAGTGGAGTTGCAAAGCAATAATTGAACGTTTTACCTTATCTCACATACTATAATGCCAGTTAGAGTTTATTACCTTCATCAACTTTGTTGTAAAAACTATTGTGATGTTTCTCACCGGAAAAAAACGTTTTTTTGGTCTACAAACAAATCAGTTCATAAGCCTCAAGAAATCACTCACAAAAACCAATTCTGCGTCTCATACAACCCGAAATAAATAGTTTTACAAAAAAAGTCTTAGCAAATTCTGCGGTAACATGGTATAATAAATATAGTATTGTACAACAATTTTTTTACACACCAAGAAAATCACAGAGGCGTGTCCAGCAAGATTGTACGTTAATTATGAAAGCGTTTGATTCAAATCACTCACCATTTCTTTGATATTTCTTTTGTGCTACATGACGTAAAGTGTATTGTAACACTGACGCAAATCATGACCAATTACATAGCGCAACGTGAAAATGAGTAAAAACACTACCAAATAATTTGCATTTTTCAGTCAAATCGAAACTCTTTTTCTTTTGTTTCATTTTTGTATTCTTTCCAGAATCATTGTATTCCTAACAAAACCGTAACATTTTCATATGACCAGAGAATAGCTTATTTCTTTTGTAACATATCGTACATAAAAAAATTATGAAATAAATTGTTTGCTAGAAGAGTGGGGGCTTTTAGGTCAAAGTATTTATTATATTGTTGTATTTACTTATTGTAAGTGTGTAATAATATTGTTCGCTGTTAGCAATGTAATAATTTTTTCCATATATCCTAACAATAAACTCGATAAATATTTTCGTTATTTTGGTTGTCCTAATAATAAACTACTTGTTTTTTACAGGTTGTCCGGAAGAAAATTCGTGGTAGTCAACAACTAGTATTCGTATTTTCTTGGCCATATGTGAATCATGAAC
>BOPP01000067.1:6418991-6433629 GCA_017312745.1 Gryllus bimaculatus | reverse complement strand
GTCATTGATGTTTGTTAAAGTGTGTTTGATGGTGTGAGTTTGATGTGAATGTCAACTTATAAGTTTTTTGTCTGTGAGGGATATTTTGATGTCTGTGAATGTGTTCATTTGATATATTAGTGAGAGAGTGGGTTTGAAAAGTCGGTGTGTGTTTGGTAATGCGTGTGTTTGTTTTCTCTGTGAAGATCTGTGGTTGATATAGTTTGGATTATTTTTGTTTGATATAGCAGTAAATGTGAGTTTCAAATGTGAGTGAATGTAAGTGTGTGTGTGTGTGTGTGTGTGTGTTTGGATATAATCTGAGAATGTTTGTCTAATGATATATCTGTTCATGTGTGAATTTTGACATTTTAATTAATGGGTGTGTTTTGAGGTCTGAATGTGTTTTGACATGCCTCTAAATTTGAGGGTTTGATATGTCAGTGAAGATGTGTGTTTCATATGGGTGTGAATGTATATTTCGAAATGTTGGTCAATATGTGTTTTGATGTGTCACTGAGTGTGTGTTTTGATACACTAATTTGTGAAGTTTTTAATTTGATATGTTACCAAGGTGCGTGTTTGGTTGTCTGTGTTTGCCTCAGAGTGTAGTTGTTTGTAGTCTGTGTCTGAGAATGTGGTGTTAATATAATGTGCTGGGGCTTGATATTTGCGGCGACATCAAAAAATTTTCAATTGAGGGCAGCAGTTGTGATGTATCCCAATAGACTTACCGACATTTATGACCGCCCGATGACGAAGAAAGTTATGTGTGGTCTGTGTCTGTAAATGTATTGTGTAAATATATACTCAGTGACCTCATAGCGGGAATGATTTATCACTGATGATTTCATCGATATCTATCAGTTCTTGATTATCTGTCAATGGACAATGTCTGACTAAGATCTGTCAACCAATGTGTGTCTGAATGGTGAGTCCCTTAACACATAAAATCAATGCGTGTTTTTGTGTCAACAGGTTTGTGCGTCCACTATTTTAAACTGTTTATGTGTGTGTTTTCTCTATGTACTCATCGTGACTGTCTATGCGTTTATATCTTGTCTGTATGTAGATATTGCGTATGTATTGCGTGTGCATGTACATAAGTGTAGCGTGAGCATATTTCAAGTGTGAGCTTGTTTCGAGAATGAGCATGTTTAAAGTGTGAGCATGTGTCGTGTGTGTGCACGTGTGAGCCAATGTGAAGTGTGAGCATATGTGAAGTGTGTGGTAAGCGCGTTTCAAGTGTGAGCATGTGTGTCTTGTGAGTGCACGTGTAAGCCAATGTGAAGTGTGAGCGTGTGTAGTGTGTCCATGTGTTTCATATGCGTATATCTGCCGTGTGTGCGCACTCGTGCATGTTTTGTTGTGTAAAGCATGAATACATGTATGCCGTGTTTGAGTATGGGTGTCGCGAATATGCGTAAGTGTGATGTATACAAAATTGTCGTTGATGAGATGATATTATTTTTCTTCCAGCCAAGAGTGGCGTGAGTGAATGTGCGTATGTTTGAGATCGATGTCTATCTCTGACGAGTTTTTCACCGGGAATGCCAGATTAAGCAGAATTCTGCCGTTTGATAGGAAAGGGACAAAAAAATGACCTTGGGGAATACCGACTACTGGGCAAACATTTGCGACACATGCATGTGCAGTTTTGGGCGGGCAAAACATTTGCGGTTTTGAGCGGCAGTTCAGATTATGACAAACTTTTCAAAAAAAACAACAAAAAACACAACAACGTTGACAGTGAATTTGATTTTTAATTTCTTTACTTTATACATGATTTTTCAATAATAATTTGTTAATTCGTTTAAATTTACTTTGATAAGTGAGTAATGTTGTCGTATGTCAGGAGTAGAATAATTTTAGACCTATGGTGTTTCAAAAGTCGTGGCCAACATGAGTACATATTATTCAATATAGGCAGTGCGCGTGCAGTTAATTTTAGAAACACGCTATTTAATCTATGTTAGCTGAATCATCGAAAAACCATTATATGTGATACGACAATGTGATTAATAAAATGATATTAATTAGAAATTAATCAATTTATGCGTTTAAAATATATCTGTTGTAGTCACGAGAATAGTCATAACTAACTTTTTACAATATTAGCAATATAATTATTGCGCAAAAAGGTTTACTTGCGTTAATAATTAGAAATTTTAAAACAAAATCAAAGCCTTATCAGCATTTCATAATGTCACTACCTAAAACAATTTAAATACACATTTTGCCGTTCGAAAAGTTGATTTTTTTTGTTGGGAGAAATTGGGGCGATTTATTGCCATGTAACGGTGGATGTTTGTATGCAGCATCCGGCAACCCTGTTTCGCACGTGAGCATAAGTCTGGCATGCGTTTTTATGTCAGATGTATATTTATATGTCGGATGTCAGTTTGTATGTCCGAAGGGTCTGTGACGTGTGTTTTTCTATTTGTCATGAGTGTTGTGATATGTCTATTTAGGTGATTCACGTTGTTTCGTGGTTTATATGTCTGTCGGGTCGTTTGTGCGATTTGCGTGAGTTTGATGTATGTCGTTGTGGTTTTGAACCTGTCAAGTGTTTTGAGTTTTAAGTCTCTGGGTTTGTCACTCTTTGATATCTGATCTATATTTGTAAGTGAGTCGTTTTTCTGTTGTGTTGCATGGATGTTTTGTGTCGACTGTATGTTGTGTTGAATTTGTAGAACTACTTTTGTGTTTGTATGTCAACAACTTAATACCTTGTTTTTATTTTTTGGTGGACATTTAAGATAGCCGTGTTGTTTGTACTTCTTCTGTTTTCGTGTTTTTTGGATTATCTAAAAACTAAATGTTCAGACATTAAATGATTTTTAGTGTAGTTATCGGTGCAAATTATCAGTTATTTTAGTTTGTTATGTAAATGTATCGTAATGGATGTCAATGATTGTAATATTTTTAAAAAATTCTAAAAAAAAGGTAAAGTTATATATGTTCTTTGCTCAAACTAACGAATGTAATATTGCGTCATTGACTAACCTGTAATATTGTATTAACATGCATAATACAATACATAAAAAATATGTTACATGTTTTAGAGGTGTTATGTTGTTGGTGTCTTGAACATGTTAGTTTTTATATACATGTGATAGAAATATATAATAGTAGATTAAATATTTGGTTGCAGGACTCTGTAGTATAATTAATTGCACACTTGAAAAGAATCTACGTAGTTTTTCATTCTTGAACAAATAGTGAAATACAATAAAATATTTTGTATGAGCATTGAGTTTTTTGATTTCTTGTATTCTTAATATTTTGAACTGTATATACGAATAAATATATTTTCATTAAGTAAAAGTATATCTTCAGAGAAATTTGCTAATAGTTTTTATTTTGAAACATTATTTTCCAATTTGAACTTTGTGCACGTGTTGTCAGTTATATCCTAAATCTACCCTAGTGGACACTCATTGTTATTAAAGGCAAATATGTAGAAACTTAAAATGCAGAGTACGTTAATAAATGTTCAAAATTACATTTTCTACCTATTTTAGTTCAACACTTCTCTCCACATTCCAGAATGGTTAGTTAAAGTGATTGTGATATATTTTATCAATGTTCTTGTAGCTTCCTGCCTTGGCTAAGGAAAAATGAATTGAGATTAGCAAGGAAACTGAAATATATATATATTTAAATTTTATATATTGAAATTTCTTGAGAGCTCTTGAAGATTGATATCGGCCTGATTACAATTTATAAAAACCTTACAAGTAAATTATTTTTGAATGATTTTAACAGTTATTGGTCACACAGCTATTACAATTACCTATTATATTCTGTTTTTCTACCTGGTTTGTTTGTTCTCAGTTTTTTGTTTGATTGTTTTTCATTTAAGAAAGAATGGTCTTTCGTCTCCAGCGAATCTCAGGCGTCTCCAGTGAGTGTGGTTTGTTGAATATTTCAATTTTAACAAATTTGGAACTTTGCAGTCGTTGAATTTACAAACACATTTTTTCAAATACCAAACGTATTTGAAAATACACCAATTTTTCATTAAAGTTACTTTTTATGTCTGCGATAAATCGTTAAAGAGATTTGAAAATCATGTAATCTTAGGCTACAAATAACTTATATAGCATGGTGTAAAGTGCACCGAAAAAAATTCGATTTTGGGATCCCTGTACCGAAAAAATATTTTCTTGCAATCTGCAAACGGGCAATTATGGCTCCTGGCAAATGTTAGTTTCAGTTTGAAATATTCTAATCGCTAAACAATTATGTGTGACACATCTATCCTCCATCCACTACAAGATGACTGTTAGCGATTTACACTACCTTCCATACATCCATACACATACAAACTAATTTAACAGGCAGATCTTCCTAATTGGGAAAACAAAACACAAAATACCTCCTATTATACAACCAAAACATCTGAAAGAGGCACTAGTAAATTTATCCCAACTAAATATGTCTTTACAGATATTTCGGAGAGACATAAAAACTAACTTTGCTATCAAAACTTGCGGACCTACTCTTTAAACTGACCAAAAATGCCTTAAAGCATACAATGACTTTAAAGTACACACATAATAAAGGAAAGGAGTATAATTTCACACTAGCATCCTCATTATTGAAATAGTTTTTTTTTTACTTCTCTTATACCTATGTACATACGAAGTAATATACGTAGTGTAAGGAAAGTTGATGAAATATGCGGAAAATCGATTTCGAGATTTCAATGAAATGCTATTTTGGGCGTCCCCCTGATATGCGAAAAATTTTTGTTTGGTTTTCAAAAACGTTCTGTGGTCTGTGAATTCTTGTAGCCCTAAACATGCGGTAGATTTTTTCCAAATTGAAGAAACCTCTAGGCTGGAAGGTCGAAAAATTTGCAGATTTTGAAAAACATTCTTTCAAAATTTAGGCGGCACTACCTTTACAGTCCGGACAGTTTTAAGACGTCCGGACCATCTGGACAGTTTTAAGACGTTCTATAACACCATCAAAACTGTACGACGTCAGTAGTAACACGCCGAAAAACCGTTCTAGCAATGTATTATTTGACACGAAACTTTGGTCTTTTGATTAAGCATGCGTACCCAAAATAGTAATGCTGGCAAATTAAAAAGATCGTATGATAGATGACGAAAGGTTTCATAGAAACTCACTAATAAATATGTAACGAATAATTACCGTGTTTACGTTTTTCTAAAGATCATTATTCAAAGAAGAAAATTTTAGAGGATTCGTTCGGACATTACATTTCGAAGGAGGCAGCAATCACTCGGTTAAAAACAATTTTTATATTACTTATTTAGAGAGTCTCTTTGTTTAGTTTTGTTTTTAATACGAATTTGTCCTACATTTGTGAGTGATGAGTGGCCCGAAAATAAGCAAAACGAAGTAAAACGACACACTTTACTTTTAGCATTTGATAATTTTCATTACCACACCATTATATAATTTACAAATTCAATTAACAGAGCGTCCAACAGTATTCTGCACAGATGTTAAGTACATTGCGAGGAATTCGGTGGTACTTCCCCTGTGTCATCTTTAAATTTAGTTTCAGTTTGAGCCAAAGTTCCCGCTACATATTCTCTAGGGTGCCGTCTTGAAGAATGCCGTTTTCCTTGCAAGCGTCAGAGAAATAACTAGTTCACGTTTCCATTTGGAATGCTAATTCATCGATGCCTCAGTGTTAGAAATAGGTGGGGTGCCAAACAGCGCTTTTTTCCCAATTTCGGGGGGAAAATTTTTTTTATATCTTTTTGGTTTTTCTTTGTAATTCGGTATGTTTCAAGCCACAGCTTACAGCATTTCTCAAATATGTGGTACATATACTCATAACTCAGCAACGGTACCTGGAAGCATTTTTGGCTGTACCAACACCGTGACCCGCCAAGTTCAACTGCTCAACATACAGTCAATGTTTGCAACGACAAATGCGTAGTGGTCTCGGTTAAAAGAAAACCGTGTTAAAAGCCAGTTGTGTGAATCATACCAAGCAGATTAAACAGTTTCCTAGTTGGTATTGGAGCCACAGTAACTATGATATGGGGAGGGTTCATAGTATTATTTTTTCAATTCCCGCAGAAATTCCAGGACCATTGTAAGTCACCCGCGGTTTGAGAGGAATCTGCGTTTTTCTAGGTAACCAGATAATTCCTTAACAATTAGCAGAGTTTGACTTGGAAAAGTGCAAATTGGGTTAATTTGTGATATTCCACCTAAAAATTGTATTGCACTGACTAATTTATCTTGATTAATGTGTCACGACTTACGAAGCTGCTGACGAAACGCGGCAGCATGACGTCCAAGAAGAGTTCCTACCTTGAAATATTTTTCAATTCAATTTTTGATTTTCGAACAACATTTTTCTAAAATTCTTGCTGAAAACAGAACATAGTCTGAAATAAGTTACAATATTTTGCTACATTGTGAAGGTGGTATTTGTTAAAATATATAATTCACTAATTAATTCTAATTGTCCATAATTCACTAAGTAATAGGTAATTCTGTATATCATTTACTTTATTACCGTCAAAACTTGTAACTTGCACTACAGTAGTACCGATACAATTTTATGGCACAAATGCGACATATGTTGGCCACCCACCTTTCTCTTCCCAAAGAGCCCCATAAACAAAAGGTAAATTTTGTAGGTCGCATAATTCTAACTTACACATTTCAATTTCTTTTTCTTATTATTAATGTATGATTTTAATTAATGTTAATTTAAACAAACAATTTCATAGAGTTTCTATGCAAAAGAAAGGATTCTATTTCTTTTCTAATTATTCAGTAACATCCGCAGAATTTACCAAAATGTTGGTTTTATATAAAAACTTTGTGCTTTCCGTGACTTATGGAATAGTTTAAAAAGAATTTTTAAGCGAAGTTCAAGAAATTATGCCGAGATTTATTCTCGTGCTGAAGTCCAGTCCCCGAACTGAAAATTGATTAAATATGCTTGCCTAAGAACAAACATTTCGGTAGATAAAATATATTGGAATTGTCCGAATGCTGGAATCAATGTGTTTTTGGGTTAAGTTAACATATGTATGTTTCAAAACATACAGCTACTACAATCGACACTTTTGTGTCAAACAAGGGCGAGTTGCCAAAAGCATAATTGACGTTTTAACCTATCTCACATTACCTATAATGCGCCAGTAGATTATTACCTTCATCAAACTTTGTTTGTTAAAACTATTGTTGATGTTTCCTCACCGAAAAAACGTTTTGGTTCTACAAACAAATCAGTTTTCCAGAAGCCTCACAGAAATCATCCACAACAACAATTCTCGTCTCATTTTACAAATCCGAAATAAATAGTTTTACAAAAAAAGTCTTAGCAAATTCTGCGGTAACATGGATATAATAATATAGTTACTTGTACAACAAATTTTTTACACACCAAGACAAATTCACAGAGGGCGTGTCCCAGCAAGATTGTACGTGAATTATGAAAAGCGCGGTTATTCAAATCACTCACATTTCTTTGAGTATTTCTTTGTGCTACATGACGTAAAGTGTATTGCTAAAACCCCACTGACGCAATCATTGACAATCTACATAGCGCAAACGTGAAAATGAGAAAAACACTACCCAAATATTTGCATTTTCAGTCCCAAATCGAAACTCTTTCTACTCTCGTACTGAAAATGCATGTTTCAATATTTTTGATATTTTGGTCTTATGTGCTCTAGTATTATTACTCATTGTCATTCCCGTACCTAACAAAGAGAAACAGTAAACATTTCATTATTAACCAGAGATAAGCTTATTTTTTGTAACATATACTAACATAAAAAATTATGAAATAAATGTGCTAGAAGAGTGGCTTTTAAGGGCAAAAGTATTTATAATAATGTTTATATTATTTAATGTGTAATAATATTGTTCCTGGATTCAGCAAATTGTAATAATTTTTCTCCATATACTCTAACAATAAATCGAATAATTATTTTCGGTTATTTTGTTGTCCTAATAATAAACACTTGTTTTTACAGTTGTCGGAAGAAAATTCCGTGTACTCAACAACTACGATTCGTATTTCTTTGGCCCATATGTGGAATACATGAATTCTTCTTCCACCAGACGATACCTAACTGCAAGCAAAATTGCAAACAAAGTTCTCATCGTTTGCAAGTGTTCGAAAGATTTGTTGATCGATCGAATATAAAATGTTCGCTGAATAGGAGTTGCTATTTTTTCATTTATTTATCTGAAGGAGTGTTAAGGAAGAAAACTTAATAACATTTAAATGTTTAATAACTTAACACATTCGTATATATGTTGTTATAAACTGTTCGTTGAGAAGATGAAAAACTTATTAATACGCTTCTACATATATCTAAATAACTTTATTTCCATGGAAACCAATATCATCTCGAGTAGACATCATTCATCTTTAAAAAGGAAAAATTTCGATACTAATATACACTTGGTAAATTTGTCTAATAACAATTCCAAGACTAAAAGTAAATTACAACTCAAAGACGAACTCTGTGACATATGTTTTTATACCGACTTTTTACCTCGGTCGCCAATTGTGTAAACAATTAAAAAGAGATACAGGTATACTCCTTACTTTCTATTATTCTTAAGACTGTAATATATTCATGAAATCTGAAATGTAAGTATTGATCTATGGATGGAACAGGTGCAATTGTTTTTGAATTTCAAAAGTGAAGTAAGACATCCACATGGTACCCTTTTACAATGGTGGGTTGGTGTCTTCGAACTTTGAGAATATTGTTCCTCATTGAAAAGGAAGACTTAGTGTTTCCTTGTACCTACGCCACTGTCCAATTGAAACAAAAGTATTTTTTTTAAAATGTGCCTCTTTCCATTGGTTTGGACAGCAGCCTGCGTTGTAACGTTTATTCTTGCCAGCCTACCATTGTTATGGGCTGAATATCTTTTCGCGCCATTGCTGACGTTCATAGATAGGCCCCTCTTTTAATTTAAAACAGGTGCAATTGACCGGACCATCTGCGTCGCCTCATGATTTGGATGAAGTGTTACTAAGTTTCTTTCTTTAGGAACTTCATCGTGGAGATCTCACTGATCTATCTTGCTTCTGGGCAGCAAAAGAAGATAAATACTCTTCTAGACTAAATGAAAACCATTTCTTAAGTGTATTGCCATTATTTGCGAGCTGCACATTTTTTAGTTTTTACCCGAACAACTACGAACTGGCCACAAAAAGTTCATTGATAGATAAAGTGTTTGTACCACCTATATCATCTTTGCACAGACCGACAAGCAGTTTCATTTGGAGAAAGCATGGAAGGCATAACAAAAGAACTATATGAACTGCGTAGCCCAATCGGTCTGTCCAGTGAATTTCCCCTTGTTTGCTGAACCCGCGTTTTATGTCATGTTTGCGTTAGAAAAAAATTGGTGTTCCACCCGTCAAAGTTGATGAGAGGCATTGGCAACGTATAATACAAGCGGGGTTGAGAAAGAAAAATCAAACAAATTTCTTCAAAAGTAAACCTAATGTTCGAGGGAAGTTACGGTTCTGTTTTTCAACCCCATTTCATTCATAAGGAAACTAGCGAACAGGTAGATCCTGTAGGATGAAGTCCCTAAAGAAGCTTCGTGATGTTAGGAATCAGAACTGCGTTGCTACTCTTTCCTTTGTTGCTTGAGAATGATACAACCTTCGACAGTTTGCTGTATTTCTGTTTCGGGAATCATATTTATTATTTCTAATATCACTCAATATTTCTGGAAATGTTTGTAATTTTCTTTGTGTGAGTTACTTGGCAATATGTAACCTATTTATGAAACCAACCCACTGAATCAATTATCAATAAAAAATGGTATACGAATGAACAAGGATTACCTAGTATCTGATTAATTAGAGGACTTTGAATGCTTGCGAAATGCTCATTGCTAAACTCAGATGAATTCTTAAAGGAGAATTTTCTAACAAAAATATATTGATAGCGTAGGGTAAAGCTTTTTTGAGCATGCTTTGAGTGCAAATTAGCTACTTGCTAAGTGCTTGCGAATATTAGTATTCGAAAGCTTAACTTAAGTTGAAATGCTTTTTTGAAATTTCTGGTGATTTCAGCTACTTTGATGAATGATCTTTTTAAGGTTTACATGCAAAAGTGTTTTAGGGGGAACACAATCATTTAGCAATTACAGTAATACTTTTTGTACGATTTCAGTCCAAAAAAATCATATATTTTTCTGGGACAGATTTATTTATATTTTGTCGATTCCTACAACGTTTTCTACATTTCAAGAAAAAAAAATTTTTAAGCTTATTGAACTGGTAAGATTCATTGTTTCGTGCAAGAATGTTTTTTTAATTATAAAATTTAATATTTTATTTTATTAAATGCGGGCATTTTCATCAATGGACAAAGTTTCTGTACCAAACCGTTTAAACAATGTTATTCTATATTCTACATACGTAGCTCATAAAATATGCACGGCTCATTGCAAGCCATTATCTAAGTATCACAGGGCGCAGCTGCGCCATTTCAATTCTATGTAATTGCTGCCAATTGGTGCAAGCAAACGTTCAGGCAACGAAAGTCTCATTCTTCTAGAACATTTAATATAAATTATTAACCATGAAAGGCTGTATTCATGCATTGAATGCTTAAAAAGTCTACATTTTAAAATTTGTGCAATCATAAATTTTTACTTCATAGTATTAAAAAACGCCAAAGTTACTTCATTTTCAAGTTAATATTGCAATGCCACTCGTTCTTGATACGTCAACAAACAAAAAGTTCTGGAACAACATTCAAGATTAAGTACTTCACAAACCTAGCTACGGAGTGTTTGCGCATTAAAATTCTACAATGCAAAAATGCAATTACAATTCACAATTCATAAACTGTTCAGCTCTCAATTCAAATACTTACAAAACTACTTAAATACTACAAATGTAACATGTCTTTTCATTGGCGGAGCGCAATAAAGCGCGCGAAACTCGCTGCAGTGAACGTGCGCCTTTACAGAGCACCTGAGGGCTCAGTGATCGATAACGAAATCATGGCTAGACCGAGTGTGTACGTTTCTCTTTATCAATTTTCTCTGTTCCTTTGTGTTATAGCTCATGTGAACAATTTCTTGAGACTATATTAACTCGTTTGTAATGTTTTAGTGCGATTTCGAAAACAAATTCCAGTTTTATTTATTGATTGTGAACAAGCTACACACCAACACGTGCGTCTTCATATATTCTGGCAAGTAGGACGCTGCCTTTCTAGTTTAATCTTCTGTTTCACCTTGCACTAACAATTTTAAAGTCATTTCGGTGTAAATCTTTTATTCCAATTCCACCATCTCTTGCTTCGTTGTGTTTTGATATTATCTTAAAAGTTAAAAGTTAATTAACTGTGAACTTGTAACGCAGATGCAGTCGTACGTGTAACAGTCTGAAGTAGTTAATTGCATGTCACGCATGTGTAAGCTATTTGCACAGAGTTTAATAGTTTCCAGTGCCTGTGTTTCATAGATATGAACAGACTCAAGTACTTAATCAACACGTCGATTAAAACGTTACTTCATCATTGTGGCTGTTATTTAACGAGGTGACTTGGCTGTTAAGTGTACATTGGTGGTACTCTGCACCAGTCGGCCTCTGACGTAGCCTCCGCCACTATCACCTAGTGCGAACCAGCGTTGCCCTTCCACGTACCATATCTGCCATGCCTCAATGTCCTCTTTGACGCTCACTGATTTATTCACGTAACGATTATGTTCTTTGTGTTCTCGGTTCTGGGAATAATAACTGCTTCAACTTGCAGTGCAGCAGTGCGATGTGATAAACACATCAATATTTTATGTGTTGTATCCCACAATCTACAGATTGTTTTCGTAATGTCTTTAACTATTTAATGTGTATTAATTATTGTTCATCGTGCCTTACTAATTTCAAGTGATGGTGACAGAACCGGAATTAATTCTTTTTTCAGATTAAAAAAGGGGCTAACGCCCGTTATCAGTTAGTAGTCTTTCGTGAAGTAAGTTTAGGTGAAGCGAATGAAGAAAGAGGAGTATTTTGATGGTCCTAACCGGAGGTCAACACCTATAATTTTAAAGTCCACTGCTCACATCAACTGAACCCCAATAATTTTGTTAGTTTGTAGACATGTCCTTATTGTAATGGCTGATGTGAGACTTGTGTGGCGTTCGTTTTAACACGAGGGGCCAGAACCGTTAGGTCGGTGAAAGTACGCGTGCGAGGGAGGAAGGGGTTGAGCCTGAAACTTTCCGGAGGTTTAGCGCTCTGGCGGGTGACTCAGTAGAACCGCAGAGCCAAAAATACAGTAGCTGTAAACTCGAGATGCTAGCGGCGAGCCTCGTTTACGAAGCAGGCAGCCAACCTTGAGAATTCTGTGTGTGGGCTTAACCAAGCCGCCAGCGTGCGAGCCTATCTATGGAACAGTGCGGTGGGGTTCAGCCTTCAACGTATTTTAACGCGACAAGCCAATCTTGCGCCCGCGTTTCTCATTCAGTTTGCATCGGGAAGCTTTGCGTGTGTAACAAGGAATGTAAGGAAGTTTGGCGAGATGTCCGGAGAGTAAGCCAGACCCGATCTCGCGTCTGTAGGCACACGGCGCCCACGACCGGAGTTAAAATTTTGGCGTACAGGCCAGTTGTGACCGGTAATTGTTCACGGACGTTGTCCGACAGCTCCGCCATCACGCGTGGCTGTGTATTGTTTCTCGTAAAGCCAGTGTATGAAAGAAAAGGTTGCCGGAGTGTTTTAATATTAGCAATTTAAATGTAACTTGTACATTAATCTTTTAATATTATTATTTTCATTTTGTTTTTGAATTCATTTCTTTATTTCACTACGTCACCACTATCTAGTAACTCGAAAATCCTTTCCACCCGTCTGGATTCGAACGTACGGGACTTCACATTCCGAAGCATTGCAGTTACATCAGTAGATGCCCTGCGACGCATGAAAGCCAGTCCTTCCACTCAATAAAGGCGTTCCAAAATTTTCCAAAATTAAGGGTTTTCAAGGAACATGAAACTTGCACTATTTCTTTAAACGTTCTTCACACTAAACAAAAACAAAAATAATCAAACCATTAGAGCATTTTTTTAAATTTGGAAAAATCCCAGTAGACTTTGTGGAAAGTACCCTCCCAAAATTTCTCGTTTTAATATTTAAGCGTTCACGATATCAGCCAGATCGGTTGCAAAGTATCAATTTTGTAGAAAGCTCGCTGAATGGTTTGACTCTAGCATTTATTCACAGACTGATGACAGACAGACGGACGGACAACGGACGTTTTGCCGTGCATTCGTATCAAGGACCGTGTTTTTGGAATAAAGGGACCCACAAACATGAACATCATTTTGAGCGTGTTACCATCGTGTAAGAGGTTTTTTTTTTTTTTTTTTCTAAAATTGGCAATTATCCAATTTTTTATTAGCAGTGCCTATATAAGAGTTTTCTCCAGAAAATTTGTCGTTTTTCAGCACAGCAATACGTACCTTCTCTCTACTACGTTACCGAGAAAACTAAAAATGTATGTTACCTAATAGGTAAAAATGTAGGGCTTCATGCCCGAAAAAAATGACTTTGGTGCATGGCTGAAAGATCGTAATTGTTTAGAGGAACATTTTAGAAATTCTGAGAAATGCGTGTTTAGTTTAAGCTGCATTTCCAAGTTATCCCTGTACTTTCTTGGTTTTAAGGGAAAAATTTTGTAATGGCTTTGTTTTAATGAACCATTGAAATGCATGAAATAAAACACCCCATGACTCACAGTGATATTGACATAAACAATTTTATCAGAAATTTATAAAATGTCACCTTATCGTTATGGTTTTCACCCATACTATATTATTTTATTCAAACCCCTGAAAATTTGTAAAAATTGAAGGGGGTAAAAATAAAAATTTACAACAATGTTTTCGAGAAAAATGAAAAATATCTTAGAAGCTTTCATGTTAGCGTTCTCCAGAATTCAATAATATCAAAATCATAGGGCTTTGAGTAAGGGAAACGAGGAAAATTTATTTTGCGAAAAATCTAGGAATATTTCTGTGCCTAATGTCTTTCATGGCACGTATGAACATTTCGGTAGACAGACAGACGGAAGTTTTCAAAAACCCGGTTTAGGAATGAGGCACTTAAAAGTGTATTTTCGATAAACATTTCGAAATAATTATCTGCAGCGTAACATAACTATATCGTATTACTTACGTATATTATTTCCGTACTTACTTATTACAAATATTAAAATTATTGTTGGATTCAATAATTAATTTTTCGAATTCTGTTTCATAATGCTCTTAATCTAAAAAAAAAAAATTAAAAAAATTGAATATTTAATTCACGTGTCCAACTTCTTAGTTACTATATGAAAATATTGCATGGGATTTTTCCCGTACTGGGACCTATTTATCAGTTGGCAAATCAAAAAAAAAAAAAAAAAGGTTGTTTCTATTTCATTTTTTTAAATTTGTTTTTAAATGTCCCAAAAGGGGGGAAAAAAAAAAAAGAAAACCAATCTTTTGGGCCAAAATTTGGGCCGGGGGAATAATTCCCAATTTTTATTTTTCAGGGGTATTTTCCTTTCTTTTTGATTTTTTTCTAAACCCAAAAAATGCCAAAGTTCCCAAGTTAGCCAAGGGATAACTTATTTTCTTAATAGCTATATGGTAATTTATTGTATCTCTCTCC
>BOPP01000067.1:6405850-6418966 GCA_017312745.1 Gryllus bimaculatus | reverse complement strand
CATTCGTGCCTACTAATTTTCAAGTGATGGTGACAGAACCTGAATTAATGCTTTTTCAGATTAAAACGAGGCTAACGCCCGTTATCAGGTAGTAGTCTTTCGTGAAGGTAAGTTAGGTGAGCGAATGAACAAAGACGGAGTATTGATGTGTCTAACCGGGGTCACACCCTATCATTCTATGTCCACTGCTTCACATCAACTGAGCCAATTATTTTGTTAGTTTGTAGACATGTCTTACTGTAATGGCTGATGTGCTGACTTGTGAACCTCAGTTGTTACGGACTACCTGTACAAGTTATTCTTTAAGAAACTACGGTTATCATAAATATACGCTACAAGGCCTTTTAAAATAGGCCTTGCTCAGAACCAATATGACGTAATCAAACAGAAGTCACAAATCTGATCGGTAAAGATATCTTGAATTTTTCAAAATGAGAAGTATTATTAAATGGAAACGAAGAAAATATTGACGTGGATAAAGTGGTTATAATTGCACCCGCGGTAAATAAGATAACTCGCTCCTATGGTCGCTCGTTTTTTCATACCACTCAAGCAATTATACCCCTCTTCATCCCCTAGTTTCGCAAATTACACCAGTTAAACACACGTTATTGCAATACTGATGAAGATTGTGAAAAAAATGAACGTAAATCAATGCCTGTTTTCAGAATTATAATTAGTTTATTGCATCGAAGAGGAATTTATTAAGCATGTGAAATTTAGGAAGGTATGAGTTGTCACTTGCCCCAAAACAGTATTACAATATGTTGCCAATCAACAAATGTTACAAATAAACTATATTATGTTAGCTGATGTACGAGAAAAAATGTGTAAAAAATTACTACGTTTCATCCGAAAGAACTATTGTATTAAGTGCGCCGGTGATTGTGTTCCTAATATAAGCACTCTATTTTAAAAATTGTTTCACTCTCTCTCACCTGAGCATACCTGTCTCCCTTCCCCTTATGCTTTATCGAGGTCTGAGAGACTCTACAGTTTTTTGTTTCATAATCTGCAATCTCCGTAAATTTGAAATTTGTGTGTTTATAATTATTTTCAATAGATGACCTACCCGACCTACCACCTACCTGAAAATATACCCAAAAGTATAAAAATGAGACTGATTACTCGCTACTAATGCATGCCTAATTATGACCTATTACAATTGTCATTTATAAAATATAAGAATTAGTAATAAAAAAACAATAATTGTACTTCTAATAATTTTCCCCTCATTATCTAACTAGTATGGGAGGCATAAATCCTTTCTACCACTGATTCCATCCACAAACCACAAATTAAACTTTCTACTCACTTTAGAATGAAACTTTGAATTTATGTTAACGTTGAATTCAGACGAAATACTAATAATAGACCTATATGCAATTGCGCTATCTATTATTTCGCAATTATTAATCAATTGGGTCCAAGAAAAACAATAAAAAAGAAAATAAAGTGAATCTAACACAAAACTTACAAAATCGAAAATCTTTTTCAACTAACTTCACTGATTACTGATTAAACAATTTGGAAAATAATAAACATAATTGAAAAATTATATATCTAAATTATTGAATTAAACATACACACTAAATACAGATTAATGAAAAGCGTTCGTCCAATAGCAGGTCGTCGCGTCTCCCTACCACCTCCTTCCCGCCCTGTGAGCTACTTAGTCCTTGTCTCCGGGGACGCGTCCGGCCCTCACCACGCCCTTTGAGTCACTTGCAGGAAAAGTTTGTCCCCACCATAAGGCAGGGCCCAGCTGCCAGAGCATACCTGGGAGACTATGCCGGCATCCTTTCCAATCCTACTGCCTCCGCTTTACAACCGAACCGCTGACTCAATGTCGCCATGTTTGTTATTTGACGATTTATTTTTGATGAATACATTCAATTGCGAAAAAATTGTACCTTCATAATTGTAGTTGTAGGAAGACGGTAAAAAAATTTGATTTTTTTCAATTTTCGAAAAATCAGTGTTCTCAACCAACATTAGAGCTACACCATTCTCGTAAACATTCTTATTACTATCCACCACCAAAATGTCATTAAAAACGATTTGGAGAAAAAATTGTTTAAACAGAAATTAAAAATTGCCTATATCTCACACAAAATTATACAGAAAATACTCAAACTTTCTAAAAGTTACACATGACATTACATCAAAATCAATCTTAAAAAAACATATTTTATGAAGAGAAAAATCTCTATCTTTAATATTTTATAATAATAATAATAATAATAATAATAATAATAATAATAGTGCCTAACTAGGTAACACAAATGTGTAGATAAAAACTGAACAGGCACGTCAACTACCAGGGTCATTAGTCCCGTAAGTATAATGCATGTTTTTACTCGGGAGGGGTGGTGATCTTTCCCCCGCTGTATGGCGAGATCCGGCGCCCACCTACTGTCGGCTAGCAGGATTTCTCCAACCAGGTATCTCCCACCAGCTGGGCACTGCCTCAGCCAAGACAAGCTCCTAGTTCATGGTGGGTCTCCCGCCATGTGTGGTAGTGTAGTGCGTGTTAGTGTAAGTGTGTGTATTTAAGGGGTGACGATAGAACAAGGAAGAGGATGGTGAGATTGCATGCGGTTCGTGGCCGGTTAGTTAGGGTTCCTCCCCGGCATTCGCCAGGTGTTGATCGGAGAAACCTCAAAAAACTACCGATCAGAGCAGCCGGCCGCTAGAATTCTTCTCCCGACAGAACTGAATTCGACCTAGCTAACAAGCTAGTGTCGAAAATCCTGCCACCGTCGGGACTAAAATGGTCGGAGCACAACTCATAGCGACTATTTCGTTGTGAAGATATAAACACGGGGGAAACGTTTGAAATATACACATGAAAGGACAAGTTAAAAACAATTCTTCGAATTTTCTATAGTGACTGATGGCATTAGATCATTATTACACCTCCTGCCTTATGAAATGAATGTATAAAACAGTAATAAGCTCATTTCTGAGATCGCGAGGCCCCTTGAGGTCATTTTTTATTAAATAAATATATTCATTTCATAAAGCAGGAAGTGTAACAATGATCTAATGACTGTGTCCACTATAGAAAAATCGAAGTATACTTGATTGGACATTTAACGGTATATCCAATTTATTTTTCTCTTATTTATTAAGGAATTTGAAATCGCAGTGCTGATTTCATGTTCCAAATTGAAGTAGTCGACTGTGCACCATTGAAAGAACCGCCGGAACCGAGTCTCCTCTCAAAAGAAGGCGACGGCAGCAGCCGCCGCGGCGCCGTCACGCGCGACTAGGCACCGAAATAGGAGGCACCACCCCTATCCGGGGGCTGGCCAGCGGACCCTCAGCGCCAGCGGGCTATGAAGCAGCGCCCCGGCGGGCAGAGGGCAGTTGAGCGCCTACCAGCCGTATCGAGTGCATTGTGAAATTGTGAACAGTGGTTGACGGAACAGCAGAGTGTACGGTCTCTCTCACTCTCTCTCTCGTCCTTCTTCTCTCTCTCTCTCTCTCTCTCTCTCTCTCTCTCTTCTCTTCGCGACAGATACTTCGGTGGCTACGGGCACATAACTTGGAGCATATCCCTGAGCAACGACGACTTTGCAATACACTGGTACTCTTTAGCGAAAGTTGGATCTGGCTTGTATATGGTTATTCTTGTACTGGTGTGAGAATCAGAATAAATTGTTTTTTTAAGAATTACATTTTTTGGACATAACACAAATTCATGTTAGCGTATATGGAGATCTCCACGTTCCACAATCAATACATTCCTTTTTCAAGGCCAGATTGGGCAGAATGCTCGACTTACTTGCACGTTCTCGCAGAAAGACTCCTACCCAACTCGCAACTGCCTGGAAGGAAGGGCATCATTCCCAAGAGCTTCCCCACCAAATTCCCGCCCCTTGACGTTCTCTGGCACTTTTCTCTCCAACGAGAACGTTGTCTTGGGCGTATAAGCGTTGCCTTCTAAAGCATATTCAATTATCTCGCTTCGGGGGTAGTCGGACAACTATTTCATTGATGCTGGTAGAGACATCTCAGAACCATCTGTGCTGTATGAACACACCCTTTGCAAGTATTTTTTTCGCTACAAATGGAAATGTGCTGCGACCCGGTGACATTCTTTCAGAAAGAAAATTAGTTTACCGTGTTTTCCTCCTAACCACGTTAGGCCAGTGCGACTAACCATATTTCATGAATGACGCGGTAACGAATGTTGAAAGATAACTTGGAATGTTATAAAGCTCGTCGATGAGGCAATTACTGAAGCAAGGTGGCGTGTTATGTGAAAGTAATGTGCGAAAGAAAGCAGGAAGTGATAAAGAATAGGTAATAAGTAAGAGTCTTAATTATGTGGATAGAACGAGAGATCCGCGAATAAACTTGTCCCTTATGTTGGCTTGAAAAAGCCGAAACGTATAGCCCTTTTCAATATATTTTTTAGTTGACCAGAACCCCAAGAAAATTCACCATCAATGTAATCAAGGCTATTTACCAATTGATATTGCTTAAGGCTGCGATTTAATAGTTAGAGATACTAACTTGAAGTACGTTCATAGGGCCGAACACGTCATTGTGACATTGCTTGCTCCTTTCTAAGTCACGGCAAGTTACTGCGCTCATAATCAATGACATATCACAGTAAAATAGTAAAGGTTAAGTTGAAGTTCAATTAAGTGAATATAATGCATGCCGGCATAAAACCAACTGCAGCTTAACAGTTATTATTAACGGTAGTCATATCGGTAACGGTAAGGGTAAGCTGTAATCCAGGTCACAGCATCGCATGAGCCACGGAAGCTACATTCGGCAGTGAGAGTTCCATGGGCTAAACGGCGAAAACACCCATGATTCACCAACGTCTTCTAAAATTTGGTGCCAACACAAGCCGTCACATTCTACAGTTTATTCAAATATTCAGAGCAGATCTAGATTAAGCAAGGTGCCGATAACGGCTTGCACCAATTCACTGAGACCGACTGCTATATACGAGGTATGATAAGCCTTTTTCTAATCACATTAAAGTACTCAAATCTTAAGATTTGTAACAATTTCACTGTAAAGATTCCAGTGCATTGTTTTTAGAAATAAGGGCAGATTCTGCGAGAGACATACATCAATCCAGTCTCTGTGTGAACACTCATTTTCTGAAATTTTGAACTGAAAATGTGATTTTATACGGAACTATTCTAAAATTAGATACATATAATACATTCTGGTTGTTAAATTACATATCAAATGATATAAATATTGTCTATAAAAGGATACGATTTCAAACTGTCAGGTGTAACACGAGAGAAACCGCTTCTACAATTAATTTATTTGGCACGCAACATTAGACCTTCAATCAATCGTTCGTACGGAATAGTAATAATACGAATGAAAAAGAATGATAGATGAGACTCATTTCACCAAAACATGATAATAAATAATTCAACCAATAATGACCATTTTCATATTTCCGTATGGAAGTATCGTGCAAAGAAGGAAAGTTTACATTGGAAAGTTATAGTTACATCGATATATTCCTCAGTGTTTTGTTGGGAGTATGTGTACATTCGGAAGAGAGAGTAATCATTGAAGTACAATATTTACTATACATTAGTCAGTATCTGTGATTAAATGTTTATATACATTTTATTTATTTGAATGGATTACTTTGTTAGTAGTTTCAATTTGTAATTATTACATTTAGCAGATAAACGTTTTACTAGTAATTTACTTTTTGATATAAAATTGTGATCATTACTTTGTAATAGCCAATACGTAGTATGTGATCACAATTTTTTTAAAAATATGCCTATTTAGTTCTTTTTGCTCGTAAACATAAGGGGTTCCAGGGCGCTGAACGAAGATTAGTTCGTTTGCATTAGTTCATTCAAGAACAACACATCTCTACCTGTACTTATAATTGTATTTATAATCACATGATATTACATGCTGAAAACGTAATTTATAATTAAGTGAAATAATTTACAAGTAACTGTAATCGAGACCAATTCCTTTATTTACGTATTAAAAGTTGAAAGATGCAAGATGCATCGAGTTGAAACTACGAGGTGTGGCAAAAAAACAAATTACAAAACATTTTAAAATTTGACTCTCCTTATTAGAAGATAGACAATTTTTGCAATTGCTCATGTGTACATATTCCAGGCGAATCCGTGTAATGCATTTTGCATTCGTCACCTTTTACTGCTTTGCTGCTCTTGAAAACTTAAAAGCGTTCGGAACATATAAGCTTGGTAGTCGTTGGTAGTGAGTAAAGAAATGTATGTCTTTCTTTTCCTGCCGGCGGCGATTTGCTTCTGCCTTTTGATACATCGCGATAGCGAAGTCCGGGCGGGAGGGTGACCAAAGGCTTGCGGATTACGGAAAAGAATAGTACGATCATGCAAACGAGGTAGTGTAGACATACCAAGTGCGATCTAACAGAAACCGGATTGTCGTCATAAAAAAATTGATAACCTTTTTTTACGAAATTTGTTCAGTCCCCTTCAAAGTACTCTCCATTAGATGTGGTGCTCTAGTCGAGTATTTTTTCCCATTATTTTAAGCACGTCTTAAACTCTTCAACTTTGATATCGCGAGTGCCCTTCGCAAAGCTATTTTTATGGAATATGTATCATCAAAACTCTTTACTTTTAGATTTTCCTTCATTCTTTGGAATAGAAAATGTCACATGAGGCTAGGTATGCGGAATACGGATGGTGAGGACAACAGACCACCCCTGAGAGGCCAAATAGAGGTTCAGAGATAAGGCCATGTTTGCGTGAACTGTGTATTGATGAAAGAATCAGTCGCCTGCCCGCCCACGTTCCGGACCTTTTCCGCGCTCAGTCTCTCACAAACGTCTTAAAAATCTCAAATAAAAGTAACTGATAGCAGTATGGCCAGGGAATACAAACTCACTGCACACACTCAGTACACAACTTTACTAACATCGAATTTGTGGCGGATTTTCTCAACGATTTCGTTGTTTCGAGATGTTGAAGAGCGCCCAGAACGAGCGTGGTTGTAAAGATTCATCTCACCATGTTTAAAGCACCCAACCCACTCAAAAACTTGTGTCCGACTCGTAGCATCCTCCTTGAAATCCCGTTGAAGCATTTGGTATGATTCTGTTGGCGACTTTTAAAGCAGGAAACAAAACGTCAAACACAATCTTTGTTCTTTTGAACCTGCCATAACGATTTCGCAGGTGGAACATCTGAACAGCACGAAAAAAAATACTCCGATCAAACAGTCTCATACAACGGGAGTAACGCATTATTCGGAATTCGATACTTGTCTGGAGCTAGTGGTGTATTTCATTGGACTCCGGTACTAGCTTGCTTCTTCGATAGTTAGTAGTTTTGAGCTGGCGGGGCTGCTTCAACACAGGCATTGAATCGCTTTACAACCGAACCGCTGACTCAATGTCGCCATGTTTGTCTATTTCATGATTTTATTTTTTGATGAATACATTCAATTGCCGAAAAAACTCGTACCTTCATAATTGTAGTTGTAGGAAGACGGTAAAAAAAAAATTATTTTTTTCAATTTTCGAAAAATCAGTGTTCTCAACAACATTAGAGCACTACACCAGTTCTCGAAACATTCTTCATTACTATCCACCACCAAATGTCATTAAAACGACTTTTGGAGAAAAAATTGAGTATAACAGAATTAAAATTGCCTATATTCCACACAGAAATTAATCAAAAAACTCAAAACTTTCTAAAAAGGTTACACATGACATTATATTCAAAATCATCTGATAAAAACATATTTTACTATAGAGAAAAATCTCTATCTTAATATTTTATTAATAATAATAATAATAATAATAATAATAATAAATATAAAACTAGGTGCCACTAGGTAACAGCAAAAGGGTAAGATAAAAACCTGAACAGGCAGTCAACTACCAGGGTCATGTAGTCCCGTAGTATAAATGCATGTTTTTGCCCGGGAGGGGTGGTGATCTTTCCCCCGCTGTATGGCGAGATCCGGCGCCCACCTCACTGTCGGCTACCAGATTTCTCCAACCAGATTATCTCCACCAGCTGGGCACTGCCTCAGCCAAGACAAGCTCCTAGTTCATGGTGGGTCGCCTCGCCATGTGTGGTAGTTAGTGCTGTGTTACGTGTAAGTGTGTTGGTGTTTAGGGTGACGAATAGACAAGGGAAGAGGCAAGGTGAAGATCGCATGCGGTTTCGTGCCGGTTAGTTAGGGTTCCTCCCCGCATTCGGCCAGGTGTTGATCGAGAAACCTCAAAAAACTACGATCGAGAGCAGCCGGCGCTAGAATTCGTTCTCCGGACAGCGACTGAATCACTACGATCTAGTAGTGGTCGACCAAATCCTGCCACCGTCGGGACTGAAAGATGCGTCGGAGCACAACTCATGCGACTTATTTCGTGGTGAGAATAAACACGGGGGAAAACGTTTGGAAAATTACACATGAAAAGGACAAGTTTAAAAACAATTCTTCGAATTTTCTATAGTGACTGATGGCATTAGACTCATTACTTACCACTCCTGCCTTATGAAATGAAATGTATAATAAACAGTTAATAAGCATTTCTGAGATCGCGAGCCCCTGAGCGTCATTTTATTATTAAATAAATATATTCATTTCATAGCGGAAAGTTGTAACAATGATCTAATGACTGTGTTCCACTATAGAAAAATTGAATACGTATAGGCTCATTCTGTGATTGACATTTAACGGTAACCAGTCCCAATTTGATTTTCTCTTATTTATTAAGGAATTTGAAATCGCAGTGCTGATTTCATGTTCCAAATGAATGTAGTTCGACTGTGCACCATTGAAAGAACCGCCGGAACCGAGTACCGTCTTCCTCGCAAGAGGCGACGACAGCAGCCGACCGCGGCCGCCGTCACGCGCGAACTAGGCAACCGAAAAAAGGAGGCACCACCCAACTATCCGGGGGCTGGCCAAGCGGACCCTCAGCGCCAGCGGGCTATGAAGCAGCGCCCGGGGGCACGAGGGCAGTTGAGCGCCTACCAAGCCGTATCGAGTGCATTGTGAAATTGTGAACAGTGGTTGACGGAACAGCAGAGTGTACGTCTCTCTCACTCTCTCTCTCGCTCCTTCTTCTCTCTCTCTCTCTCTCTCTCTCTCTCTCTCTCTTCTCTCGGACAGATACTTCGGTGCTACGGGCACATAACTTGTGACATATCCCTGAGCAACGACGACTTTGGCATACACTGGTACTCTTCTAGCGAAAGTTGGATCTGGCTTGTATATGGTTATTCTGTACTGGTGTGAGAATCAGAATAAATCTGTTTTTTATAGAGAATTACATTTTTTGGACATAACACAAATTCAGTTAGCGTATATGGAGATCTCAACGTTTCCACAATCAATACATTCCTTTTTCAAGGGCCAGATTGGGCAGACATGCCGACTTACTGCACGTTTCTCGCAGAAAGACTTCCTACCCAACTCGCAACTGCCTGGGTAAGAGAGGGCATCATTCCCAAGAGCTTTCCCCCCACCAAATTCGCCCTGTGACGTTCTCTGGCTTTTCTCTCCCAAACGAGAACGGTTGTCTTGGGCGTATAAGCGTTGCTTCTAAAGCATATTCAATTATCTCGCTTCGGGGTAGTCGGACAACTGATTTCATTGATGCTGGTAGAACTCCAGAACCATCTGTGTGTATGAACACACCCTTTGGCAGTATTTTTTTACAGCTTACAATGGAAGTGGTGCGACCCGGTGACATTTCTTTCAGAAAGAAAATAGTTTACCGTGTTTTCCTCCCTAACCCACGTTAGGCAGTGCGACTAACCATATTTCATGTAATTGACGCGGTAACGATGTTGAAAGATAACTTGGAATGTTATAAAGCTCGTCGATGAGCGCAATTATGAAGCCAAGTGGCGTGTTATGTGAAAGTAATGTGCAAAAGAAAGCCAGGAAGTGATAAAGGAAATAGGTAATAAGTAAGAGTCTTAATTATGTGGGATAGAACGAGAGATCGCGATAAATTGTCCTTATGTTGGCTTGATATAAAGCCGAAACGTATAGCCCTTTCAAGTTATTTTTTAGTGACCGAACCCCAAGAAAATTACCATCAATGGTAATCAAGGTATTACCCAATTGATATTGCTTAAGGCTCGATTTAATAGTTAAGATACTAACTTGAAGTACGTTCATAGGGCCGAACAGTCATTGTGACATTGCTTGCTCCTTTCTAAGTCACGGCAAGGTTACTGGCGTCATATCAATGACATATCACAGTAAAATACGTAAAGGTTAAGTTGAAGTTCAATTAAGTGAATATATGCAGTGCCGGCATAAAACCAACTGCAGCTTAACAGTTATTATTAACGGTAAGTCATATCGCGTAACGTAAGGGGTGAAGCTGTAATCTAAAGGTCACTGCATCTCATGAGCCATGGCAGCTATATTCCGCAGTGAGAGTTTCCATGGCCTAAACGGCGAAAAACACCATGCATTAATCAACTTCTTCTAAATTTGGTGCCAACACCAAACTGCCACATTCTACAGTTTATTCAAATATTCAGAGCAGATCTAGATTAAAGCAAGGTGGCCGATACGGCTTGCACCAATTCCTGAGGACGAAGTGCTATATACGAGGAATGATAGCCCTTTTTCTAATCACATTAAAGTACTCAATCTTAAGATTATGTTAACTTAATTTCATTGTAAAGATTCGCAGTGCATTGTTTTAAAATTAGAGGCAGATTCTGCGAGAGACATTACAATCAATCCTGTCTCTGTGTGAACGCTCATTTTCTAAATTTTTGAACTGAAAATGGTGATTTTATTACGAACGATTCTACAATTAGATATCTATAATTCTGGTTGTTAAATGACATATCCAAGATGAATATAATATTGGTCTATAAAAGCTGCGATTTCAAACTGTCAGGTGTAACACGAGAGAAACCGCTTCCTCAATTAATTATTTGGCACGCACATTAGACCTTCAATCCATCTTCGTACGAGAATAGTAACTACATACGAATGAAAAATGAATGATAGATGAGACTCATTTCACCAAAACATGATGAAAAAATAATTCAACCAATAATGACCATTTTCATATTTCCGTAGGAAGTATCGTGCAAAGGAAGGAAAGTTTTACATTGGAAAGTTTATAGTTTTACATCGATATATTCCTCAGTTTTTGTGGAGTATGGTGTACTTTCGGAAGAGAGAGTAATCAGTTGAAGTACAATATTTTACTATACATTAGTCAGTATTGTGATTAACTGTTCTATATACATTTTATTTAATCTGATGGATTACTTTGTTGTAGTTCAATTTGTAATTATTACTTAGGAGATAAACGTTTTACTAGTAATTACTTTCTTGATATAAATTGTGATCATTACTTTTAATAGCCAAATACCGTAGTATGTGATCACAATTTTTTTAAAAAATATCGCCTATTTAGTTCCTTTTTGCTCGTAACATAAAGGGTTCCAGGCTCTGAAGCGAAGATTAGTTCGTTTGCATTAGTTTCATTCCAAGAACAACACATCTCTACCTGTACTTATAATTGTATTTATAATCACATGATATTACATGCTGAAAACGTAATTTTATAATTGAGTGAAATAATTTACAAGTAACTGTAATCGAGACCATTCCTTTTTTACGTATTAAAAGTTGAAAGATGCAAGATGCATCGCAGTTCAGAACTATGAGGTGTGGCAAAAAAACAACTTTACAAAACATTTTAAAATTGACTCGCCTTATAGAAGTTGACAATTTTATGTGCATTGCTCAGTGACATCATGTCCCACCGTGAATCCGTGTAATACATTTTGCATTCGTCACCTTTTACTGCTCTTGAAAACTATAAAGCGTTCGAAACCTGTAAGCTTGGTAGTAGTGGGTAGTGAGTAAAGAAAGGCTATGCCTTTCTTTTCCTGCCGGCGCGGGCCTGGCAGCGAGATCCTTCTGCCTTTTGATACATCGCGATAGCGAATGTCCTGGACGCGGAGGGTGACCGTGGCTTTGCGGATTACGGAAAATATTAGACGATGCATCAACGAGGTAGTATAGAATACCAAATGCGACAAAAGGAAACCGGATTGTCATTAAAAAAAATATTGAGTAAACCTTTTTTACGATTTGTTCAATCCCTTTCAAAGTACTCTCCATTGAAATGCGGTGCTCTAGTCAAGTATTGTTTCCCATATGTTTTAAGCACGTGTGAAAGCTCTTCAAATCTGATATCGCGAGTGCCCTTCGCCAAAAGCTATTTTTATGAATCGTTTATCATCACAACGCGTTTTAGCTTTATATTTTCCTTCATTCTTGTTGGATAGAAAATGTCACATGAGGCTAGGGTATGCGTTAATACGGATGGGTGAGCGACACACAGACCACCTGACAAGGGCCAATATAGGAGGTTCAGAGATACAGGCCGTGTTTGCGGGTGAACTGTTATGATGAAGAATCAGTCGCCTCCGGCCCACGTCCAGGACCTTTTACGCGCGTTCATTCTCTCACAAACGTCTTAAAAATCTCAAATTAAAAGTAATTGATAGCAAGTATGGCCAGGGAAACAAGACTCACTGCACACACTCAGTACACAACTTTACACAAGCATCGAATTTGTGGGCGAATTTTCTCAAAGCGATTTCGTTGTTCGAGATGTTGAAGACGCCCAGAACGAGCGTGGTTGTAATCATTCATCTCACCATGGTTTAAACGCACTTTAAACCACTCAAAAAACTTGGTGTCCGACTCGTAGCATCCTCCTTGAAACCCGTGAAGCACATTTTGGGTGTGATTCTGTTGGCGATTTTTAAAGACATGGAAACAAAACGTTCAAAACTCAATCTTGTTCTTTGTGAACCTGCCATAACGCACTTCGCAGGTGAACATACTGAACAGCACGAGAAAAAATACTCCGATCAAAACAGTCTCAGTACAACGGAGTAACGCATTATTCGAATTCGATACTGTCTGGAGCGTAGTGGCTGCATTTCATTGGTACTCCGGTACTAGCCTGGTTCTTGCGATAGTTAGGTAGTTTTGAGCTGGCGGGGCCTGGCTGTCAATACGGCATTGAATAGGAGGTGGGGTGCCGTGTACGTTGCGGCGGTTCCGGATGCCAGCCTGTCGACGCATTTGTGCGTCGGC
>BOPP01000067.1:6385052-6405825 GCA_017312745.1 Gryllus bimaculatus | reverse complement strand
GGGGGGGGGGATAAAAATTAAAAGTCGTAGGTACCCACCCAGGGCACGTAACCTCCCTGGTAGAACATGAGTTTTGTGTGGTGTGGTAGGTACAGCTTAAGAATAAGCGGAATAGAAAAAAATAAATATTTGCACTTTTCAGTCAAGTAATCAGCCCGAGTTCTTCGGGACTTAACAAAACTACAGATACCTCTAGCGTTGCTGGAGGTTGCACTTTTAATTTATGTGCTCATTGAAAATTAAGTCAGATGCCACATTTGTACTGTGATACTCGTAATTTTCTTTCAGAATACTGTTGCCTTGTTTGTCAACTACCGTACTTCTCGATCAACTACAACAAAGTTTCAATAATTAATCTAGCAGTAAATTGAAAAGAAATCTTACTTTAACATATTTTGTTGTAATATAAAGCCTATTTTGCTCTGTCTTAATAATTAGATAAAATATTTTACAGGTGGTCGCTTGGAATTAAAAACATCATATAAAGATGTGATCCCATTTCCGTGACCTTCAGTTGGAATACCAAATGGAAAATAGCTGTCACCTTTCCATAGAAGGATATATTATAATAACATTGGCAGGCAAAGTCGATATATGTTATAAGTATTTGAAAAAATCTATCCATTTTAGCTTATAGCACATACGATTTTGTAGTAAAAGGGTATAAAATATTTTTATTGTAAAAGATTTTTAAAATGTGTTAACAAAACAATGTATATAAGATAATATAAAAATAATAGAGAGTACTACATATTTTAAAGAATTATATTATTAGTTAAAGTAATAATTGTGAATATTTTGTCAAAATCTGTTCATATTAATTTATATTACTGAGAAAAATGAGAAAAATTAATTGAAGTCACACTAAATCTAATAATTTTCTGTCCAATTATAACTATATCATCAAGGCTAGATATCATTCAATCTTTTAAAGCAGATATTTTTAAAACAAATAAAGCTTTGTTGAATTTCTCTAATAACAATTCGAATGTAAAAATTAAATTTCAACACAAAGATGAAAATACTGTGACCTACGGGTTTTACGACTTTTTTCTTAGTGGTCACTGGTGTAACATGAGAAAAAAGAGACTAAGTTTTACTCCTTATGATTTACTCATTCTTAAGACGGTAATACAACGATTGCGTCTGAAATGTAAGACACTTACCTATGAATGGGATGGAAAAGGAATTGAGAAACTGTCAAAAGGTGAAATAGACGTTCACATGGTTCCCATTTATATTGGCGCACTTTCTTCTTCTAATAGTAGTATGCTGTATCCTTTTGAGAAGGATGACTTGTGTTATCTAGTACATAAGCCTATTTCACTTGAACAAAGCATTTTTTAAATATATCTCTTTCGATCTGGATGTGGACTGCTGCCTGCCTTGTAACGTTCATTCTTGCTGCGAGTATTGGGTATGGACTGAATATCTTTCTGTCAGTGCTCGAAGTCGTATCGAGCCTCATAACAGGTGAATTTGACGACAATCTACGTTGTCTTATGGTGTGGATGAGTGTTCTAAGTTTCTTTCTGTGGAACTTCATTGGTGGAGATCTCACTGGATCTATACTGGCTCCTGGGCGACAAAAGGAGATAAACACTCTAGAAGAACTGAACGCGACCATTTTAAGTGTCTCATTATATGTGGAAAACAATGCATATGCATTTTTACACGATTTAACAGAAATACAATCGTCTGTACACGGGTCGTTGCTACGTAAACAACAGGCATTTCCAAGACCGTTCTTCGGCTCTGACAAACAAGCAGTTTTGTTTGCAGAACGCACGGAAGGTTATTCAAGGGATATGTATGAACGGATATTTCATCAGTCTTTGAGACGGATTCCGCCATGTCTATTCAGTCCACGTTTTATTTCGTTTGTAGTAAAAAAGAATTGGGTTCATGCTCAAAAAGTTGATAGGGGCATTCAACAACTGATAGAAGCGGGGTTGAGGAAGAAAATAAAACAAATTTCTTGTAAAACTCATCCTTTGTATAAAGGAAAGTTGAGTTTCTGTGAGTATTTTAGCCCTAAGGCTTTTATAGACCCGGTAGAGTCTGTAGAACTCAAGTCTCTAAAAGAAGCTTTCGGGATATTAGGAATCGGAATCTGCGTTGCTACTGTTTCTTTCGTTGCAGAGAACGGAAACAATCTTCTCCAGTTTTCCACATTTCTATTTCGAAAAATCATACATATCATATCTGTAACAAATCAGCATTTCTGGACTTGTGTCATTGTCTGTATGTTACTAGTTTGTAAATTATGTAGGATGATTCTGAGACACATGACACGTCGGTTTCTGTAGACAATAAAATACGTTTCTTTTAAACATGTATTTGAAATCCGGTAGAAAATATATATTAACTAGAAAGAACTTTCTGGTAGATTTTCATTGTGTTGAATTTTGCAGTAGCATATTATCACTAACTTCAATAATAATAATAATAATAATAATAATTATAATAATAATAATAATAATAGTAATAATAATAGTAATAATAATAAAAAACCTCTACCGCCATAGAAATTATAATAGTATAATATTGTATAACCATTAACAATAATGCCAGAAAGTATGTACTCTTGTAGCACCAATAAATGTATTTACTTTTTGCTCGTATTCATAACAAGGTGTAATATTTTATGTATTTTTACTCCACATAAAAATGGTGCATCGTGTAGCATCAAATTCTGCATAACTACTGACCAGAAGTTTTGAAATTCCAATAAAGCTATTATATTAAAAAAATAAAATTGTACTTATCAGATAGATTCCCTTAGACGTCACGGCAAGAGGAAATGCAACTTCACTCATTTATTGGAAATTTCATAGTGGCATCATTAAATTCAATGGTTGCTTTTTTTAATTTATGTTATCATTAATAAATGGTCATTTAACGTTTCTGCACGTTTTTGTTATTAAATTTAAAAATCGTAAGATTTAGGTATTGTTATTTTGAGTACACATGTTGATTTGCAATTAGTATGTAGAGAAAATATTATTTTTTCTACTGAAAATTTAATTAAGTCTCAACGCTTTGCCATGAAATAAATAGTTCAGCGCAGGTTAAAACGTTTCACTTGAGAATAGACTTTGATAGGTGTCAATTGTTTTCTTCTTAACAATAATTGAATCGTTTTTTGAAACCCTGCAAGTCATGAATTCGTAAAGTTATGCGAAAACAAGAAAAACTGAATAATTAAGTACAAAGAGAAATTGTCTCCGTCTTTTTTAGATTTCTCATGTATAAATCTTTATTGAGAATGTTGTGGAGTCATGTAATTTACTAGTACAGTAGTCGTCGGACTTAAACGTTTGATTTATGGGATTACAAAAAGGAATCAGGAATTTTTTAACTAAACAGGTAAACAAATACTCATTGCAGTTTCAATTTGTAAGTAGACACATTTATTACAACATTATGTGAAATTAAAATGCGCATCAAACTTAATTCATATATCAGAAACAGTACCTTGAAATACGTGTTTCTATGATAGTACATGGTAATATTTCTGTATTAATATGTCTTTTAACAAATCACAATCACTTTGTCAGTGATATCTGTCATACACATTGTATACACACATACATAAGTCATATATACCTCGCAAATTAATGATTTACATAATTTCAATACCAAACTAAAACTTTGCCATGTCGTCACTTTCCATTCATATGCATGACGTGATTTACACATGAAACGATTCGTCTATCGTACAGCTTCTATTTTCACGAAAAAAGCGAAAATTCAAATGATAGTGACTTACAGGTTTTTAAAAATAACCGATTCAATTATTCTAATGCACGTTTTATATTAAACCTTGCCATATCAAGATAGGCCTATAAAATATTTTCCTTTCTTCAACCCTACGTTTTGCTTCATCGACTCCCTTTAATTTGATTCTATAACAAGCACCATACGAAATTACCATATTGCGAATGATTGCACGCAAGAGACTTAAAGGTAACCAGACTTACATGTTCTGGAAAATAAATTTTAAAACATTTTTTTATGATTACTATTTTTAAACTTACAAATATACACAGGTTTTCAATAACCAAAACACAAATTATAATTTTATTAATATAAAATAATATATGTTCGCTCCATATGCGTTAAAATAGATTTTAAAATAGTACATTATGAAACGAGTCACGAAACCTATGATATATGTTAAATGCTATAATAATAAAATAATTAATGATATATTAAAATTAAAAAGATTGGTGAATTTGTAAAATAATTACTATTTTTTGTTTTTTATAAGTAAAGTAATAACACTATTTTTTCTCTGGAAATCAATGGGATCTTGATTTTGGTAATGTAGTCTCCGTAATATTACGCGCGGAACTTTTTTTGAACGATGACCTTGCTTCCCCCTCTCTAGCACAATAAACAGAAGGCAAAAGCTCGCAGCAATGCACTGATGACAACATTCCAAACACATCTTCACTGGCGCGAAATAGAAACAATTTTCTTTTGAGACCAGAACTTCTATCCGTTATTTTCTCCAAAAAGCTATAGAAATGACCGAAGCAGGTAAAGATCTATTACAGGAGATACCTCGAACACCTGAGAAAGTTAGAACGCAAATTATTAAGTACGTTGTGAAGGCATGACTGGTTCTCCAGAGATTGGCATTGCTTTATAAAATCTAGTGGCCGATTTCGTAACTAATACCCCCACTCTACCCGCATTTCTTCAATCCATCGTTCAAGAAAAGTTGCGCGAGTAATAACTACACAGTCTACACACCGTATCAAAAGTGTATTTCAAGTGTTTCGTTATGCCATGGCGTATTTAAAATATATGAAATGATGATGTAATATTGGGTATTAATATACGAGTGTGATATTAAGCTACGAGCGCGGAAAGAGTATGGATCGTAAACTTCACACGACCCATTACATCAAGTTTCATACGCTAGTTTTTCTACGACTGATGATAAGTTTTATAAGTTAAACATTTACATCGAATCGTTTCGTGGCGGTAGACATGCAGAATTCAGCCAATGCCACTTATCGAACAGCTACCCTTTTTCTTTCCCCAGGTGGCTTTGGTTTTCTAATCCGCCTGTGAGAGAGTTCAAGAGTTGTGGCAATAAATCCGAGGTCACCATTTTCGCTTTTCTCATATTTCTGGAGGTGTTAACTCAATCTCTGAACGAATTGGCATTTTAAAATAAAGAATTGGCACACTTTTAAAGGCAACCACACGGCAGTAACATATAAGACTAAATTATTTGCATTCGGATTTTAACGTCAATCAAATGTTTCTTCTACCACTACGTATAGTCAGATAGGATCAAAGTAAAATTACAGTACAATTTATTTTAAATAATATTCCACGTAAAAATTGCTACTGAAAAAATAAATTAAAATCGGCAAGCGTAATGTAGTATTAAATGCAATTTTAATGTACACATTCGAGTGAAACATTTTCTAGAACAAATTTCAATGATTAATTAACTTCTCTGAGATTCGTCAAGAACCTGTATCGTAATGAGTGTAATTATGCAACGTGTTGCAAACATCAAATGAAAGAATTATACGAAGGAAATAAAAAATATGTTCTGTGTTTATTTGTGTGTTAAACAATGCATCTTATTCCACTTAATTTGTCATTAACCCACCTGCTGGACCTGCCCTGAGTCAAGTTTCATTCTGTGCATAATCGTTCCCTTTATACAGACTGAAGTCATTTCGCGATTTACTGCCTAACCGAACGGATCGTTCTTATCGTTATGAACAGTGACAGCCAGGACTCAGCAACTCTCCATCAAAATTGGAGACAAAGCTAGAGGTTGCTACTATAGGATGCGCTAGTGTCTCCAGATACGCTGCTGGTAAATCTCACCAACTTTCGCTCATACAAATTGATCAAGAGACACGAATACACTTTGATTATGAGCGATTACTGAAATAAATTACAAAAGTTAAATACTATGCGTTTATATTCTAAAATTAATTTATTCGTAATAATACACGCATGAAAGAAAAGATAGCGCGAACTGCGGCGAGATCTCTTGTACCAAACGCGTGTGTTTGCGTCCCGAGAACCCACGCACGTTGTAAATAACGTTGGTAACAGTTCGTATTTTTAGTTTCGTGTAAGAAGGTGATGCTCTAGAGCGTGCCACTGTGATGGTACCCACCAAGTTATACGGGAGTTATAGGGCCCTGGTGATGACCGTGTGACTGAAGAAAATCTGTGAACCAGTGTAAATCTTGTGGTCTGTTGAAAACAGTGTCCAATAGTGAGTGCTACGCAATATGTACAATGAGTACAGCCCGCAACGGGACAGCGCATCAGTGAGGCTCTAACAACACTAAACCAGTAATTATACTATCCCAGATTCAAACGTATCGATGTTGTACCAACGGAAACTACCAGTGGACGAGTTACGATCAATGGATCTCACCCAAATCCACAGACCTCAATGAGCACTGCAATACCCGGACACCCCACAAGGTAACGCTACAGGCCAACATGCCGCAGGGCAAAATTTAAAGCGTCCTTCTAATGATAACAGTTCGGCTAACAAGACAAAAAAGTCTAACCAACAATCAAAAGACAAGACAATATAGACAGTTCAACCCAATATCGTTATTCGATCCTCATTGGAAATAGATTTGAGGCACTGAATGGTGAACCGGATCTCAGCAATCAAAATAGGTTTAGTTAAGTTGTTGAAACCCCACGACGTGTGTCAGGAGCAGTACAAATCTCGCCAATGTATGTATCAAATATAACAATGCGTTTGCAAGGAGATTAATAGCAAAGGAACAACCAGTTTCACACTTCAATTTATAAATAATAGGGTAAAAAAACAACCAGAAAAAATCAGGGACTTTAGAGACATAACCAAATATTTAATTACCACTAGAAGACAATTTCATACTTAGAAGGACCTTGCAAATAAAAAATTCTCAGTTGTATTCAAAAACCTACACACATCAATCACAGAAGAGGAAATCTACACCGAATTAAAAGAAAAACACCCATCACTCATCAAAGTTACCAGACTTCGAAAAGACAGTAATCCAATTCCAAAAGTTGCAGCCAAATTCAACAGTGAGGAAAACCTAGAACATTTTAGAAATAAGACAAATATGTAATCTTATTGTAAAAGGAAAAGAAGACCTAAAGGACTCATTCAGTGCATGAAATGTTTAGACTTTTGCCATACAAAACACAATTGTAATCATAAAATAGCATGCATTTATTGTTCCAAACATCATTATTCTGCAAACGTTCCCCATAAAAATGAACCATTCAAATCTTATAACTGTCAAGGAAACCACAGAGCAGACCTCAGAACAATAGAATGCCCCTATTATGAAAAAAAACTAACAATAACAATCCCCAAATTAGAAAGAGAACCAATGGATCTCAAATTGGGCTTCCTCAAAATACCCAAATCAACTTCCCCAGACTGTCAAACTCTCAAAATATCCCAAGCTTTACACACATAAATAACACAAACAGAACACAAAATATTAATCAATATAATATCTCCAAAAATCTAAATTCACATGCAGACTCGAACGTGAATAAGTTTCTCAACTCCTTGATCAATATAATAGATAATCACTTCAATTATCTCACCCATAATAAATAACATTCAATCATCCATCTCAGCTTACATTAATAATAATTATGCAACAAACACAAATTAATAAGATTAGCATACTCAATTGGAATGCAAATGGAATAGTCAATAACATCAATTAACTGAAATATTTCATGTAAAATAAGAAAATAGACTTAATAACAGAACCATATTTAAACAATAGTATAAAATGCTGCATAACTGATTACAAAGCAATCAGAACAGATATATCATATACTAACGGTGGGGGAGTAATGATACTATTTAGGAGTACAATATCATGTTACCAAATAATATTACCAACAACCCCTGGTATTGAAACAGCAGCAATTAAGTTTGTTAATAACAACAATCTGGAAACAACACTCAGTAGCACATAAGCCTTCATCGTGGGAATCCAACAAACCAATGTTACTGTTATTATTGATCAACACACCCCAACAATAATCCTAGGAGATCTTAATGCTAAACATACACAATGGGGATCTAAAAACAATAATCCAACAATTATTACAACTAATAAACAGCAGCAAACTAAATATCATGACCCCCAATGACTTAACATATTATCCATTTGATCACTCTAGGAACCCAGACCTGTTAGACATAGGTAACACAAATTTAAAACATACGTTTATCTCCAGAGTACACCATGAAATGAACTCAGACTACCTACCAGTAACAATTACAACACAACATTTACCGTCCCACCCACCCTTATTCCAATTAATTGGCAAACGTTTAAAAATAATGTTAAACAACCATCCCTAAATTCAAAATCTTAAATACTCCTTCAGAGATATATCAAGCTATAGCAATACTCTATAACATAATATTAAGTGAATTACAGTACAGTAAATTAAACAAATCATCTAATAACACACAGAATAAAGAAAAGTGAACTACCCAAAAGCATAAGAAATCTAATTCACATAAAGAATAAAACAAGGAGATTATGGAATCACACTGATGCTCCGAAATTAAAAAGGAATTGAACTTATTAACATATATTACCAAACAAAACAACACTTTTCACACAAAAAGAGCAACAATACAATACCATGATTCAAACTTTAAGCTCAAGTAACAAGTCCACTTAGTACTAGGACAGGGAAACAATTCTCACTTCTTGAAAAAGCTGAAACACTAGCAAAACACTTTGCAGTTACATTTAAACCCAACGATTCACCCCCACACTCACAACACTAAATAATGACACAGCAACATCTTCTAATTATAGTGAGCCTTCCAGAATCAGATTCACGTCCCCCCAGGAAATAAAAACATAATAAAACACTTCCCAAAAAAAGACTCCAGGACATGACAGAACAAATAACAAAACTCTAAAAAATCTGCCAAACCAAGCCATAGCATTCTTAAATAACATTTATAACTGTATTAAAAACAGGTTATTTTCCACTCTTATGGAAACACTCTATAGTGATACCCATACCAAAACCAAACAAAAACCATCTAATATAGAAAATTAGAGACCAATAAAACTGTTACCATCTTTATCTAAAATTCTAGAGAAAATTATTCATAAAAGATTCAATAACTACTTCAACAAATATTATATCATTCCCAGGCATCAGTTTGGATTAACAGAAAAGTTAACCACCACACACCAATTATTAAGGATCACAGAACATATTCATACAGCATTAAAAAAAAAGCTACATACTATATCAACATTTCTACGCATTTCACAAGCATATTACAGAGTATGGCATCAAGGTCTCATGTACAAACTTAGAATCATTGGCCCACCCAAATAGCTAATCAACATCATTAATAGCTTCATTAGCAATAGAACTTTTTCAGTTTCAATAGATAAACATCTCTTAAACCTCAAACCAACATTGGATGGACTTGCTCAGGGTTCTCCACTTCCACCACTATATTATTCAATCTTTACACAGCTGATATCCCTACATCTAACACAACGAATATAGCAAAATTTGCAGATGATACAGCATTGTATTGTTCTAACACACCACTTATCACATTAAAAAACACAATATCACAACATTTAAACCAAATAGATTCTTGGGAAAACAAATGGAAAAATAAATGAAACCCATCTAAGCCAACAGCAAAAACCTTTTCATTAAAAAAGATTTCAACACCACCACCTCTTACACTGGACAACACCATTCTTTGCACTCCACTAAACAAAACAGTGAAATATCTAGGACTGCATTAAGACACCAAACTTAACTGGAAATAACATATAAACATTAAAATACAAGAAACAAATGCTAAGCTAATTCAATTAAAACCATTAATAAATAATTCTACTAAAATACATTCTCAGAGCTGGTTTGTCCCAAAAGCACGAGCTATCCCGCCGCGTGAGTGGCCTGTTTAACACATTTAGATTTGAGTTTATTTGGTCCAAAACTGATGATGATGAAGTATGGAGTACATCTGTGCACTTTTTTTTAAGTTCAAGAATCCCTTCCCGTCATTTTACCTATATCATTTACAGTAATATTTTCATTTCAATTATAAAGAGTTAAAAGATGAGAAAACATTTTAAGAGAAAAACAAATTAAATAAAAATAAAAAACGTTTGAAAAATTAGCAACGTTTGAAAAACTGGACATTTTCGTTTCCAACTTATAAAAAACTTATTTGCAACGGTAAACGAACTGCAGATTTATTTTTATGCATTTTTAACAAAATAGTAGCTCACCCTCAGCTCACTCCTACCTCTTTAAGCAAAAGGAGAGTTCAACAAAACATGCACACAGTAAAGCTACATTATGTCCAGACCAAACAAGAGGCCATCTCAGCATTTTCTCAATGTATCAGGAAAACTGGTCAAAAACCGGATCGAGATGGGGAGCTTTTGGGTTCCAGGTGCTTGGTGGTCGGTCGGGTTCAAGAACCCAAGGTATGTAGGGGTTTTTTAAGTCACATCAGTGGTTATTTTAGTTAAACAAACTCACAAACCTTCATTATATTCGAAACGTTTTTTAATAGAAAACAAATGAAAATTGAGTAAAATTGTTAATTTTGATATGTGAATGTCATACTTGAATAACGTACATCATTTTTTTAACAGCATAAAAAATTTGAGCAACAAAAATGTATAATTTTCAGAAATAGAATTTATACATGTTTCATCTAAAGCTAATTTACCGATTTTTTTTTGATGCGAAATTCCGAATAATTTTCAAACAAGTCATAATTCTGCGGCATTCTCAAAGTTTAAAATTCAACTGCCTGCTTGAACCATAGTACGGAACACACGCATTACAACAATGCCAAAGGAGACATCTTATCAGTGCACACGCATTACATCCACGCCAAAGGAGACATCTTATCCAATTCAAACATCCAACCTAACATTAAAGCACGTAAATTTTAAATAAACAATAAATCATCCCAATCCCAATCCAACACCTTAAAAAACAAAAACAAAAACGGAGCAGTGATGTCAAGCTCAAAATGCCAAGGATGCCTATTCCTAACAATGAAAAATATATTGTATCCAAGCCCTTGAAAGGCCACATGGCCGAACAAGAAGAAAATAAATGAAAAAAAATCTTATCACTGCACAACACACGCATTACAACCACGCCAAAGGAGACATCTTATAAGTGCCCAGACACGTCCGCAGAAAGATGAGGAAACCTGCGCCCGAGCTACCATCGATCCTCGGATGGCTCTGGAAGCAAAGTCCGAATATAGGTCGGGCCTGGGCTTCAAGATGCATTCTAAAGGCTGCAATCTCAGAATGGGCTTGCCGCGAAAGCCCGAACCATTCTCCTGCTTTTGTGACTTATTTAAATGTTCCACATGTGCATTAATTATGAAAGGAATCATCTCTACTACTAGGATCTATTACTTAACCTTATGACTCCGGAACTTCCGAAGGGGGAGGCGGGTCACTGAAATAAATACAATAAAACAATTTTTATTATGAAAAATGATAATTTTATTAATTGCTTATCAATTAAAATTAAAACCGTAATTACATTAAAATTTCAATAATATCATTAGTGAAAATGAAAAACTGTAACAAATGTTTAATAATATTTAATATAAACAATACATTGAATGGATTAGGTAAAAATATTAAGAGTGATCAGTTTCAGTGCCTTGGACACACTACATTTTTTCTGAATGCCTATTACAAACATACTTATTACACAGCAAATACTGGACTTCCTTTGACAGAAGAACAGTAATCTTGATGGGCTCGTATTTTCTTGATATTCCTGTCTAGAATACTATACATAAAATGTAAAATTTCCTCTGATACGCCATTTACGTTTATACTGCTTTCCTGAGCTTGAGGTTTTGCCAATTGCAGTCCAGCTAGGAGAAGGAATAGTTTTTTTTATATTTCTTTTTATTTCACCTAGAGTGTTATTTGATGAACATTATGTAAGCATTTATATCTCAGGTATCAATTAAAGAATAAAATTCTGATAAAGACCATCTTATATTTCTCTGTAATACGTTTTCATAACACTTAATAGTATTTGGAGGAACACAAATCAATATTTTTATTTTTATGTTATTGCGAAATAACTTGCAATTAACGGTGAAGATTACAATATTTCACACGATGCCCAGTTGAATGTAACTCAAAAGAAATACATTCTACGAAAATATTTTAAATATTAATGAGAAAAATGAATGCATGTGGTTTCAAGACTCCCCCCACTCACTTCGGAGTTTTAGGATTAAAACTCCAAATTTCAATATTTGTCCCAAATACGTAATAACCTTCTCGTGTTCTTGGTTGTAAAGCAACTACACGTGCACATACTTCAAGTTATTACTGTGTGATTGGAGGTTAGGGGTAGTAATGCCAAGGGGTTTAGTTTGATCCGATGTAGTCTCTAAATATAGTCCATTTTTGAATTGATACATATCGTGTCGAAAGGCATGCGGCGATGTTTATATGAATATTTTCGTAAAGAAACTGAAAGTGATGTCTTATCCATAAATTCTAAAGGATGCCTCATGCTTAAATTCAATATGATGCCTTGCATGCCGAAGAAAAAACACACAATTTCTGCATACAATCCAAGACTGCACACAATCACTGAATATCAAGTAGCTCGCACTAAGCACTTTCAACAAACATTCAACTAAATTCGCAATGTGCTGCCTCTTAAATAAAAAAAATCGTCAAAACAATATTTATTGAAATAGAGTGTAACAAGTGGTATTTACTTGCATTCCAGGGACATAACACATAGGTTTAAAGTCAATACTCTTCAGTTAGTAAAACCACATTGATAATAGTAACTCAACCCTTCACAAACACTCAAGCTAGCAAACGTTTATGAAATAAATGGGAATAATTTGTACATGTTATTTATTGACCCACGAATACGACTGGACAAACGTTAGTAGAAAAATAATATTTCACATGAGTAAACAGAGGATACTTACTAGTTTACATTAATAATATGAAAATGGAAGGAGAAAAAAGTACTGAATGAACATTTTGGGGGAACGGCGCCTCCAACAGTCGATGCCAGCGGCTAAAGCTAGTATGTTCGTTCGATAGACCACAGTGAAGGCTAATCCAAAAATACATTAAATAAAACCAAAATCTCTGTTCTCTAAATTGACAAAAAATGTTGGTCCTTAACGGCCTAATTTAAGAATCAATTAGTATAGAATTGTATGGAAAATAATCCACTATTATAGGTATTTTTAAGTTGTTAAGGAATTTATAAGGTGAAGGTACCTTTTTATTTCATTTGATACGTTGTATTTTTTTACGTAATAAGGTGATATTAAATGTTGCGTACATCACTGGACATGGCGTGGAGTAATTGATGAAAAAAGCGCTACGAAATTCATCGCAACGGGAAGCACTGGTTCTGGGCGTATGCTGCGTAAATCATGCTTTTTGCCAGCACTATTTGTCTTGATGTACGAGTATAAACCACCCTAAATTGTACTTCACACAACAAGAGACTGTTTGACGGCACTTCACTTTCATTGTAAATAATATGGACTTACATTCAACGCAGAAAGAAAGAAAAGTATGGCAGCCAAGCTCAACCGTAGCTATATTACGTAACTGCAACATACGAGAATGAAAAATCATCCTTAAGACTAAATTTAATAACAAACATTGTTTTACTAGAACAGGTATTCAATACATCCGTTTTAGCTTGTTACAAATATTACTTAAACGCTCCGTTCACGTTCACAATCAGTTATTGTTAATCTATTGATGTAATATATGGTTAAGTATTTGACTAGCGACTGGCACGAACTCTACCTTAACCGGTTTAAATGTCAATTTTTGCATTATCTAAATATTTTTTTCTTCCGGAACAACTTCTTACGAGGATTAAAATCCCCAAAAATATTTTCCAGACAGTTGAAATGACGAAACCGACACACTGACTGATAATCAAAGCAAATACAAACAAAACGCAACAAATTCTTTGAAAAGTGAAGAAAGCTTTACGTATAACACATCGACCATTTTCTGCAATGAAACAAAGAGTAGCAACAGAGTTCCCAAATACCAAGACAATGAGAGCTTCTCTGAGAGTTTTAACTGATACAGGTTCTACGGAGTCAAAATAAGACTTGGTAGTGAATTTGTCACAAATAAAAACACTTCCATCTAATGCTGTGTTCAATCGACATGCGTCGCCTTTAATTTTTTGAGACAGTCCGGCATCCACAGCTCTTTGAATCAGAATATCAAAGCGTTTAGCGTGTACCCAGTTATTACGAATCATAAATGATGTGTAACGGGGACTGAAGAAACACGGTGGGGGGCGAATCAATGTAACGCCGTACTGTTCTTGGTACACAAACTTAACAGCAAACGAGAAATCATCATTGAGTAAAAGTGCTTCCTTCTTTCCATGAGGAAGTTTGTCTGTGGCTTTGGAAAGCAAAGACGCGTGTATGCCTTCCGCACCTTCCAAAGAATGCAGCATTAGGGAACTTATAAATACGCTCACACTCGTAACTATTGCGTTTAGGTCTTCCAAAGTGTGTATCTTTTCTTGACGCCCAGGAGAAAGTATAGATCCAGTAAGATCACCGCCGATAAAGTTCCACAGGAAGAAACTCAAAATGCTCATCCAAACCATGAGGCGACCCATACGTTGATCAAAGGCGCCTGTTATGAGGGTGCATATGACTTCAAGCACAGCGAAGAGGAGTTCCATTCCATAAGAAATCACAACTCCAGAAACAAGCGTTATGATACAAACAACTGTTGCCAGCAATATGGAAAGAGATACCGTTGTTACCATGCTTTTCTCAACAGATGAAGGTTTCGGAAGGAGAAAACAAATATCATTCTTATCGTGAGGATATAAATTACTTATTTTTGCGTCCACCAACGAGCCAATGTAAGTTGATTCTGTGTGCAAATCTATTTCACCTTTTAAAAGTTTCTCAATAGCAGTTTCTCTACTCCATTTAATACCAACAGCAATGCATTTCAACTTCAAACGAAATTTTACCAAATTTATCAACATTAAGTTGGGATCCAATGATTTAAAACTTGCAACGCCTTGTGTTTCTGCGCACCACTCCCGCAACACTGCCTTATCAGTAAAGGAAAAACCGTATGTTACAGTATCATCACTTGAAGATGCTGCATGAACTCTTTTCAACGAATGTTTCTTTGACACGTTTCTTGACATTTCATCACATATAAGTTTGTTTTGAAGAGAAAGAATAAGCTCTCTTCGCGATGAAAATGTGAACATCGGAAATACGAGTGTTAAAATTAGAACGCACTGCATTTCAAACATTTGTATTTTTCTTCTTTAAAGAAAGTAAAATAGCAAAATCAGTCCTAACACCTAATGCGAAACAATATAAACTTGATACGTCAAGTGGTATTTGTCTGAATACGCAACACACTTCAAATTTATAAATCCAAAACATTCTGATATATGCAGAGTACTTCTTCTCAGAAGAGTGAAAATAGAGAAGTTGGTCAAGTTTCTTTTTAAAATGTTTTGCGATTTCGGGGAAATCCACTATCAAATTTGATCCAGATTGGAAGAAATGCAATCGACGCTGTTTCCAAATGGATGATTTTTCAGCCGCATACAAATTAAAGTTAACACGTATGTGATAATGAGACCAGATGGCAACTTACGATAATGGCTTGATAAAATGGGCGAAGAAATCCAAAATCTTCTGAAACAAGTTGTAAATTATTAATGTTTACCCACAAAAAAAAGAAGAAATATTAGGAGAGAGATCTCTTGTGATATAAAAGTTCAACTTGTCTGAATCTATTTGTATTGTAAGTAGTTCACTATTTGTATTGTAACTAGTAACCTTCAACAAGTCGTCTTTGAACCATTTAAGAAAGTTCAGAAATTTATACACTTCTCTATGTGGCATTAGTCGTATATTGGTGCAATAATGCAATATTAGCAAATAAGAATATTTAATCTGTAATCTTCTTCCAAAATTATCCCTGTTAAATAGTTGACTCAGTACGATTTTCCAAACACTGAATGAATGTTATGTTTTTATTACAAGAATATTTACTTTTCAAATATTTTGTTTTCCAATAAAATAATATTTTTTTTGTGTTCCCCTTAATGCGTACTTTTCTTTTGTAGTCTCATACATGTTTCCATTGTTTGTTTTTTTGAGGCAATTAACTTCTTTCGTGCGTTTGAGTAAACGTTTTTTTCCGTGAAGGGCCTGAATACTTCCTCTTGGCAGTATGATTTTATTGAAAGTTCGTTTGAAATGGTTTTATCAAAGGAAAATTATTACAAAGGCGACTCAATTGAAGTTTTGTGTAATTATTATTATGATTAAAGTAATTGGGAAGCAATGAGGATCATTAGTGTGACAATTTCGGGAATAAATATGTACAGAATAAACTAAATACATTTTTAATAAACTCAATATTAGAAAACTCAAAAAATATTTATTCAAATAAAACAAAAATTTATTTCGTTATACTTTAATTCATATCCTAGCGAAACTCGTAAGACGTTGTCCTTCCATCCATCTCTTTCTTTCTCCTTTCCTGATCTATTCTATCTCCTCTCTTTCCCTATCCTTCTCTGTCACTGCCTCTGTCGCTGTCTCTCTGTCTCCATCTCAACGAGTCGCTCTGGGTCTCTCTGTGTTTCTCTCTCACTCTTTCTCTCTTTTCTCTCTCTCTTTCTGTTTCTGTCTGTGTCTCTGTCTCTCTCCCTCTCTCTCTCTATCTCTTTCTGTCTCTGACACTAGGTCCCTCTGTACGTCTCTTTTTGTTCCTCTCAGTCTCTATCTCTCTCTCCCTGTCTCTCTCTCCTTTCCTGCCTGTCTGTCTGTCTGTCTCTCTCCCCCCTCTCTCTCTCTCTCAGTATTTCACTCTCTCCCTTACTATAACGCGCCGCTGTCCAGACCTTCTCGGCCTCGTCATGCGTCACACGGCAACGCTCAGCAACAATGAACCCCACGTGGAGAGAAGTGTGAATGGAAATTGAATTAAAGTGAAGCTCAATCTTGTGCTGCTGCGCCATCCAGTAGAGTTTCAACAAAACTAACAGCTTATAAACATTCTGAGTGACAAAACACGTAGATGTGCCAACTTTCATGGAGATCCCTCCCAAGGTGTCGCAGTTCACTGCTCTTGTGTATTATATTGTAATGCCCATAACTTCTCGGGATATGTCGGGCGCCAGGTTCAGTTCCTGTAACGAATGGATGGAAGTGAAGTGGAGGTCAAAAATCAGTCCATTGACTCGTTTCTGACAAAATTCAATTTATTCTGACACCATCGAGCTGCAGGGAAGTTTCAGGTACGTAGAGAGCGACACATTACTTTTTAAACTTATGTTCGAAGCTCTATAACCTAAACAGTTAATGGAACAAATTCCTTAACACTAACATGTAATAACTTATTTCTAATGATTCAATGCATAATTTTAACTCAATACAGCAAGGCTGAGCGCGGCCACTCTTATTCTCATCCTCAAAATGTTCCTGCAAATGAGCCCCCGCATCATAACTACGGGAGAAGTTCGACTTCGTTAAATAACCGGCTTATTCACCACTGGCTGGCGTGGCTCCGTAGACCGGCCGCATGGCGTCCTCATTCAAGACGGGCGGGCGGCCTCAGGTCACCGACCTCCCACTGGGTGGTTTCCTCCTCGCTGGCAGCGTGTAGTGGCGACGAGAGGCCGTCACTCGTGCGGGCTCAGTCCAGTTGAGGACACACCGGTAAGGCCGTACGTTTAGTGGCGGGCTTGAATGGGCCGATTATTGGCAGCTGAGGCAAGCGGAATGCGATGCAATCTTACGCGAAAGTGACGGCAGGTCGTTGCCATCTCCCGCCCAAGTTACCTCCGCGGTAATTTTAAGTGCTTAATCGAGAATCTGAATTGTAGTGTCTATTTCAGAATCTCTATGCAAGTCTCTATTCGAGATCCGAATGCTAAGTGTCCATCGAGAAGTCTGGAATCCTAAGTGTCTATTCGAGAATCTCAATGCTAAGCTCTCTATTCGAGAATCTGAATGCTAATGGTCCATCTTCGGGGAATCCTGAATCTAAGTTCTCTTCGAGAATCTGAATGCTAAGTAAAAGTTTCTCTGCGCTCTTGCGGTCCAAGTTTACCTCCGTCCCCCCTCCCAAAACGTTTCCGAACCTGCAGATCTGCCCTTCCTCACGATGAGACGTCCCCATAGGCCTAAACCTAAATGCGTCTTAATTTGAAAGTTCGCCAATCGGGGTTGCATGCGTTTACGCCAATTTTCCAGGGGAGATCTTCTTTCTACCTCGGGCCATCTCTATTATCTCTCTCTCTCTCTCTCTCTGTGTGAGCGATGTCAGAAGATTCTTCTGCAGCTGTCGCGAATCACTTGTTCGGCGGTTGCGTTTTTTTCTGAGCCATAAATTGTCAGCGGAGGCGAATCGGCACCAGCGACTGTTGAGTTGTAAATAACCCCTTTGGAATTTGGATTCCTGGCGCGGGCGCGTGGCCAAGGGGGCGCGGGCGCGTGGAAAAGGAGGCGCGGGCGCGTATGTTGTCTTGAGTGGTGGCTCCGGAAGGGAGGCAGCGGGGGCGTTTATGACGGGTCATAATGTGTCTGCCAGCTAGAGGTCCCTCATCAGCCGTCGGTCGGGCAGCTGTCATGCGTGTCCGCAGCCTGGCGGTCGTAGGGCCTCTTGCGCAACAAAAGCCACGTCCGCGACCTAGCTTAACTGTGATGGGAGCTATTTCGATTACGACATTATTAATCAATTTAATTTGGTGACGCCACAATATGATATATATATATAATCACGTCGTTATCTCAGAATCCACCTGCTTTGTTGGTACTTGATACCGGGAAAAATCCACTTAGATAAAACGTTCTGTCTTTCCATTGTCTTTCTGTCCGTCGTCCATGTGGTCAATGCCAGTCGCCAAAAGCGTCGCAATTGGTTTTCTTAAAAATTGATATTCCAGGATTTATTTAATGGAAAAGAACGTACCTGAATGTTGATTTTTGGCTCAACATTATTTTCAAAATTTTCTCAAAATGGCTTAAAATGATTGAATAAACTATTTTCTTCTATGCCCTTAAAGAATCGTGCACATTTTCATATTTTCCTTCCTCTAATTTTCCGAAAAATTGCAAAAATTTTCAAACTTTTTTTCGCCTTTTTTCTAGAACTAACAAATTTAAAAATAGGTATTTTTCCTGCATGATATATATGTTTTTAAAGACCCTTATTGGAAAAAAGATCATGTATAATTTTTCAAAAATAGGAGTTTTAAGCAGTTTATAAACATGTTTATAAAAAATAACTCCAATTTATGTTGCTTTAAATATTCTCGTACGTATCAAATGAACATGAAAACACAGAAAAACGTACGTGTGTGAAAAACAAAGAAATGAGTAATATAACGCAAAGAAGTAACAGACTTAAAACATGAAGTACCCACGCAGCAGGTTGAATTGTTAATATTTTCGGAGTACGTTCAAGGTCCAAAGTTAAACTTACTAAAAGGCGACAATATTTTATGTTAAATGTAGTTTATTAAGTGTCATTTGATATCTCTGTTTAATACGTGCAGCATCGTTCGATGAATGAAGAGGAAAAAGAACACATGAAGAAGACAATAATATAAACTTCATATATTGGATATAGAAAAATACTGGAAAATTACGGGCGCTATGTAGTAAAAGTAAGTGTAAGTGTTATAATTTTTGACAAATAAATTACTTTTTTCTCCTGTATTCGATTTCGTTTTTTAAATATCAAATGGAACTTACTTTTCGAATACTTTCATTTACAAAGTGTACAAAAATGTAGTTTGGACCTCCAAAGAGTTTATAACTTGTTTTCTCGTTACTTCGCACGAATCTCTTTGAAGGTCAATTCCATTGCTAACTCCATATAACAAAATTACAGGCGCGAACATTTATGGTTTCCTTAAGAGTTAAAAATATGATGCAGCGTTTATCTGGACTTATTATCTAGTCTCCAAATGCTGGACATGCGAGCAACCTCAGAGTTATCCACAATTTGCATTAGCGTGTTGTCAATGACTAGGCCAATCTTCGAAGTTGCTGCAAAAACCCACTGCCTTCATTTTCGTATCTCAGTGGAGTAGTCTCCTTTCAGACTGCCTCCCGAGATGACAGGCAAAATGAGATTTTTTTGCGCAGTCTCGTTCGATGTAGTTTCCTTCATTTTGAGAGTTTCAGCATAGTCACGACAAAGATATCTGACAGTTTTGTGGAATGACTTATAAGCGGCCAGTTACCCTATGCGGTGGAGATATGGACATTTTTTTATTTGAAATTGGTCAAAACTAACAGCAAAGTCACAAAACCACTTATTAACAAAACAGTCAAAAATCTTATCTTTATATAATATATCTTACTAGTAATAATTTATTAATTTTGTTATAAAACTAATGTAATTCAACTTTGTACGAACATGTACAAACTCATTGTGGTATACCTACGCTACACTTCCACGGTTGGCTTGTATTTCGTACGTCAGCGTTTTGTTTGCCTGCAAAGACTACACTAGTTACATAAATAGGTAATCGAAACTTAAAAACACCATGTAGTAGGTGATAGTTAGTTATCACGGGATGCGAGCTTCATTGAGATGAGGAGGGTGAATAGTACGCCGGTCATACTCAGTTATTGACCCTCTCCCTACCGTAAGAGTCCCACATTCCC
>BOPP01000067.1:6361618-6385027 GCA_017312745.1 Gryllus bimaculatus | reverse complement strand
AAAGTACCCTGAATGTTGATTTTTGGCCTCAACATTATTTTCAAAATTTTCTCAAAATGGCTTAAAATGATTTGAATAAACTATTTTCTCATGCCCTTAAAAGAATCGTGCACATTTCATATTCCTTCCTCTAATTTTCCGAAAATTGCAAAAATTCAAACTTTTTTCGCCTTTTTTCTAGAACTACAAATTTAAAAATAGGTATTTTTCCTGCATGATATATATGTTTTTAAAGACCCTTATTGAAAAAAGATCATGTATAATTTTTCAAAAATACGAGGAGTTTAGGCAGTTTTTAAACATTTTATAAAAAATAACTCCAATTTATGTTGCTTTAAATATTCTCGTACGTATCAAAGAACATGAAAACACAGAAAACGTCGTGTGAAAAACAAAGAAATGAGTAATATAACGCAAAGAAGTAACAACTTAAAACATGAAGTACCCACGCACAGTTGAATTGTATTATTTTCGGAGTCACGTTCAAGGTCCAAAGTTAAAACTTACTAAAAGGCGACAATATTTTATGTTAAATGTAGTTTATTAGTGTCATTTGATATCTCTGGTTTAATACGCAGATAGTTCGATGATGAAGAGGAAAAAGAACACATGAAGAAGAAATAATATAAACTTATATCTTGATATAGAAAATACCTGGAAAATTACGGGCGCTATGTAGAAAAGTAAGTGTAAGTGTTATAGATTTTTGACAAATAAATTACTTTATTTTTCTGTATTCGATTTCTTTTTTATTATCAAATGGAACTTACTTTTCGAACTACCTTCATTTACAAAGTGTAACAAAAATGTAGTTGACCTCCAAAGAGTTTATACTTGTTTTCTCTTACTTCGCACGAATCTCTTTGAAGGTCAGATTCCATTGCTAACTCCATATAACAAAATTACAGCGAACATTTATGGTTTCATTAAGAGTTAAAATATGATGCAGCGTTTATTGGACTTATTATCTACGTCTGCCAAATGCTGGACATCGAGCAACCTCAAGAGTTTACCACAATTTGCATTAGCGGTGTTGTCATGACTAGCCAATCTTCGAAGTTGCTGCAAAACCCCCACTTGCCTTAATTTCGTATCTCAGTGGAGTAGTCTCCTTTCAGACTGCCTCCGAGATGAACAGGAAAATGAGATTTTGCGCAGTTCTCTTCGATGTAGTTTCCTTCATATTTGAGAGTTTCAGCATTAGTCACGACAAAGATATCTGACAGTTTTGTGGAATGACTTATAATCGGAAAGTTACACTATGCGGTAGAGATATGGACATTTTTTATTTGAAATTGGTCAAGAACTAACAGCAAAGTTAACAAAACCACTAATTAAACAAAACAGTCAAAAATCTTATCTTTATTATAATATATCTTACTAGTAATATTTATTATTCGTATAAAACTAATGTAAGCAACTTTGTACGAACATGTACAAACCTACATGTGGTATACCTACACTACAATTCCACGGATGGCTTGTATTTCGTACGTCAGCGTTTTGTTTGCCTGCAAAGACTACACTAGTTACATAAATAGGTAATAGAACTTAAAAACACCATGTAGTAGGTGATAGTTAAGTTATCACGGATGCGAGCTTCATTGAGATGAGGAGGGTGAATAGTACGCCGTCATATCATGTTATTACCCTCTCCTACCTGTAAAAAGTCCCACATTCCCCTCGCCTGGCTTTCATTTTCGAATCATTATCACTCTCTCCTTCTTCAAAGTAAGCATCCTGGCCACTACCATTGCGTCTCTCTCGTGGTACCTATTCTCTACCCACGTCGCCATGACGTTCCAAATGACATCGCTTTGTTCTCATTTTAGATTAGATTAGCTTTATTAATAATTCTGCAATTAAGTTTGAGAACCTGGTGGCAGAATACACTAACAAAACATTACTGACTGTTTTGTCACCGATCTCGCCTCACAACAGCCCGTAATATCGAGAGTTGTTTCGGATCCAAATGCTCAGAGACAACAGTGTTTTCTACACAACATAATTGATCAGAAGGTCGCAGATATTTGAGGTTCAACGGTTGTGGATATTCGACACTAGGTACTAGCAAGGTCGAATTCAGTCGCTGTCTGGAGGAGAATTCTGGGGACCCGCAGCAATGATCAGTAGTTTTCCGTTTATTCTCCGCTTAACATCAGGCGAATTCCGTAGCAGTACCTTAACTAACGGGCCACGGATCGCGCGGGGTCTTTCCTCCCTCTTCCTTGTCCTATTCTCACACCTCACACACTTACACTAACATGAACGACACTATCACATTGCCGGGATACCGGTCGTCAGTTCAGAGCTTGTTCGGACTGGGGTGATGCACTGCTGGTGGGAAATACCTGGCTGGGGAAAACTTCACTAGCCGACTATACGTCGGCGCCAGATCTTGCAATACAGCGAGAAAGACCACCGCCTCCTCTGAGAAAAATATTGCACTACACTTACGGGACGATCAATTATCCCATTCGCATCCTCAGCTCTATCCCTTATTCCATCCCTAACCCCTCCTCAACGTCATTTTCAACCCTACACTCGTACCACATCCCCAACTCCCTCTCCCATCCTATTCCCTCCATTGTTCAACACGCCCTGCATCCTATTCTCCCAGCCTCTTCCCCATTCCACAGTTGCCCAGCGGCGCTGCACGCCCGTGCGCTACCCGCGTGCAATCCGCTTAGCTCCGCGGGGGACGCGGCCGCCCATTGTCCCGCAGGGTTCGCTCGTGAGAAGGGCGCCCCGCCGAGCCAGCACACGCGCCGGCAAGGGGCGTGGCCCTTCGTGCGAATGGACCGGGAGACGTGGTTCAGGGCATCGCCTGATGTCACTGCAGTGCCTCTGACTGAGAGGTCTTAGGGCTGGCGGCACGGTTTTCGACACTTGTGTAACGTATTAGCCAGCGTGCCTCGTGGCATCTATTTGGGGACGCTTGGCAGATTACCCTTTAGCCACAGGAAGAGGGTTTTTCCGTAAAGGGAAGAACGCGAACGGGAGACACGGAGGCTTATGTGGTTTCCGGCTTATAGAAGCTTTTCACTGCTATAACAAGCGAGGGTGGCGTGACTAAGTAGTCACGTGGCCTCCGCCTATATAAACAGAGTTGTACAGAGCCATGAGTGGTTTTCGGAGGACAGTGGAGAACCTTCCGTTGCGTGTGCACAAAAAACTTGGCGCCACGACGGTGCATAATGCGAGCCAGGCTCGCGAGGGCTCGAGGCACGTAGTTGACGAAGCCTGCGTCGACTTTGTGTCCTTGAGGACTTGCCGGTTCACGGGGGAGCGATTGCTCGTGTGCGTTGTCCGAGTGTAAGAGTGGGTTGAGGCCACGATTCACGCCGATTCTCAATCGAATAAGATCGCTCCTGCGATCGAGGCAAACCAGCCGTTGGTGCGCCAGGAAACGGACCTTTGTGTCCCAGGGCGTGACCACCGCGTCAACGGAAGCTAGCTTTTGCGCCGCTTCAAAAGTAGTAGGAGTGGCGAAATTGCCACAAATCAAAAACCATCTTTTCAATAGGCGTTTGGAATCGCTTCCCGCGATCGAGGGGATAGTTTAGTCTATCCAGAGCTAGGTGCTAAGTAGATTATTAATTGTATATATTTTTGTTTTGTTTTTCTTTGTTAATAAAATATTGTTATACGAAAGCTCTGTGTCTGTGGTCGCTGTGAGTATCCATGACGTCACACTTGCCACGTTGCTAGGTCGCGTTCTGTCGCTCTCTGTGGGAAAATTTTAATGGCTGGCTGCTCTGATCGGCTGTTTTCCGTGGTGCCTCCGAACATCACCAGGTGAATGCCGGAGCAGTGCCCATACAAACGGGCCTCGGAGCATGCACGATTTTCTTCTTCTTTGTCTTATCGTCATCCCTATCTTAGATTCACTTACACTAACACGCTCTATCTACCACACCAGTCGGGAGTTTAGAGATTGACCTGGCTGCGGCGGTGCCCCGTTAGTGGGAGACACCTGGTTGCGGATAGCCACGCTAACCGACGATAAGCCTTCTCCAGATCTCGCCATCCTGCGACGAAGATCACTGGTACAGCCCGAAGGAAAACGTGCACTACACTTACGGGACGAATGTTGTTAGCAGTCTAATATCCCAAAATGACCAACAATAAACCAACAAACCAACCAATCGTGTAGGTGGTGGCGTCCATACCACAGTGGATGAGAGTAGGTGTATCAAGTCCAACTCATTAATGAAGAATGGGTGCCTTTCAATGAAAGGAGTTGTATAGAAAAGTAGTTTAATAGTGTATTACATTAGTAGTTTATTAATTCCCAACCAGGAACAACATACGATTTTATTGTATACTGTGGTATCATTGGCTTATCCTGCTCTCAAGCTTTCCATTGTGGGTGCTGTAAAATTTGCTTTCTGAAATTCGATAAATTCGCAAATAGAATGACTAGTTGTGGCTTTTTTCTGCAATGTAATTACAATGTCATTAATTCTTTCGTTCTTACACAATTGTGATTGAAATCGCCAGTGGCCATAAAACCAATAATGCTTACTATTTATAACATATTTTTTCCAGTAATATTTCTAAATTTGTCCTTTTCGAAAATTTAGGAAGTTTAACTTAAACTGGATCCGTGCCATTCTTTTAAGCGTTACTTCTTATATTCGTGGGTAATATTTGAAGAACAAGTTTGGGATTTTTTTTTGAGAATTTTTTTTCTAAATTTAGCACGTTGATGTTACCAGGGCCCTCTAATAAGAAATTTTCTGCCGAAAATTCGCCGGTTTTTCTCGTAGCATTACATTACTTTCTCTCTCACCTGCGTAAGCAATAGCGGGAAAGTAACAATTACTTCTGCTAAATATTTTTTGTATTTAATAGGCCATTATAACACATAAATTAAATAACTTGGTACTATGTGCCTAAGCCGAAGGCCTTTAAGCCTTTACAATACCTACATCCTACCGTGTTCTAACCTTTCGAATTCTGCCCATCGCATTTCGGCTCATGGCCTCAAAGCCTCGTAAAGAGACCATAAGATGCCGGCTGAGCAAAAAAAACCTTGAAGGGGAAACTCCCCTGTTAGAAGCCGAGTACATCCTAATCTAACATAGTAAATAAGGTAATAGCGGTTTTTGTTTATTTTATTAACGTTGAATAAGATTAAATATTTGTAAGCGTGTGTGTGAAAATAAAATATGTGAATAAACAATAATGGTAAAACGCTAATTGTAACCGCAAAAGAAGACAAAAACTTCACGAAAATTAGGAAAAAAGGTAAAAAACTTTTGCAGGCTAGAACTAATATAAATTACATACACCAAACAACCAAACTTTCCTTAAAAACTGAACGCAGCAAAATATTCTTCGACGATATTTGAATTGTGGATTAAATATTAATAACACATTTTGTTATGAATTCGTTCAAAAACAATTAATAATGCTTTACAGAATTATCTCTATACGAAATAGGGTGAGTGTGTGAAAACATTTTGTGTCCTACCTAGACAATTCATATCACTACGCGTTCACGTCAAGACAAAGAGAAATTTCTAACAATAATATTTATACGGAAAAGAGTGGATGTGTGGGTGTGGGTATGAAAATATTTGGAGTACCATCGTGTTAAATTAACTTTATTTCAAAAATCGTTCACCCCAAGAAAATGCCTAATAATGGGATCTATAATGAAAAACATTTGCTGTCTTGACGTCATATTCTAGCCGTTCTACGTGCTTTCAGAGCGGGAGAAATATGAACAAGATCGTTCGTAGTTCAAGATTGGATTTTTTTCACCAGAGGATTACGAGGGCTTGCGGCGAATCACAGTCTAGCGCCTTCCTTAGCCCCTGGCAAGGCTCCATTTTCAATTTTTCTTCCGTCCTTACATTGTAGTACAGGAAATATCTGAAAAAAAGACGTGATTCTAAAGCAGCTTTATGTTGAAGTTAATAGTGCATAAAAGGAACAGCAATAGATTAACAAAAATGTCTATGGTGTAGGAAAAAAGATGATTATTCAGTCCAATATAAACAAAAAAGGCCAACTCTCGTTTATTATGTTGAAGGGTAATTTAAAAGGAAGATAATAAAATGGGTGTATTAAAGAAGAATAGGAATGCTGTTCACTGTATTTAACAATACTATTTTATTGACAAGTCGACAAACATTACGTAAAACACGGCAGCGATACTACGTTTTCCATTAGCTTACGTTCTGCCAAATCGTTTCTTTTGTTTCACTCAACTACTGAAATGTAAAGACCGAGAAAATCACAAATCTTAACAATAACACAATATCTGTTTTCCGTTTGATAATTGACCGAACTGCTAACCAAACAACAGCTCATTTTGTTTCTTAAAGATATCATTGCCGATCCCACAAAGAATCCAACGATTCTAGACATTTGTTGACCGTGTTTTTGTAATCAGGGTTCGGCAATGAGTTTTTTCTGAAGAAAATCCGCCGTTTTTTCGCGATGCATTACATACCTTCATCTATACTACGTGTATTACTTTGTATATACGTACATATTCGAGAAAGTAAAAAGCCTTGCCGAAAGACGTTCAGAGCAGGGGGTTACGACTGCATTAGTTTCGTCAACTGTTTCCAAAAGTTGTCTGTTATCCCTATTGAATTTCATGGCGCTTACTCTTCCCATGACGTTCGTTGTGAAGTAGATCCATTTTCGATTCCGTTCGCGTGTTCCTTTGTCTTGCAAGCAATTGTTCGCAGAAAAATTAAAATCAGCCTTAACAATCGCAATTACAATAATCATGAGAACGTTCATGTCGGGTAGGTCAACCACAGCTGACCTTAGAATTTATTGGAAAATAATTGAAGAGAAATTTTGTATATTTGTAAAAAAATGATAAATGTTTGACATTTAGCAATAAGTTACAATCATTTCCTGTGAGTTTGGGTTAAAATATTTGATTGATTACTAGTGATTCCGGCCTCGGGTCATTAGTCCCGTAAGCGTAGTGTATGCATTTTTCTCGAGATGTGGCGGCGATATTTCACGGCTAGGTGGAGAGGGCCTGCGCCGACCTATATTCAGCTATCGGGGTTTTCCCAAGGTACGTCCCACCAGCGGAGCACCGTCAAGGTTCGAAGAAATAAAACTGACGATCATGAAGCGATTACGCATGATGGCAGGCCTCGAATTATTTGCAATTATCCGAGAAGCGTTATAAGTCGAAACTATCTCTTAGAATGAACCCTCTGCATACCAAGCTCTGAATATAACCCCGAATACCAAGCAGGCTATACATGTATCCCATTCAAATATTATGCAATATTGTTTTGAAATATGAAAGAAAGAAATAAAATATGATCATTTAGATTATTTCGACCTATTAATTAATAATGAAAGACGCTTTTAAGAGAATTAAATAACGTTATTCCTATGTTTCTGTTTTATTATACCAATACACTTCCAAAGGTATTCGTGTTTTAGGCAACCAATGCATATTTTTATTATTTTTGTATCTGAATGTATATTATACGTGAAGACGAACACATACCGCATCTTCTTCTACTATTCTTATGTCTGTTTCTAATCAATAATAAGGAATAAAAATTAGTGAAATAAACCCATGGCTTGTTTTTATGTAGAAAACGTAAAACACCTTAAAACAATTACTTTCTTTGAGATGTAATTGTCAACGGAAGTATTTCGGATAATGTAACCAAATTTCAATATCACAAAATAAGCAAAATGTACACCAGTAGAAAAGTGAGATAAGGTTACACGTTCACCCAGCTTGGTATGCAAAGGGGTTAAGAAAGTTCTAAAAATCAAACATCTAAACAACGGAAAGTGTAACTTCTTTCTTAAACAAAGACAATAGAAAAACCTTCGCAGGAATCCGTCTTCGAATCCGTTGAAATCCGTCGTCGGTTCACGGCTGCTAAACCCCAGCGCAGCGAGCAGAGTTTGGAGCCAGCGCCGCTAGGGGCGCTTCGAGCCGGTCTGCGAGGACGCCACCGTTGGCTCGCTCTGATTTACGAGCCAACCTCAGCGTGCGCCAGGGCGCTCGGCTAAGGGCCGAGGACGAGAGGGCCCTGCGAAAGGGCCTGCGGCGTGGTGTGGCGTGGCGCGGCACGGCACGGCGAGAGGTCGAAGCCGAGATTAAAATACGTGAGGGAATATGAGAGGAAGAAGGCAACCCACCGCCTAAAGGAAATGGATTACACTCGTTAAATTCGCAGCAAGCGCTTCCGACAGATGTTGGATTTTCGAACTTTGCGTAAAAAATTCTTTTTTTTTACGTTTTCGGCCTTTCTGAATTTCACCAAGTAATTTTTGGAATCGTAATTCGTGAGCCCACATTGGGTTCGGCAGATGTTAGGTCTGTGAAAATGCAATTTGCAGTTCCAGTATGCAATTGCTAGTCTTTTGTGCATTTAACTTGTTAGAATACGGTAGGGAATATGAGAGGAAGTAGAGACGCTGCTGGCGAAGAAAATAAATTATACTCTTTAAATTCGTAGCAAGCTCTTACAGCAGACGTTGGATTTTCGAGGTCCGTCCTAAAAATTCTTCTTTACATTCTAGCGCAAACTATCTGAATTTGTCCAAGTATTTTTCGGAATCGTAATATGAAAGCTAAAGTAGTTCCCATATGATATTTATCAGGTAACAGTTCTCTGAAATTTAAATTTGAAGTTTCCAGACGAAATTGCTAGGCTGTTGCGCTTTTGAGTTGTTAGAATACGTGAGACAATATGAGAGGAGGAAGGGATTGTGTTTAAAGGAAATGGATCACACTCGTAAAATTCGCAGCAAGCGCTTTCAACAGATGTTGGATTTTCAAACTCTACCATAAAAAATTTTTTTTTCGTTTTGGTGCATTATCAATTTCACCACATAATTTTAAGAATCGTACTAAGGTAGCCAAAGTCTCACATTAGATTGACCAGATGTTAGATCGGTAAAAATGAATATTGAAGTTTCTAAATGCAATTGCTAGTCTTTTGCTCATTTAGGGTCTTCGAATACGGATGTATGATTGATAAAAAAGACCCGGAAGAAGAATATATACGAGTATATATATATATATATATATATATATATATATATATATATATATATATATGATAAAAAATATGTACAATAGAACTAATAAACTTTTAAGAGAGTTTTTCCATTAGAAATCGCAAACGTCTTTTTCTTGAATCGTTGAAACACATAAAGAAATAATATTAATGTTTTGAATAAACTTGTCTTACCGAGAGCTAAATTTTTAATTGCTGTGGAAATTGTAAAGGAAAGAAGACCGTAATGTAAAGAAAAAATACGTGCCTTAAATTTCCTAGCAGACTCTTCCCACAGACGTTGGAATAACTACATCTTACTATTACCTTTCTACGTTTTGAAAATACTGAATACCCTTGCGTTTTCAAAGAAATGTCTTCGATCGTAATACATGAACAAAATTTCTTTGCGTATGGAGTTGTTCGGATATTATTTCTGCGAAAGTAAATTTAGGATTTTCTAAAAATTGCCAATACCTTTTGCGCATGCAAAATAGAATAATACGGACGTAATATTGATAAGGGATACTAGACAATTAATTGTATTTAGGACAATAATGAACACTGTAGATAGAGAAAAATAGTGTTCCTATTGAAAATCATAATATATAGTCAAGCATTTTATAAATATTGCGCAATATAAATATGTATGAATCAAAATAATCTAATATGTTTAAGAGAGAAAAAGAATAAAGAATGGCTGTTTACTACATTCTAGAAAGACTTACAGAAAGTGGAAATTAAAAAGCGTGAAAATGAGTAGTAGGAAACACATCGTTTAAAGAAATTTGATTACACTCGTTAAATTTGCAACAAACCCTTCCAACAGACGTATTTTTGAATTTCTTCCTAGAAAGTCCGTTCTTTTTCGGACTTTTAAATAAATTAGATTTCCAAGCAAATATTTGCGATATTAATACGTGAATCGAGAATATTAGATATGGAAAATGGAAATTGATATTGAATTTTATATGAGCAAGATAGGAGAATACAGTCGTAAATCTGGTAGAGGTATACATGGGATTTAAAGGAATAGGAACGAATATGAATACCCATATTCGGACTAGGAACGAATGAAATTTGTATTCAGTAAAACATAGATACTAATTTTAGATATGTTTGGTGATGTATATATATTTTTGTATTTTTTTCTTTTTTAGAAGCTTACAACCTCTTGCTTTTAAGAACATCATCTCTGTACCTGTTCGTCAACGCCTCTGAACTTTGTTTCAAGCTGAGAATTAAAATAATTAGAATTTTGAAATGTTAGCTCAAATGCGACAGTGGAATAGGTGAGGGAGGAACCCTATGGCGCAAAATAAATTATCACTCGTAAATTTGCCAGTAAAGATACGCTGAAAAATGTCTACATGGAATTTATACACATTTTCTTTGGATAGTGATATTTTTCTCGCTTGTAATTATAGATAATAATAATAATAATAATAATAATAATAATAATAATAATAATAATAATATTAATAATAATAATGTACCTCAGTGAAACAAATAAAATGTAAGAGAATATCTGATGAAATAGAATAAAAAAGTAAAAATAAATGATTCACATATTCAAGCAATAAATCAAGGACCTGATCATTCCATATTTAACACCAGAGAGTTAACAAGTCTAAATCGAAATCAATCATTTCGATCCTGGCTGACAATCGACACCATGTACGCTGAGGGCGTTGCGAACCACGCGCGTCTGTCGCGGTCGTTGCGACGCTGCGCGTTCCGATGCTCGTCTGTTGATTTACGAGGCGCCTGCCCTCTGCCGACCTCCAACAAAAACACCCAGCGAGGGAACCGCGCGGTCCGTGCTGCGAGCAGGCATGGAGGCGTGCAGCTGGGAACCAGCAACACCCCCTGGAGGGAGAAGGCGTCGGAACCAACTGGAATGAGGCGCGTGACGTCGTCAAAAGGCCAGATCCGACCATCTTGTTTTCATATTTCAGGCAGTATGTGCAGTGTGAAGACGACGTTGTGTTCTGAGTTCCTCTAAATTGGTTATATCCTTTAAAGCTTTGAGCCAATTTTACTTAAACGAATATGCCTTTGTAGAGCAGTGTGCCGTTGTGTCATGGTAACTACTTGAATGGTCGAAATATTTATTTTCGTTTATCCCAAAGATGAATCTTTTGACAGGAAGTGGTTGCGACTAGTACAAGTATTTTCGCCCAACAAGTAGTTTTAAAGTATTTTCAATTGTTTTTGAAATCTTGTTGAATTATGGAAATAGTTAGTTTTTGTGGTGTAATGGTATATAGTGTATTATATATAATATCTATTGTTTGTATTATATACAAGGAATGAAAATCAATGCATCCAAGCAGGTTCCTACAAAATATAACCTACAAACATTTATGATATGTACATGATCACTCTATACATTCGTTTTCTTTTGAAATTTGTTCATTTTCTCCGAGCAGATGTTTAAATTTTTTGTCATATTCATAAATACTTCATTTATTACTAAGTTTATGTTCACAATATATCTGCTGTCTTCAGTTAATAACAAATATAATTATTGCATTTGCATTTGTGTGCCGAATTGTATTTTATCTGAAGGATATTCATTAATATTGGTTCCTGAAACAGTTTGGTATGGTAGACACACACAGCACACACAGACGACACACACAGACAGACACACCACAGACAGACACACACGACAGACACACACAGACAGAACAGACAGCGCACACAGACAACACAGACACACACAGATAGTCACACACAGGCACCACACACACAGGCACCACACACACAGGCACCACACACACAGGCACCACACACACAGGGACCACACACACAGGCACACACACACAGGCGCACACACAGGCGCACACACAGGCACACACACAGCCACACACTAACAGATACACAGACGACGCTGCAGTTCTGGTTCATTCGCTTCTATCTTTTCCGGTGTTGAACCGCCCGTTCTATACGCAGACCCCGGGGTGACGCCGACTCATTCCCGCACTTTGCTGCTTGTTGAAGCGGCCTGCTTGCTGTTGCTTTGCGCCCTTTACAGTACAGCGCGTGCCGACTCGCGCGCGTGCGTAACGTCGATTGTAGCTGTACATACAGCACCTGCATTCTACCGATCTCGTTGCGAACAATCGTTGGTATCTCCAGCACGAACTTTGAGCTTCCAGGAACGTGGTTCATTTGATGAAGCGCCCTTGACAGCACTAAATCGCGGATTGTGTGCCGTGAAATTCGAACGAGACATTAAACCGAGCCTAAATACCCCGTTTCGCGGATACGGTTGTAATTCAACACGGTGTAATTGAGAATCGAGGAGATAAAGATATGCACCTCCTATGTTCAAGGGTTGTTAGTGTGTAATGTAGTTAATTTCGATTGACTGAAGGATTTTCAGGTAAGTGAATAGTTGTTAGTTGGTTTATGGTCAGTACAGACTGAATATGTGCACGTTACTTGGGCATACATTTTTGCATATTTCTTTAGATAATTATGTATTTTAACAATCTGGCATTTATTAGCGTATTAGTATTGTTTAAAGAAATCCGACTCATAAAATGCAGGTGAGATTTCGTAGAAGTAAATCTTTTTAGATTGCTCCATTCTTTGGGCACAAAAAATACTATCGAGAAATGTCCATAAGTACTAATCTTATAGCAGAAACAATCAGAAGTCAGTAGCCCATGACTAACAAATTAATATCATCTGCAAAAATAATATTTTTAAAATATATTCGAGATTTTTTTTGTTATTGACTTTGTAAAAAATGTTATATTTGTCTCTTCTATTATAAGAATTGTAATTTAAACCAGGTCTTTATTTTAATATTCAACACATTCAATATAAACGTATTTTATCATCTTAAAAACGTTACAAAGATGTGAATAAATCTTTTAAAGAATAATTCTCTTGTGAATAAAAAAAGTATTCCTTTATCGTAGCTATCGCAAGAGTAACGACAATGTGTTTACTCGGTTGTTCTCTCCGGAACTCTCTTGTGGCGTGAAGCTGCACTAAAATACATTGAATGTCTTTTGTTATTGGCTTTGTAAAAAAATGTTATTTTGGTCTCCTCTACTAAACGAATTTTACTTTAAACCGCGTCTTTATTTTAATATTCAACACATTCAATATATTCGTATTTTATCAGTTTAAAAACGTTAAAAGAGATATAAATTATTATTTTAAGGAATAGTTCTCATGTGAATAAACAAAGTATTCCTTTATAGTGGCTATCGCAAGAGTATCGACAATGTGTTTACTCGATTGTTCTCTCCAGAGCTCTTTTGTGGCGTGAAGCTGCACCCCAGAAAGCGTTTTCGAAGAAAGCCGTTCCACTCGGCAACTGACACTCACCCTCGTAAGGGAAGTAGAACAAATGGGTGGGACATGCTCTGTTTGCAAAGACACGAGGCCACCGACCACAGATTCTCGCCTGGCTAACTCCGCTGTCTTTGAAGTCCTTTTGTGGAAAGAGTTCTGTTCCTTGGAATTGCTACCGGCCCCGTCTTCTAGCCTCAAAGCAACTGTTTCTCGATCTCCTTCAAATAGACCGGCAAACGCAATAGTGCTTCGTGGTTTTGTGAAGTGATTGAGGTAAAGAGGGAGTTGCAAGATGTTCAAGGAAACGAAACCAGCCGATTGATCAGATGTTTAGAAATACAATTGAAATCGAGGTGTCACTTGAAAAAGGATGTGAGTGCCTAAAAGAAAACTTTTCGGGACAATGAAACGAATTTTAGACTCAACGCTTTATATTTACAAACCTTTTATCCATTCAGGATTTTTTTTACAAATTTTAAGCAACCACATATCGTTTACTGTGTTGTAGAAATTTCCTTCTAAAAATCGTACTTTGAGCCTATAAATTGCGTTATCTTCTCAAATTCATTTTTCTGCATTTTAAGAATATTTATAATGAATTTCCTTTTCGACATGTACTTCCCTAAGCATCACAAGTATGTAGCTTGAGGTCACAGTGCAATGAAAATAGTACTGAAACAAAATTGACACACCACCCACGCATGAGCACAAAATGCTTTTCAAATTCTTGGTGGCACTTCATTCTTTACATTGACAGGTGAAATCGAAGTACTATCACGCGGAGATATTGCACTCGTCAAGTAACTATATTGACTCATATTTTTTTCCAAGACCATTGACAATGAAAAGTTTCCTATCATAAGATATATGATATTGGGAAAAATTGGCACTTACAGTACTTTTGGAGTAAAACAAGCCTGCCTTCTTAGACCTCAAGAAGTGATCAAAATATTTTAATCAAGTTAGACATTAAATTATTTAATCGTTATATTTTATCGCAATTTTGAGAGACAAACAAGTACTTACTAGCTATTAACATATATGTAAAAATGAAAGTAAAAGTAGGAGACACAAATGCAGATGAAATAAAATGTGCGGGTGAAATACACCAGGGCGACATAAGTCCAGTAATCTTCAACTTTATAATGTATAAATTGACAGCCTAAAAACAATGGAAAGTTACACGATGGGAAATAACTAGATTATCATAGTCTGCCTCGCAAATGACTCATTGCTTATAGCAATTATTTATAGCTCTGAAGAGGCTATTGTATAAATTTATTACGACAACCAAATTCTACAATATGATAGTTTCAAGAAAACCAAATGGATGGTAATATTAAAAGAGCCTGTAAGATGAAAATTAGAAATAGAAGGCAAAATCATCGAACTAGTGAGGTTCCCAAACCTGGGACTGGATATCTTCAGTGATCGCTATTCATACAAAGAACCTAGGAATTATCATTAAAGGTGCTTGCATATCAGCACACTCAAGAGATACAGAACAAAATAACTCAGTGTAGAAGGTAAAGTTAATATATGTAAGACAATGGTATGAACAATGTTTCGCACCTGCAGCTGAAACTCGCGAAGATACAAAGAAAACTAAACAACAGTATACCAATGAAAAACATTGCTTCTGATAGGAAGAAAAACCAGGAGTGACTAGACCAGAAATCAGAAGATAAGAAACCGGTGTAAAATAATTGTTATTACCAAATTTGTAATAATAAGTAAAAAATAAGTAAAAAACAATGGAATAACCGCATCACACGAATTGGTGGTGATAGGCTGGTGATGATAGCAAGGAATATAATACCATTAGGAAGGAAAAACACTGGATGGCCGCATAAAAATATGGTAATATATGCAGTCAACATCTAGTGAAACCCAAGAATGAAGCGTGAAGAGCAACAGGTGTACAACCTGCATCAAGGAAGAATCTCATCTTTAAGTAAAATTTAATACTCATTTGTATTTATTTGAATTTATCCCACACTTATCTTTTCAGAAACTGAAAGGAAAATAAGATATATCGTTTATATTGGCTGCGTCTTTGTAAATATTTTTGGTGACCCTGCCAAGAATGGCATCTGGTAATTTGGTAATAGGAACTATACGCGTGTTTCTGGCAACACCTCCTAATTACTTGACTGCGTTGCGCCCTGGGGAGGAAACCGTATTTGAAGGATTTTTATCAGTGAAAATTTCTTTATTCACCCCTGCAGCCTGAACTGTTAGATTGCTATAGATGATGTATTCTTCCATTTGTAAGGGTACTTCATAGTTCACGTTTTAAGAAGTTCTCTATCATTGTATATTACAATTGTAAGCATTTATCTTTTCACCCCTACATATTTGTTTTCATACGTATATTGTCAATACGTAACAGAACAAAGTACCACCGTTTGCTTCTCTTTACTAAAGACACAAGTTTCTATAAATTTCCAGTTGGAACTTCAGCCCTCTTAATTTTCATTTCCTTCTGCATTTCTTTCAATTGCTGATAGAGATAATTTTCTTAACAAAGATAAATACATAAACTCATTTTTAGAATAGAGAATTTTACGGTAAACAGAGTGATTCACGATTTCACAAATAAAAATTTCGTTATAGGTATTTTAACTTAGTAAAACTAATTACAATGTAGGTTTAAAAGGAATCACAGTATGACAGAAGCTTGAGAAAGCTGAAAGCTGCATTTCCGTTTGTTAAAATACGTGACAATAAATTGAATTTACACACGACATATCAATATTTTACATCGTCCCTCTTCCGGAAATAATGCGGAAATTAACAAAGCTATGTCTCAGAGACTCTGGTATATACGGATGAAAAAAGTTACCTCATTTTTTTCTGATGTCACTTTTATGGTGTGTGGTGAAACAATATCCATTAACGTCATTCCTGAGAATATATAACTTTATTTCAATCCTTCCAACCACACATGTTTTTAAAATTTGTGACTAAACAAAAATGTCTTTCAACTACGAATAATTTTGAACTATGTCTTTAATTTAATAATTTAAATATATTGAAATTTCCTAACATACGTCATATAGCTGAAGCGTTTGTAACACAATGCAACAAATTTGAACTTTGTGTCTTGCCGCGAGAAGAAAGTATGAGTTCCCTACTAAATCTCATATGCTAGTTGCAAAAATGAAGTAAGAAATGTTCCATCATGTACTATTTTTTCTATAAAAGATACGTTATATTTCACACTTTCGAGAAAACCAGAAATGATTGGGTAACAATGCAGAAGAAATCTGTAGTTTATTAATGTACAGGTAATGTACCAAAAAATCCTTGTACTACAAAACATTTTTGTATTAAATTGTTTGTATAATTAATTGTTTGTATTACAAAATGTAAAATGAAAACAGTACGAGAAAGTTGAATAAAGCTTGAAATGTACCAATAAGAAACTTTTCCTGGAAACTTTCAGTTAGAGAAAGAACGGTGAAACTCCTTCTAGGAGTGCTCAGTAGTAATCCGCCAAAAGGTTTGGTGACCATCTTCCGTTATTACGTCTTTCCATTGCATATATATGTTGGTTAAGTGGCTCACCATGTTCGTCACTAACATTCTTTTTGATAAGGAGGGAAGAATACCAATGGGGAATGAAGTAAAGAGCGACCCAAGTAATTCTGCTTGGTTCTTTAAAAAAATTAGATGTCTTACAAGATTGTTCAATTCAGCCTGCAACAATAGCTGTGGGTTCCATTGTCGGCCATTGATGCAGAAGGCATGTAATCAAGAACTGCATGATCTTCGTGATCAGGACGTTCTCGATTACACGCCAGTTTCTTTTCCTAGTGTCCATTCTGTTGGTGTTTTTGGATCTGGGAGAAAATCAGGATTTGGAACTTGGTGCATTGCAGATTCCAAATTTGATTAAGAAACTCTATTTTGATTTAAATGAGATTCGTGTTACTTTCGTGAAAGGAAAGTAAGAATCTTTTATCTTGTCTCGCGGTTCCCTCCTCAACTATGGTGCAGCAAACGTCATAGATGGGTAGGCTTCATTCAACCAGCCTCTTAAATAGCGAGAGCAACGTGAGAACTCTGTGGTGCCCACCACTTACCCTCATCTACCTTTAATTCAAATTACAACTTGTTCGCCTTTTTGACGATCGGATATCTTTGAGACTTAGTCGTAAAGTCGCCACACAAAAATAGAAAAAAAAGACAAACTTCCTCGGCATCGTTGAGTATAAGAAACACGCACTAACAATATTCTTTATTTTAGCGGATTTAGACAATTGAAGAATATATACTGCATGATGTCACTACCGATTGATTGCATTTCAAACTTTTCTGTATCTACCCCAAGTGACAATGTCTCTTTCCTCTCTCTACTCACAACACTAAGCAATAATATTCCTAAAATAACGGAATGTGATAAGCGTCTCGACATTAAATAACGCAGCAGGCGCAGATTAAATTTACGTTCCCACTAGAAAGTTTAGGTGATACGGAACTGTATCATTGTTCTTTTAAATAATTTTACCATGTTAATTTTACCATGGAATACGGATATTTTAGAGCTCCATGTTTTGTAATAAAATACTACATACGTTGGTCAATGTGAGAATTTTTAATCAAGAAGATTTAAATTTTTTGTTAAAATGGAGGTGTATTTTATACCCCCAGCCACGTACTAGGTGGAACTCCAGAAAAATCTCCAGAAAAAACTTCCAGAAAAATTTAGTGATTGGAGCCTCTGACAAGACGTTTTTCGTCGATCAGTTCCAGGCGAATACCTGAGAACAACCCTAACAAAAAGAACACGAACCAGGGAAGGGCGATCTTCGTTTTCACACCCTCTATTACATCCCCTTGTCCTTCTCCATTACACTTTCACTGACACGTATACTTGACCTCATATACACATGAAGGCTGTATTACTCACAACACATATAGTGACACCAGTTACAGAGAAACGCCTTCCAGGTGAATGTATGTCGGCGACGGATATTATTTCTTGTCGGGGGAGAAAGAACGCTATATTCCTCCTGTAATATTCACTACTTTCTTGAAACTAATCAACAAAATAATTGACGTGCCTGGAAACAGGAAATACATTCATTGTCGACATTTTTTGTTTGTTTTGCGTCAAAAACAGTTACAAGCTGTGTGGAACATTCTACGGGAAAGAGTATGTTCTGTGCACGTTATCTTAATGAATCCTGAATCCGTGGTACTATACGTGTCACAGATTGTTTTAGGAATGTATACTGTTTGGAACGTACTTGCGAGAATATGGATGTCAGCTAAAGCTCCATTTGTGTCTTCAGACGCCATTTATTATTGATTGATTATGTTGAGTTGTTCTTTCTGGGCTACGTAAATTGCTCTGCGTAGTTAGTATCGTTAAAGTAGTCAATACTTTTTTAATTGCTTAGTGCGTGGCAGTGTTTGCTACCTCCATTAGATAATGAAATCCGGCCACCAAGCTACGCGTCGGCTAGTGGGATTTTCCACGCAAACAGATACCCCCCACCAACGAGGACCACCACCCAAACTAGTGTGTATTCTAAACTCCGACTAACGTCCTCTTGTATTGTGGAACTAGTATGAAAGTGTCAGTTATGTGTATTTAATTGATTGTTTGTGAATTCCAAGCGCGTAAGTCCCTAAGGTCATTAGTTCCTATACGTGTAGTGATTAGGTCTTTTTTCTCGTGATTGGTGGTTGATAATCCTCCCGTGTTGGAGTCAATATCCGGCGCCGATCTTACGTCGGCATAGCGGGGGTTTTCCAACCAGTGATCATTCCATTAGCGGAGCACCGAACTAGCTCTTAAAGCCCGACAAAATTCCCGACATGTACGGTAGAGTAGGTATGTAAGTGAAATTTCATTGTAAGGGGTGAGGATAGAGCAATGAAGAAGAAGGAAAGATCAAGTTTAGTCTGTGGTCCTCTTATTACGGTACTGGTGCTTCCCCGGGCCATTCGCCTTAGTGTTAATCGTGTAAACTAACGATCAGAGCAGCCAGCCGTCTGGAATCTCTCCAACACGAAACCTTAAGGAGTTTCCAGCAGAGGTCAATGCAGGTCAATGAGAGAAGAGTCAATCTTGTCCTGAGCTATACTCAGCCGGTTAGGGCCACTAGAATACGTGTCTTCTTAAGAAATTCTTGAACGTTGTGATCGAAGAATAATCGATGTTATGCTTGTTTCTGCTTTGTGAGCCTAGTCCACGCCTCCTACCCACTATCCACTATCTCTTCCACCACGTTTCAGGGCATCCGTCGAACACATTCTGACTGATCACATTTGATTCAAGTTTCGCTTGGTCTTTGAAAAAAGCTGAGAGGTATTTTAATACTTTTTTTAACTCATCTGAGGCGCTACGTTGCGATATAATTTCAAAAAAACAAATTATTCAAAAAATTCTACTTATCCATATATTTAATTTATTTTCTCACATTTGTATCTTAATCATACGAAATATTTTCAAAATTTCGTGTTTTAAATATTCGAGATATAAAAGTTAAATTTTAAATTCTCAATTTTTATTGACATTGTAATTCAATCATTTCAAAGAAATTTTGTTTATGCTATATATATATATATATATATATATATATATATATATAATATATTATTCATCTTACATGTCTGAACATTGAATGCGAATTATTTGGAAAACACCATGAAGTTAAAGTATCACAGAAGGTGCACACTAGTCTTCTCATTAGTAGGTGGACATTGAGGCCAACGCTTAAACGTTTCTACTGTAATTGAACCGAAGGACAAACTTAAGAAGCCCAATCGGATACTTCCGGTTTGTTTAAAAATTCTCATAGAGAAACAGGAACGCACACTACTTTCCTGGTTGTCGGAAACTCCAAAACACGGAACGTGATTGATAAATTTATAGTTTTTTGTCTTAAAATAACTCTCTAAAAGGGAAGCTTTATAAAAAATCTGATACGTAGAGATGGTTCATGATCGATTAATTGGATTTTGCTGTTCAATTCACGAAGAAAAACGTATGTAATCTGAACCGCTGATATTTCTTAGTTGTTCTCGCAAAGCACAATACTCGTTTAAAACCACGTTCTCAAATCAATGCAAATCAATATCCCAAAACATATTTTATAAACTGGTGTTCTATATTACATTATTGAACATATTTTGTTTTTATAATTTTCTGAAAACTATAATGTCGATAATATATTTACAATATGAATAAATAACGGTTTAGCTTACATTAATTTCTTATTATAATATTTTTTATTTATTGGGCAAATCAAATGATTTATATATTCAAATGCTTATATAAAGTCAATGATTTAGATTTTTATAAGCACGCATTAATTTTATTGCATCGCTTAAGTAAAACATTACTGTTACAGTAAGCATTAAGAAAATTTTGAAAAAAGTGATTTCGGCAGATAGTTTTACCAATTATTAATAAAAATTAGAAATAGAGGTTTTGTTAGTTTTCAGAAATCGATAATTTCAATAATTGCAGTTTAAATTCTAATAGATATTTGTTACAATAATAAATATTCGGGTTACAGTCTGGTATATTGAATACATTAAATAAATTAAAATAAATATTTGCAAAAGGACGTCTCAGTTCACCTGACCAAAATACTCTACCATCAGGAGAAAACAAAACAAACAACGACATAAAAAAATTGAGTTAATATATGGTTCCCATATTAGCCTATGTAGCAAGACAGACAGAACAACACGCGGGAGAAGTCATTTTACACTTTCTTGAGCGTTACGGCTGACGTATCATTGTCGATAATTATTCAAAATTTCTAATATTGCGGCATAAATTGCAAATTATCTCCGTTTCCACATTTTCGGTACGCAAGGACCGAAAACGTAACAGAAGGAGAATTGCGACAAGACCTATAACAAGAAAATTGAAAGTCTAAAAGTTTGATTCTACTCCGTTCCAACTTTAACCTTCACACTTTAAATGCTTAACTCAATTTGTCCACAGTGTTCGATCGTGCAGCCGTAGTTCCTCTTTCTGCTAGCTTATGGGTATCAATCCGGGAATAACAGAAAACCACTTGACCCCCCTCCCAAAAAACAACCTTTCCACATTCCTGACTATGTATTCGTTTGTGGGGATTGTGTATTGTGCAAGGACAACCTAAGGGAAGGAGAATAGTTTTTTAGAACTGAACATGGAAATCTGAAACTTAAAAAAAATTGGGGAAAAATGTAAATTGCGCACGGCGTAATACAGAAAAATGACCAAGCCTAAAACAGTTATATATTAAAAAGTGACGGCAGACCAATGTTACTTCGGAAGCTAATTTTAGATTTACACATATTGTCAGATTCGTGGGGACTATTACCGTACGTACACAACATTTAATGCATTACTTCTTTCTATTGTGGTCTTACTGAACAGGGACACACATTTGAATATTAAAAGCGAATATATATATATATATATATATATATATATATTTAATATTATATATTTATATATATATGTCTCAATGTTATTCTGATGAATTAAAACTGAAGACCAGTGAATTATACATATACTCATTATTTCAGAAGATAGTAGTTAATCCCAATCGAAAAAAAACTTGTAATCTTAGTGCTCTACTTGAGCTACATGCATTTCGCTTGATAGAACTTGAAAGGAGGAAGGCTATAAATAATTCTATATTATCTTGATATGTAAAACAAATATTATTAGAATTATTTCGAAAACTATACAGCTTCTGAGTTCTCCAATATCATTATATTAACCTTTGCACTCTCCGTAAGCACAGACGTCTAGATTGGATTGCCAATGGAAATGGAAAAAGAGAAAGGAAATCGTAAAATAAGATCGCGACTTGAGAGCAAGAGTCAAGCGAAAAAAGAAGTCTATTGAATGGGCAGAACAAATGCGCCTTAACTTTTCTTGCTACTATTGCCTCTGCAGTAATTAGAATCTTGGAATGCTGTTAGTCGAAACTCGTTAGATAAATATTACTTCGGGCGTCGCGTTCCCTCTCTTCTAAAAACAATTTTTGGCCTGAAGGTGAAGACAGTTCAGAAGCTTTAGCCGATATACCAGTGGGACAAATGACCGAAAGTCAAAAAACATGGAAGAAATTATTAAATAAGAGATTGGCTGACGAAAATTTGTCACTTTCCGACTCAAGATTACTCTTCCTACGAAGAATTCGTTGAGTCCACAAAGTAAACATTTAAAAACAAATACATTACTTTCAATATTTTGGAACAATAAATTATGAGAAAAGACGTTACACATTTTAAATGGTGTATTTTAATCACAATTGAATTCTATTTAGTTACGCTAAAAAAAGATTTATCGATTAATATCACTTATGAATTATTTGACATAGTGTCAATTTATTGTGTAAATATTCTCGAAAATATTGCAATATACAAAAAAATTTTGAAAATGTGTGAGTCAAATTATTTTGTTAAATAATCTACATATTAAACAAAAAATATAATACACGTATATCAAAATTACCTCCACGACAATATTTATTCCAAGTTTCCCGCCATACAGGGTAAAAACATTTCGAGATTTCTAGTTACCCTATTTTAGTATTTGTTGCAGGCTGCCCCTCGCCATTTAATGTGTTGGCTTGCTCTGTATTAATATTTCTTCATTTGCTTTTTCAGTGTTGAATTTGTAAGATTAAAACTAATTTGTAATGAATTAATGGGATTGGATTAATGATGTATTTCCGAGTATGAGAAAACTGCCTACTTGTCAAAATAGTCCCGATTTTACATGTAACAATTGTATAATCTGGAGGGTGGCTATTTCACTCCTCTCGAAGGTGGGAACCCCCATGTCGACTTGTACATCGACTTGTTTGGCGATTTTCTCCTTCCATGAATCTCAGCATTTAGCGGCAACATCTGGACCCAGCCGGGGACGAGCTATTAATCCCTTCGATATGTATAGTAAGGAAAGCGTATGTGAAAAGTAAGGACATGAAGATAGGACACGTAGGAGGAGAAAAGATCACCGTTTCTGTAGCCCGATATCTTAAAGATACTTGCCCAGCATCGATGTTAATCGCAAATCACGGTCAACTACGCGATCAGCATCTTCGCT